>CM023539.1:34789107-35327647 GCA_013350335.1 Chimonanthus salicifolius
ATCAACGGTAAATATTCTGATTTTTGATGGATTTGTATGATTGAATGTCACTGTCCGATGGGAGGTAAAGTGACGGAAGAGTAGGTAACCCACTCGCTTCCAAACAAAGGAAGAAAACCCTTTTGCCGTTTGCATTTTCTTCTTCTCATTGACTCTTTTCCTTTCTTCCCCACAATCCAATCACCCAAATCATACCCAACATCCTCCATTTCATGCTCCAAAAACCCTACTGGCCAACTACCCAACATTTCAATTTTAGTTTCATTTCACTTGATTCTATCTCTATCTCATCTTTGGTTCTCTGGATTGATTTTTTCTCTTTCTTTTTTCTGATCTGAGAATTGGACTTTGTTCCTTATTTCATAAATTAATTACATGTCCTCCTTTAAATCAAATACAAACCCAATATCTCATTTCATGTCATCTGTCTTCATTTAACACACGCACATTCTCTCTCTCTCTCTCTCTCTCTCTCTCTCTCGATCCGGGTATAGCAATTCATTCCTCATTTTATTAATTTCTCCGTCATCTGCTCCCATTCTCATTTTTTATTCTTTTGATTAGTTTTTCTCCTTATTTTTTTTTCTTTCGATCTGGGTATTTGACCTTGTTTCTCATTTGATCAATTTCTTCTGCTTTGGGCCTTTCTTTGTCACATGGTTGTGATCCAAGCACTTATTCTTTGTTGTCCCCCAAAGTTTCTTCTCTTTGATTGATCTCTTGTTAAGTTATTCAGATTTTGCTCTCTCTCTCTCTCTCTCTCTCTCTCTCTCTCTCTCTCATGGTGGGATTCCTCTGCTGATATTTCAATAAATATCATTTCTTTTGAAGAGTTGTTACTGAGATGGGAAGGGAATCAGCTAGCAAAATTGAGATCGGGGCCCATCCTAGACGGAATGGTGACAATTTGGTCCATCCGGTGGTTGCAGATTCTTCATCTGCAGGGGGATTGGCGCCACAATCTCATGGGGTGTTTCAACCTTTTCGGAGATGGACATCATGGCTGGTGCCTTTGTTTGTAGTTGCAAATATCATTGTTTTCGCTGTTACAATGTTTGTCAACAACTGCCCAAAGAATTCGAGCTCCTGCATTGGTAGGTTTCTTGGGAGATTCTCTTTTCAGCCATTCAAGGAAAATCCACTTCTCGGACCATCTTCATCTACGTGAGTCTTTTATTTTCTCCTCTGTTTTACTTAAAAATTTGAAATGTCATTGCTGATACTGATAACAAACTTATTTCTGTCTTAAGAAGAATTCAATTGGAAACAGTTCATGAAACAGAAATGTTTGCATGATCAATATAGGAGCCTTTTCCTGATCTCTCTTAAGCTATGTTTGATCTTAGAGTGTTTGTTTGCAATTTATAATCTCTTTAGATGTGCTCGAGAAACTGTGCATCTATATTTTGCCAGGGTCAGTATTTCCTGCTTTTTCTCATCAAAGAATGTAATACTTGCTGAAGCACTTCTCTTATTAATTTGGAAAGGAAAATGGAAAGGAAAATGTTCCATCTGTGCCCTGCTTTGGAGAAGGGTACTCAGATGGGCCATTCGACTGGAAAAATGAAAGGGAAAAGAAATCAACATTGTTTTTTTTTTTTTAAAGAAATCAACATTGTTTCTTTTTTTTTTTTAAAAAAAAAAAAGAAGAGAAGAAATCAACATATGTACTTACCATGTATCAATCACGAAGTTTTCATAGCAAGAGTGTGGTTTTCAAAATGGTTAAATATAACAAGCTAACAACTCATGTTGTGCTTCCCGTTATGTAATCTGGACAATCTAAAGAAATTCACTCTTCCCCTGATTAGGATTGAAACTGTTTTCTACACATTTATTCTTGCAAGACTGGAACTGTTCTTATGCTGCTTCAATTCCACATCAAACTAGGCATTCTTACTATGATAGTGGTCTGCATGCATTTTGACAAATCACGCATGTGATGTTCTTTGAAAATAATGGAATGTAGGCAAGTATAGGGTAATGGTAGATGTTAGGCAAGTATAGGATAATGGTAGAAGAGGATATATGAATATTGTATAGTAGAATGAGATATAAGTATCTTGAGCTCCCTTTAAGGAAAGAAAAAAGCATGAATTGACTCATGTTCTAGGAGATTGCGTTTTGCAGTCTTTTTTGTTGTGGATTAGACCAAAGTATTCGATGTGGGGCCAGACTAAGAGAGTAATTTTGCTTGCTAAGGATTGGTCTTTCAGTTGGTGCGAGACAAGCTAGTCGAAGCTTCTCTTTCTCTCTCTCTCTGTCTCTCTCAATTACAGTAATAATGTTCCTTTGTTGATTCTCATGCTCAATCAAGAAGAACTGAGGTTCCATGGTAGCATGTGAAGCTATAAGCCAAACAGAATATTATGTTAATACTGATCAAGCATATGAAGTCATGTACCTTTTTGACACCTGCAGCTTTTGTGGTTGACACATTACCACTTGCCAACTCAGCACTGGTTCTTTTCTCATTGACATGTTATTGTTACTCAATGCTAAGAGATCTTGTCTAATTTTTTGCAATGTTTTTTTGTTCCTTCAGGCTACAGAAGATGGGGGCACTGGACGTGAGTAAAGTGGTCAAAAGTCACCAAGGATGGCTCCTTATTACTTGCATTTGGCTTCATGCAGGGATTTTCCATCTAGTTGCCAACATGTTGAGTCTTCTATTTATTGGAATTCGGCTTGAGCAAGAATTTGGATTTGGTATGGTCTGAAATCTTTTTTTATCTTCGTGTACCTAATAATGCCACTCTGTGTTAGTTGTCACAGGACCAAAATTGTATTGGATAGGATAATTTGTTCTTTAATAAATTTTGTTGCAAGTGTTCTTTTCTTGCCTTTGAAGATGCTTGTGATTAAAAGGAGAGATGGTTGGCATCTCCCCTCACAAGGATGGGAAAAGCATATGGGCTTTCTTATGGCCTTCACACAAATGCTCTTTTTCTTTTGAAAGAACCTTTACACACATGCTCTTGAAGATGCTTGCTTTGGTCATGTCTATTTTGCACAAATATGTGAATTTGTAACTGAGACTGTGCTTCCTTGATTGTTTATTTTTGTGTTATTATTTGCTTATATCAATTATCCAATGAATTTGATCTTATTATTAGTTATACATTTGATTCTTTCAGTATGCAGTTTCTTAGTTCATCTTTACCAACAGTAGATCCCTGTTATGCAATGTCTAGCTACTCCATATATTTTTTTTTGAGCGGTAACAAAGAAAGATATATTAACTGAAAAGAGAAAAAATACAAAGGAGGAAAATGGTCTAACAGAATTAGACCCAAAAGAAAAAAGGAGAAGAAAAAGCATAAAAAAAAAAACAAAATACAAAAAAGAAAGAAATCCTCCAATCTCAAAGGAGGAAAACGCCGGAGAAAATGTCGGTGACACCAAGTTTGGCAAAAAACTCGGCCACTCCATTCGTTGTTTGGCTGAATTTGACAAAGGAAGCGTCCCTCCCTAAAGCCAACTCCTTAATCTCCCTAACCACAGTGATCAATTTCCATAGAGGACGTCTTTGGCCATTTGCCCACTTAATTACATTTGCCAAAACCTCCTCAATAATGAGTTTACCTTGCCCAAACATATTCCAGATGTTCAAAGCTCTCCTACCGCCTCATTGGAGTCTCTAGTTTCCACCGACTCATTGAAGACAATGGAAGTAGTCCCCTCATGGTTCCTAAGTACACCACCTATCCCGGCAGGCCCCAGTTTCCCTCTTGATGCCCCATCAACATTGAATTTCATGACATTTTGTTCAGGAGGTCTCCATTGTTCATTGGGTTTCTCTTTCTCCTTAACCCCTTCATGCATTCCTCCCTCTTGATGGCCCAAAGGATGGCTGTTGGGACGGTATTCTATGCAAGTTTTAACCTTGGATTAGTCCTTGAGATGACCCATGATTCCAGAGACCCAGCACAGGTTTTATCAAACACCTAGGGTACCTGAAAAAGATTCGCAAAGTAAGCCCAGAGGCTCTAAGCCAATGAACAACCCATAAAGAGGTGATCAAAGTCTTCCTCCTGAATCTCGCAAATTGGGCAAATTGGAGAACCAATTTAGAAAAAAATTGTGGTATACCTGTCATATGATTAGTGACCCCAGAATCAATGATCCAGAGGCTACATGAGGACACCTAGAACGCAAAAGGCATTTTACTTGACTGAGGTAGAGAAACATGTAAAGGAGGTGTAGCATTTCATTGCATCCTTTCTTGTAAGAGTGACTCGTACTCATAATGAGGCATTTGCACCATGTCATCTGTACGTGCATTAGTAGAGTCAGAAAATGAAGTTTGATGAGTTTCCTTGGGACCCTTTTTCTCTAGATAATGTGGAGGGTTGCTAGTCAATTTCTAGCATTTGTCCCCAAAATGATTTGTTTGTTTGATATAAATACAAAAATTAGGACCCCAAGTCTTTGAACTGGCAGGAATGGAAGGTCCAGAATTTTGTTCGAAAACTTACATCTTTACCTTTGGAAGAAGAGGATGGAACCTCTGATATAAGGCTGATCTTTTAAAGACAACTTGGCAGTCATAACAACACACTGTTTCTCATCGTGTAATAAAGCTGCATAGGCTTCATGAATCGATGGAGGAGGTTTCGTGTTGATGAGCTGAGCACGAAGAGGCCCAAACTTAGGATTTAAATCATCAAGAAACTCATAAATGTGCTTTCTTTCAAGCCATTTTTGAAAGGCTTTCACATCTTTGTCACAGCTAAGTTGGAGTCCATCAATATAATCTAATTCACCACATTCCTTGTAGCTGTGTATAGTAATGGACTATGGAAGACTCTACAATAGGCCACATGAGTACAGAAAAATACTCTCACTCTCCAATAGTTTTTTTTCCTAAACCGAAGTGGTTTTGGGACACTTCATTAGGGATTTTTTTTATCTAGAAAAACTAGAGAGTATATTAGAACAAGAGGGAGAAATGTACAAAATTGGGAACTGTTTTGAGGAAAAATAGAACACCTCAAAGAGGGAGATGAAAAAACATATGATACAAAACTACCTATAAGTTAAGGAAGCTTCTTGTCTAGCTAGGAGTTAGCATCCTCGTTGACAAAGGAGGAATTTTAGAAATCAAAAGATGACAATCCACGAGGTCTTTGTTTTAGGTGGAGCAAGTGTAACTTTGCCCCATGGTTTCTGATAATTAGAATTGAATTGAATGAACTCTTCTTCTTTACCTGCAATGGAAAAACCAATAAAAGAACCTCGCTCTGCATTTGTTCCACAACCCAAGCTCAAGATTCAGTAGCATCACGAATTTAAGATTAGGGGGTGTTCATTTGTCTGAACCCGGTCTATGACCTGCCTGAATCCGACTTAAATAAATGGGCTTAAAGAAGATTTTTGTTTGACAGGCTGGGCTCGAGCTTTAGGCTCGTTTATTTTATAAATTGAAAATATAACCGTACAGATTTAAAACAGACTTAAAGACCTACCATCTTCTAAAATTTCATCTCAAAAACAATCTGTAGCCACTCAATTTTAACAGTCAAAAGCACCAGGCGTTGAATCTTTTCAAGGGTGTTCACCAACTTTGACTATTAAGATCAAGTGTTTAGAAATTTAATTTTGGAGCGGGATTTTAACTGGAGGTAGTTTTTTAAAATACTTTCAATCTGTATAGTTAGATTTTCAAGTTACAAAAAAAAAAAAAAAAACATTGGCAGGTGCAAAATAAATGGGTTTGAAACGGCAGGCTCGTGCTTCGGCTTTAATAGCCCGATGGGTTTTGGATGGGCTTGGGCTTTTGTTTATATAAACAGGCTCAGGCTTTTCTTACAATGCCCAGCCAATGAACAGGCCTATTCTAGATGGCTCTATTTTGATAGCTGGAGGAGTGACTTAGAGGCATTTCCATTGAAAGAAATTAAAGCCTGAGAAGAAAGGACCAAGCTGGTACTGTTTGTTGGTCCAAAAGCAGGAAGAGGAGAACAACTCGCTGTAGTAAAGATGGAGCTGGATAAGGAGGAGAGAAAGCACCCGCTGTATTTAGAACAGGTTCAACCTTGGCCGGTTCGGCGACTGGATAAAAGAATAGTGACTGAATTGTCAGCAGCTTGGATTGATTGAAACAATTCATGTTGACTGAGGAAGTTGGAGGTGAATTGGTGACTCCGGCTGACATTGCATGACATTCGAGACACTTGAATTGATATTTATCTAGTGACCCTGGGCATTGTTTAATTGAAGTTTTCCTCAATTTTGATTTTCCATCATACTTGATATGTAAAACTCAGAGATTGCTTGGTAGCTGTCCATTGCAATGATTATGCTCTTTCCTGTGTGACTTAGAAATTGTGTGGTACCTTGACCATCTGGGCCACTTAAGCTTCCTGTGTGACTTAGAAATTGTGTAGTACCTTGACTATCTGGCCCAGTTAAACTTGAAAGCCAGAACTTGGCATCTGTAAGATATCCAGTTTCTGACACTGAATGTATTGTTCATAAAACTATTTACATTGAAATTCTTGAACGGGGGAAGTTGTCTCAGAATTTAAACCCGTCTTGGTCTTGTTACAGTGCGAATTGGCATGTTATACATCATGGCAGGGTTTGGTGGCAGTTTGTTGTCAGCTCTTTTTATCCAATCGAGTATCTCTGTTGGTGCTTCTGGTGCACTTTTTGGATTACTAGGTGGGATGCTTTCGGAACTTATCACAAATTGGACAATCTATGCAAATAAGGTAATCCTGGATGGTGTTTCTGTATTTAATGGAAGTAGCACTTTATACTTGACAGAAAAGTATCTCTATCATTGGCATCATGATCATATTATACTCCTGCTTCTTTCAGGTTACTCGTTTCGAGAATAAATTTACTGCTGCCCTGGACACATGCACCTCGGTGCAGCCAAGGCATGTCTTTTTTAATACATTGACACATGTCCTTTTGTGGCTCCCACAAACTATATCATTTGAATAATATCCAGTGTGTGTGGATAGGGAGGTTTTCACATGCCCCAATGATTAGTCAGGTGCTCTAAGAGGCCTGTACACCTTTGTCTTAAGAAAAGTATCCATTAGATCTACTTCAATATAATTTTTTTTAAATATATTTTATTTTAAGACTTCAAAGGTAGACAGCTGAGTTTGGTCACAGATTTCAAGGTCTTTTTAAGTAAAAAATTCTGTTTCTAGACTCCACCATCTATTTTGTGGCCTTATGTTAGATGAATAAAGTATATTTGTAAAATAAATTTTTATATTCAAGTAGAACTAATGCATGTGATACTAATGATATGGTTTGTAGGACCAACAACATGATACTTTTTAATGTATTTAAAAAACAAAAATAAAAAGTTGCACCGAGATGCATGCAGCTAGGGCTGCATCGAATACGTTCTCCCAGTTGTTTATTGATTTGAGGCCACCTTTGACTCATTATCAAGGCTTTGTTTGTTAAGTATTTTTATTCATAATAAAGAGAAACAGTTGTGTGTACATATCTAAAACAAGTTCGCTAAAAGCAGGCACCCCAAATGCTCCTGGTTGAAAGAATCTTTTTGTCTGCAGTCACTGCCTTTAGCTTTTTATATATTGCTTGTTTTTGTTTTCATACTATTTAACCTATTTCCACCTATTTTCCTTTGATAGTTGGCAGCACTATTGTCCCTCCTGATCATCATTGCAATCAATTTAGCTGTTGGAATCCTCCCCCACGTGGACAATTTTGCTCATATTGGAGGATTTGTTTCTGGCTTTCTTCTCGGTTTTGTGTTTCTGATCCGTCCTCAGTTTGGATGGGTCAGCCAAAAGTATGTTACTCGAAGATATGGTGCTACTCCAGCTAAACGTAAACATAAGGCTTATCAATACATGTTATGGATCATTGCTGTGATTCTACTGGTTGTCGGGTAAGGCACAGAAACTTCATATTGTATATAGATAGAAGAACATCATCATGGTTTCTCATTATTTTCTGTATTCTCTTGATGAATAGCATGTATTTTCTTTCCTTTCTCCTCATTTTTACTATAATCTTCTAAGAATTTGCCAGGTGTACTTATTTCCAAACTCATCCCCAGGTAACCCCTATCTAGAAATAAGGGTGATCTTCCAACAGGGGAATTTGATGGCAGCGGAGTTTCATGATCTATCAAATTCCTTCTAGTCATTAAAGCTCACACTGTTCTACACCTCCATGATAAATTTGTTTACGAAAAAACCTCTGCATTGTACTTTGGTAGGACGGAATTGTTTTAGCTTTCTGTCGCAATGTTACTGGCCCTTTCATTACATCAGTTTGTTCTTTTGTTGCTCCTTTTATAGACACTTGCCTTCTTTCCTTTTTCATTAATGCTCTTTATATGGGATATGGGATGAGATTGGAAGGGCCAAGTTTTAGAGATTCACATTGTGAGTCCTTGGCTTGCCAGCTTCTTGATACCTGGGACTGATAGTGCTAATGATAAATGGACTAACCTGCGTTTAGCGATGTTATTTTCTTCATCAGAATTTTAGATTATGCCTTCTTTTCTTTTCATTTATTTCCTGCAATTCTTTTTCTGTATGGTTTGTAATAACTTATTTCATACTGCTAATAGTTAGAGAGAGAAAGAACTTGACGATATGAGCCAATGTCAACATCACAGGTTTACAGTGGGCTTGGTCATGCTCTTTCGAGGAGTCAATGCAAATGAACACTGTTCTTGGTGCCACTATTTGAGTTGCATCCCCACTTCAAGATGGAACTGCAAGGCTGTACAGATTTATTGCGTGGTAAAACCTCTCTCTCTGGTTACTTATCCAAGAACCAGACTGCTGATCCCTAGCTTATTGAAAATGGCTCACTTGATATTTGAGTTGGGCTATCTAGTATGAGAAGAGCTATGTTCATTGCAGCAGCACCACCCTCCTTTTTTGGAGTACGGCATGGTGGTGCCTAATGTAAGAGGTTTAGTCCCCGAGCGCTTCTTTTGAGGAAGCACTTGGTATAGGTAGCTGTTGACGCTTGCTGTCAAGGCTTTCAGGGTTAGGCTTTAAGGCTTGGGGGGCCCGGGCAGGAGGAGTAGAGAGGAAAGCCCTCACCCCGGGGGGTACTTTACCCCTTCTTTAGGGCTTAAATAAGGCCCATTTATCAAACGTTTGAGGGGAGAGTAGTACCTTCACCTTCAAGCTCTAGTTGAAGTGCCATAAATGCATGAATTTTAGCCTTTAAAGGATTTTCACTCATGTTGAAAGAGTCTATGAGTTAAGGGGTTTTAGTAGAAGTATTTGAACAAAGGAAAGACACTTACCCTCACACTTTTAGAAACCTGCAACTCACTTTCCTAACACCATCCTAAGTTCCTAACTCCAGACTCAGAACTAAGAAGAAGAAGTTATTAACTGTCTGTAGGCAAGATTAACAAGTCACAAGTCCAAACCCTTGAGATAGGAGCAGTAGTACGAGCCTTACTCCATTCCTTCCTTTCGTCCGGAATGGCTGGTTCAGAATAGAGGAAGTAGCCTCACCTTACTCCAGTTCATGGCCTTTGCCCCCCAACCCCCATACACACAACGCAACCACCCCGCGCCCGCCCCCCCCCCACCACATGCTTTTCTTGTTATTTGAAAAGGCGGAACCAGAATTGAGTTGTGTTGAATTGTTTTCCATGCCCCCCACCACCACATGCTTTTCTTGTTATTTGAAAAGGCGGAACCAGAATTGAGTTGTGTTGAATTGTTTTCCATGCCTCCTGCTTGACTTCATCTTACCCCCTTTTGAGTTGTATTTGCTTGTATGCTGCTTGACCAAACTTGCTTGCATTTGCATCTCCCCTTTTGTTGTTCCTTGCTTAACCCCCCCGAGGCCCCTTGTTTAGGTTGACTTGCTTTGTCTGCCCCCCTACGACGCCCAGCCCAAACCGTTACCAAAACCCATACCAACCTCCTAATCCCCCACGGGACGAGCCATGACCAAATGAACAAGTAGGGGGAGGCAACTAAAGAGGTAGCAAGACTGACCTTGTAGGAATCGGTTTGACTCTCTTTCTTTTGATTGTTGGAAAGTGAAAGTTGTTTCATTTAGTACGAGATCACTTCACACCTCACAGGTGCTTACACCTCTTGCCTATCAAGTTCTGTTCAAGAACCTTGTACAAGAACTTGTATAGAGAACTTCCCGTGGTGCAACAGTTCTTCCATACCAACTTAGCTGGCTGGCGTTGCTATTAGCATAACAACCGGTACACCATAGGTTGGCCCAACCCAATCCTCTCGTACTAGGGTTGGCTCCTTGTACTTCTCTCCCTTGACTGATGACTGGATGGTGCTTGACATGTACGCTGTTGGGACTTGCATGTAGAGTGCAATTAAGGTGGTTTGAGTAGGCATGCCATTAACAATCACTGCAAGGGTTGTGGATAGGCTTTAGAAGACCTTTTTATTTTGAAAGTTTCACTAGACCTTTTTTTAGTGATTTGGCAAGATTCTTATTTCATCTTACATTCATCTTTCATATTTAGTATGGTTTGAAATTTTTAGTTTTATGACATTTGAATCTTGGATGCAGTCATCAGAAAGTGGCAATCAGCTGAACTTGACGTGTCCAAGCACTGGGAAGATGGGTACTTACACACTCTCAAACGTGTCGGATTTTAAGATAAAGGAATTGTGTACTAACCTCTGCAGTTGATTTAATTGAACACGAGCTTTAGAACTCGTGCTAGTATTGAAAATGAGATTCATGTGTACACTTTGTTCTTCAATTAAAAGCTCCTCATTTGCCTGGACATGATCTACCAAGCATCACTCAAGACATCGCAAGAAATAGGGAAAAGAAAAAAGATAAAAGAAAGGAATTCATCTACCAAGCAGTCCAAGCAGTATCTAAATGCTCCGGAATGAGGTACTACTGCAGTGTTAGATTGTGGAAACCTGTCAAGATGTGTTAAAGAATACGTTCTGACCTTTTTCTTTGAGATGTTTAAGACCCAATTGTCATTTGTTGTTGAAATGATGTACATTGCAGGCGTATTAGCCCACTCTAATTGATCAGAGCATAGCCAATGAAATTCATAATCAGGCGGTGAGACATCTTCCGGTGGGTGTCAATTGAAAGTAGTAAAAATCTTAGGGCTGAGCCTACCTGGCCTGGCCTGCTTAGCACTAGCATTAACATTGACAGGCTCATATCCTTTTCAAGTCGACCCTTATTTGGGTGTGCGTTTACATGGATGGTCAACAGCATCAGTGATGCTAGATCTGACATTATTATGCTTGAATTGCTTGACTTCCATATCTTCATTAGCTTCCTTTCCTTCTAGACTGAATGTGCTGCTGTGCAGCAAATGTGAGTTCCTCTTGAAGCTTGCATTGTGGTAAGGTAAACAAAAAACTACTACGACTGGCTAACTTCTTTTATTGGAGGTGGTTATATGGAACCCTTTTGTATGATTGTAGAATGTATATATGCAACTAATTGGGACAGCATTCTTTTTAACATAGGGACCTATATTTTGTGGGATTGCTAATAATTTTTAAAGTTTTAGTGTTTATTTAAAAGATAAAGGAAGGTGAAGAGTTTTTATATTGAAATATTAGGGATTTTTTCCTTTTAATAAAATATACCATCTCTTTATTAGAATAAGTGGTGTCCTATTTAAAAGCCATGTAAATTACATGCTCACCATAGCGTTCTCTAACTTAGCCAGCCATTATTAGTATAAAGGTCGACTGTTCATATCAAACATTTAGAATCCATAAAATTGGTCAATTCAGCAAACCCAGTAGTTCTAAATGGCAATCAGCCACCTCTACAGAGTACAGACCATGACTTGTTTGAACCATGTCGGATTTAGGCCCTACCCGCATGACCTGACCCGAGAAATCATGCGGGTTGGGTCAAGAATTTGAGGCCAGCAGGTTGGGTCGGGTCAAGAAGATAAAAACCTGTATGAAATTCGGGTTGGGTCGAGTTGCGGATTTTACAAGTTAACTCGACTCGACCCAACCTGACCCGACTCGGTTAAAATTTGGCTAAAATGGGTTCAGAATGCGAGTCGGGTTAGAATTTAGGTTGATTCGGGTCGGGTCGAGTTCTAGAGTTCGGGTTGAGAATTCGGGTCGGGTCGGGTTGGGTTCTAGAGTTTGGGTTGAGAATTCGGGTCGGGTCGGGTTCCATATATATCAACTTGGATCGGATTGGGTTTTAAGAAACTCGGCCCGCCTGACCCGAGTTGGAGCCCTACATAAATCCATGATCGACCACCTGCTTCAAGTATGGTAGATTCATGGACTAACAACCCCTCTAAAACCATGGGGGGCTTGGCCCACATTGAACTACTTGTATGTCCAGTCCACCAATGGCTGGCCTAATCCATGTTTGCTAACCTGATCAGGTCTGTTACCCATGAATCAAAATTAGCCTTGGCCTATTGGGTGACTAACAATCGGTCGAGCCCTGTCGTCAGCCATCCTAATCCATCAGTGGCCAAGCACAGGCAGACCAACATTTGAATTACGACTTGCCCTTGCCCATGGCTGACCACTTGTGAAACATACTGTTGGTCTTACCCCACGGCAGGCCTCTAGGCCGAGCAGAGCAACAATTCTGTCCCACGTTCATCCATAACCATCCAGATGGCCTATACTCAGCTTAAAGCAAATAAAACTACAGCTTCAATGATCTAGTATAAAATGTGTTTGGAGCTCCAATTTTGGCACTGTTTCCTCCTGCACAGAATGAGGTGGTATTTTCCTTCCCTTTGAAGAGTGTGGGTGAGATGCTTTATGAATATGATGCAGGGAATCTTGAAGAAACAATCTTCAACGAGGCAATTCAAAGGAGGTTGTGGGATCGACCTCACACTCATAACGCTATATTAATGGTTCGTGCGCTTGCGAGATTTATAAATTTAAAACACACAAACAATTGTCTAGACAACCTCAACAGAGTAGAACAACTTTAATGGTGGCAATGAAGGTCCAACCCATGACCCTTTCTGAGTATACACAGAGTTACGGATCTGATGAAGATTTCAAAACAGTGTTCGAAAAATTGCAACAGGGACAGTCTACAGAATACACATTGAAAGATGGTTGATGTACAAGGGTTGACAATTGTGCATTCCGAAGGACGGGGAGCGATTACAGTGGATATGGGAGGCTCATACATCTAGAGTGACAGGGCATTTTGGAGTTGAGAAGACCCTTCTGAATTTGCGTCAATATGTCTTCTGGACAAAAATGCAAAAATATGTCAACAGTTACATCTGGAGTTGTGTGTTATGCAACACTTCGAAACCCTCGAACAAGAAGTTGGGATTGTACACTCCATTACCAGTACCCACAAAGCCCTAGGAGAGTATTTCGATGGATTTCTTGGGGGATTATCAAGGACAAAGACTGATCATGACTATTTGTTCGTTGTGGTGGACCATTTTTAGCAAAATGGTGATACTCATTCCATGTAAGAAGACAGTGACGGGGGATATAGCGGCAAAGTTGTTCTTTGAACATGTGTGGAAGACTTTGGATTGCCGACGTCGATTATTTTGGATAGGGACAGTCAATTTCTCAGTCATTTCTCGAATTCATTGTGGAGAATGATGGGTACCAGACTGAAGCGAAGCACAACCTTTCATCCATAGACAGATGGGCAAACAGAGGTTGTGAACAAAACAATGGTACACCTTCTACGAGGCTATAACTCCAAACATCCTAAAACTTGGGACACTAGCCTACCATATCTGCAGTTCACCTTCAATCGTGCGATTCATGGATCGACTCAGAAGTCGCCTTTTGAGGTCTGTTTGGGCTACTTGCCTCAAAGCTCATTTGATCTGGCTTTTACCATTGAGAGTGGCCAATTGGAGGGAAAAGAAGAGGGCTCAACGTTTCTTAGAAAGGATAGCCAACGTGCACAAGGAGGTGGAAGCACAACTATAGAAGTCACAGCAGAAATATAAGGCTCGACATGATCAACATTAGGCGGAATGTACTTTTAAGAAGGGTATCTTGTTTGGTTGAAACTAAGCAAGGAGCGGCTGAAGGGAGATGGAAAAAGATCAAACCAATCCGTTATGGGTTGTTTAAGATCCTTAAGAAGATTGGAGACAATGCATTCCAACTTGATCTACCACTCTACATGCAGATGTACTCAGTTATCGATGCCGAGAATTTGAAGCTGTTTGAACCATCGCTGCTCGATGAATACTCGGACAAGGACACTCGACTACCATCTGTTGATGATTTGGGGGTGGAGCGAGAAGATCCATTGTCTGAGTATTGTATTTTAGAGATGAAGGTGATGGAGACTCGGTGGGGGAAGTACGACTCTTTTCGCATCAGCAAAAAGGGGCAACTACCAAGCCAGTCACGGTGGTATAGTCGAGACAAGGGGACTAAGGAGTTCCCTCATATGCAATTCTAAGTTTTAGTGGGAGTTAAAACCCCCAAACAGGGGGAGTCATGATCCAAGAGGATCTCCCAGTTGAAAACACAACATAGACTGTGTAAAAATCTGAGTAAACCAAGTTTTGTACTGTCAGTTGACACACCAGTCGACTCGCAGATCAACTGAGTCAATCCACAGTCGACTAGTAGATCAAGTATGACTCTTTTCGCATTGGCAAGAAGAGGCAGCTACCAAGCCAGTCACAATGGTATAGTCGAGACAAGGGCACTAAGGAGTTCCCTCATCTGCAATTCCAAGTTTTAGCGGGAGCTAAAACCCCAAACAGGGGGAATCATGATCCAGGAGGAACTCCTAGTTGAAAACACAACATAGACTGTGTAAAAATCTGAGTAAACTAAGTTTTGTACTGTTAGTTGACACACTAGTCGACTAGCAGATCAACTGAGTCGATCCACCAGTAGATTAGTAGATCAACGAGGACTGTCTGTAAAAACAAACAACTCGTTGATAAATCCAGTCAACTAACAGATCAGTTGAGTCGATTCACTAGTCGACTAGTAGATTTGTCACGCCCCGAACCCGGATGTGGGCCCGGAACGCACCAATTTTTTTTTTTTTTTTAAAAAACAAGTCAAATTATCAAAGTCTATGGGCCTCTAAGAGAGCTCACTTAAGCCTATTAAAAATGTCGCACATGTTCATGTGGACATTAGGGGTTAAATCAAACCCTCAACGAACATCAACTATTCTAATGATCACAATCCTGGTCGAACCATTCGACATTGATAGTATCGGTTATATCCGATGATTTTCTAATTTTATAATTTTTTTCACACTTACTACACAGGGGATTCACCAAACATACTATATAACAACCATTTACACATCATAGTATCATATTACACATATATGACTTATACACAAGGTATTTATGCCACATATGACATAATCACCAATGTTTACATATTTTTAATATAAAACTAAACAAGTATAAATCTTACCCTCGAATAACACTGGAATCCAATTCCTAAGCATCGCAGAGGGATTCTTTACTTCCTTAACCAGTAATGACCTGCATTGTAAGGGACGTGAGGTCCAGCCCAATGAAGAGAACTCAAATTAACAAGTCCCTCCAAATTTTCAGAATATCAAATTTACAATACAGTTTACGAGGAAAACACTTATAAGACCATGGCATACTTTTACCATTTGTTCTTTCGTATCCACATACACACCTATGCATACTCATGCATATACATGTAAACCCACCCATGTATACATACAAATGCAGATGTCAATGCATTCTCACATTTGTACCTGTAAACTCACACATGTATTCATAATATCAATAACACAATGCATGTTTAACAACATGATAAGCAAATAAATCATATTTACTATTTACTAGGTTACAACAAAACTTGTAATACACTGGAGTATCCCATTCAACCCCGTTGAGGTATCCCACTCGACCCCAACTGTACAGGTCTAAGGTATCACATTCAACCCTATTGAAGAATCTCACTCATTCTCGAATGCATTAAGTCAAGGCAGACAGAATGCAGCATTTTGCAAGAGCTCAACCGAAAGTACAAGTGTGTGTCTGTATATATTAACTATCAATTATCCATAAACATGGAAATAATATAAAATCACCATTCACATATTTTTCTTTATATACCCTTTCCACGAGGGTTTAACAATGGAGTTTCACTTATCATCCACTAGTTTCAATCCAGGTTTAATAACCAAGAATGTTTTCATCTCATCACCTACACAAATTTGTTAGCATAGGTATAATCACATGCATGCAAAACTCTATGCATGATCGAACACTACACCCCCACATGCACCTATACTATGGTATGAACCACATGCAAGCTCTAATATAACACATATCATATACACTACTGATCCTAGCGTGAATCTCATGCATGATCAAGGCCACATATATCACATATTCACATAACCAATACATGAATCACACGAATGAACTAGTATAACACCTACTACGTGCACACATCCTATCATGATTTACATGTTCTTGTTCATAAATCACAATATCATTGGACTGTTCACTCTTTCGTCCAAACCTATAAACCTATCACCCTCTAGACTTTTAATGGGTCCCATACTGCATTTTAGACCACTCAGCCTCGTCTCCTGACACCTTTGATTGCTTCCGTTCTAATAGTTATAACAAAAATACCGTCCCTTACATGGAAGCGGTGTCAAGTCTCGCTTTCTGATCTCATTTGGTCTTTTCCATTTTAAAAATACGATGGGTCCCATTTTCATTCTAAAATCTAATAGGTTTTCACAATAACCATTATACATGTTAAGTTGAGTCTCCTCATCTTGATCGACGAAGTTACGTGAGTTTCTCGATTTGCGTGAAGGAGAGAAGAACCGGTCCAACTGTTTCAATTGGATAATTAACGAAATTAAACACTATTTATTAACCTAAGTTGACCTGATTGACAACCTGATGGGTACGACTGACAAAACATAGTTCCATCGAGATAGACTCTTGGAACGAAGATAGAAAAAAGTCATAAAATTCTAATAACTCTTTTAAAATGTCACCGTCTAAAAATAAAATAATAGTTTATCTTCTATTCACTAAAACCAACTAAGGTAAGCAAGGAAATCATCTGAAATCTTAAAATAAAAAGGTTTAACATTTGTTATGTGAAAAACTCAATTTTTGAAGTTGAATAGTGAGTCATTTAAAACTCATTCCACTAAGGGTTAGTTTAAGTTAAAATCCAAAAATAAGAAACTCAATCAAACCAAACTTATAATAAATATAATGAAAGAATTACCTTTCTTAAATAGATAGGTCAAAGATCTTTTTAATTTTTATTTTTATAACCAGACAATTTCAAAGAAAAACAAACTAAGATAACCAATCTCAATACATAGAATAATTTAAACAATAAATACATTAAAAGGCCTACTTTACTAAGTTTAAAATATAATCACTTCAACTAATTATTAAAATTATTTTATTTAATTAACTTAAACCCAATCTTGAAATCCACCTTAAACTAAATCATAGCTTAAAAATGTAACATCAAGGTCTTAGCACATAAAAATCACTTCTAAAGGTGTTATTTAAAAATTAAAAGAAAATGGGCATTTTTTTTCTTAAATTCTTTGACATGATTTTTGAAGGTAAAAACTAACCTATTTCCTCAAAATAACAGTCTCAGAGTTTCTAACATTTGAAGTAGATAAATTTGCATACCTTGATTGTCAAAAACAATAGAGAAATGAGGGAGTTTAGAAAATCCCGGGCTCATATGCGAAAAACTTTGAAAAGTTGCTGCTAGAACATTGGAAACAGGAGGAAAAAAGAGAGAAAGGAAAAAAAAAAAAACCAGGAAATGAATGGGAGAAGAGGAAAAAACGAATGGGATGAGCGGGGTTTGAATTATTATTATTTTTTTTTAATCTTTTCCTCCCACCCAACCTCTCTTCTCTACTTAAAACCCATTTAAGTCGGTGGGTAGCTTCTAGCTACAGGTCATAGACTTGGTGAATAATAACCTAATTTTGGTTTTATAAAAATTTCAAAAAGATTCAATGATTATCCATTCATAAATAAATCCAAAACTATATAACATCCATAGTTAGATAAATAAATTAAAACCAAATAATTACTGTAGTTTTGAAAAGTAAATTAAACCGCTTTTTAGTTTTAAAATCATACCTTGAAAATTCAATGTTTTAATTAAAAAAAAAATGCAAATACTAAATTTCAAAAATTAAAATAACACCTTGTAAAACTTCTGACTTTACAGTTGGGTTAATTAAATTGACTGATAAAATACTTCTAAAATTTTCGGGACAATTTGACACTCTTAAAACATTTAAAACTTTCATTTTATAAAAATAAAGATTACACCTGATATTCAAAAATCACACTTTTGTAAATCAAAATGATTGATGATAAATTCTTTAAAATAAAAAATTTACACTAAATAAATTAATAAGATCTGAGAATTGAAATACCTTAGATCATTTATTTTCCAAACACAGATTATTTTAAGGGTCTCAGCCGGAGAAATTTCAGATAATTTCAACTCTGCCACTGCCCTTGACGAGTTGGGTCCACTCGCTTCCAAACTCAAATCTAGACAAACTTTGACTCTAAACAAGACCCATTTGTTAATCACTTCGATTAACGGGCCATTAAGCACAATTAATTATAAATATATATATAATTAAACACTAATTTGGATCAGGGTATTACAAGATCAACTATGACTGGCTGTAAAGACAAACAGCTCACTGATAAATCCAGTCGATACACCAGTCGACTAGCAGATCAACTGAGTTGATGTACTCATGTACCAGTCGACTGGTATGAAAACTACACAGCAGTTGCAGTAGTTTTTTCTCCTTTTGTTAGTGTATCAGGGTGGTTCCAGGCAGTTGTAACAAACCAGGAGAGTTTGTACACTGAGAATTTTGAAGGAGAAGAAGAAAAATAGAAAGAAAGTTCTTCCAAAATCTTTGTTTCACTTGTCTCTCTCTATCAATTATCTCTTATTCTCTCCCAATCTCGCCAATTTTTCACATTTTATCCGAATATCACGGATCATTTGAATCTCGTGAGTCGAAGTCCACCAATGAGCCAGGCCAGAGATGAGCCCAAGTCCAACTAAGTCAAGATTGGAGTCCATGTGCAAAGGTCCATCTGCCAAGTCCAATGCAAATGGCCCAAAATCCATTGGCTGGCCCACAATCAAAGCCCAACGCATGAGGCCCATGAAGATTTGAGGTCCGTCCAATTCCCAAGCCCACTCGCATAAGGCCATAATCATTAAGTTTAGAATGAAGTTTTGACACAACCTCTGTTTTTTTACCATAACTTTTCACTTCAATGTCTGATTTCGTTGATTCTTATTGCATTGGAAGAAGACTTCAAGGTCTACGGAAGTGTATTTTACAAAAATTTTGAGATTCGGACATTTACTAGGTCAAAACTGAGCTGTAAAATGGGACATGTGTAAAAAAAGGAGATTTCCACCTACCTACTTCCCCATTGAATCTTAGCCTTTCATTCTACCTTTACCTCCTCAAATCTCATCCCTCCATTCCTTAAAGCCCTAGCCTCCTTTGCCTAATCAATCTTGGCCCTCCATTTCTCCCTTTTTCTAAAGTGTTTTTTGAAAAAGCAAAAGCAAAAGTGCTTTTTGAAAAAGTAAAATCCTAGCCCTCCATTCCATAAAACCATAATCGATCCTCATTGTCCATTCTCACCCCTCCCATCTATAAATAGAGGCCTTTACATAGGGTAAATTTGAATTTGAGCAAGGATTGAAAGTGCATTGAAGAGTGGATGCTGAAAAGACTAGAGAAGAGAGGAATATTCAAATTTTGTCCTGTAAGTTCTTGTATTTTCTTTAATTTCTGTCTTTGATGCAAAAACTCCAAAAGCATTGCAATTCTATATTCCAGTTTATTTGAATGAATCTCATGGTAGCTTTCTTTAGATGTATGGTCTTCCAATCATTGAATATTTTATAGTGATTGTTTTTTATTTTTACTTTAATTCTTTTTATGAAAAAAATAATTTAAGAGTTTTCAAGGAAAAATAGAATCCATCTTAGGATCAGTGGAACTTAACCTTTCAAGATCTAAGGACCCTTTTCGAAGAGTAGCTTATTTTTAGATTCGGGAAGGAGAGTGTAAATTCTGTCCAAACCTAAGGCTTTAATTGGAAATTTCTGACTTAATGGACACCATAATTTTCTTAATTAGAATTTTGATAAATAAAGAACTTGAATTTATATTTAATAATTCTAGAAGATTTCATAGTCTAGGTTGTGATTTTATTTTTATAACGGATAATATGCCACCCTAAATACTTGCCTCAATTCCATTGTAAAATATATGAATATTTTATTTTTCATTCTTTTATTTTATTTTATTTGTTCATTCAATTCTTTCCTAAATATGGAACTAGGTTAGAATTATTTTGTTTGCATCTTAATTTTGTTCTTTTTAATTGAGAGTGGATTGCTTATAATTTCTAGATGGGGTGTTTTTCATGAAAGATAAAATTTTATAATTGTTAAATTTTAATTTTAGATGATGATTCTATTATTGGATTGGTTTCAAGAATTTAGAGAATTTCTAAACTAGTATTATATTTCTAATGATTAGAATTTTGATTTTCATGTTTAGATTATTTTGAAGATTTATTTTCTTAAAACACACAATTTCAATTTCATATATTTGTTTTTTTCCATATATTTTGAATGTTCCTTGTGGGATTGACCTCTCACTCGTACTGCTATCTATTAAATGATTCGTGTATTTGCATGTAAAATGTACAACACCAAAATTCTAGGGACCTAACCAAATATGATCAATGGTAGTCCTGAGGTCCCAAGACAAACTAGAGTATGGTTTTAAGTCAAGGTGTTCACACCTAAGGTCCAAATATCTGCCGATACATATCGTATCGGCCGATATATATCAGTTTTTTTAAACCGAGTAATATTGGCCGATACGATAAGTATCGGCCATACATACCAAATATCGGCCGATATGGCCGATATTCGGTCCGAAATATCGGTCACAATATCGGCCGATATTCATAAATATCGGTATTTAAATTTTTTTTTTTTAAAACACCGATACGGTTTTTCGCTGTTTTTACACGGTTTTTCGCAGTTTTTCACGGTTTTCCACGGTTTACGGTTCTCAGGGGTATTCACGGTTTTTTGTGGTTTTCACGGTTTTTCGCGGTTTTCCGTGGTTCAGGGTTTACGGTTCTCAGGGGTGTTCACGGTTTTTTACTGTTTTTTGCGGTTTTTTGCGGTTTTGTCACGGTTCATCACGGTTTTTTGCGGTTTTTTCACGGTTCCAATATCGGAGGAGAGAGAAAATGCCGATATCGGTATGAGAGATAAAATTATCGGCCGAA
Organism: Chimonanthus salicifolius; assembly: GCA_013350335.1. Taxonomy (NCBI): domain Eukaryota; kingdom Viridiplantae; phylum Streptophyta; class Magnoliopsida; order Laurales; family Calycanthaceae; genus Chimonanthus; species Chimonanthus salicifolius. The sequence goes on from CM023539.1 coordinate 34,810,421, forward strand.
ATATCGTCCGTATCGCATATCGGCCGAGCCGATTTTTGAATCCCTGGTTGACACATTGAGTGACTTTACATTTGAATCCTAATACTAAACCAATCAACTAAGAGTTGATTCTTTAATATCTTCAATCTTCTATTCTTCAAGTCTTGAGTCACGATCCCAAAAGCCTTTGACACGAGTGATGTTCAAATGACTTAGATAAATCGATCACTTACAAAATATAAAAGGTTATATAATAATCACTTCACAATATATAAAAGGATAACAAATCCAATTAAAGCAATAGAGGTTTCAAAGGAATTCACAGTTTACAATGAATTGACATAAGAAATTATCTATGAATGTGAGTGAATTAATTTAACAGTAGATGATGACATTTTTTGGTTAGAGATTAAATTAATTTTTAATTCCTAAGATAATATATAAATATTTTAGTATCTTATTACATAGTAGTCAAATGCTAAAATTTCAAGTAAATTTACTCCTAAAAATATCTTTATGCCTAAATAGATTAAAATATAAAAAAATTGTGACATATCCTATATTCTTTTGAAGAGCCTATTAGACCAATTTTACAATCACAGAAACAACGTATAAATATTTTCGAATAACAAATCTCTATGATCATAGATAAATTTCAAGTAAAAGTTTTCATAGTAAAAACCTTTTATGAGAAGCTGTGCCATTTTTTAAGTTTAAAGTTATTCTCACTTAATATATATTTCATTTGATGCAATTAAAATAATTTAAGAAGTGATGAAATTTAAATTTAAATATTTTTAATAAAGAAACCCATCAACAAATAATGGACAAAACCCTTACTTTTTATTTTTCCCTCGATATTGTTCTAGGGTTCTCTGAATGTTTCTATGTACCTTTAATTCTCTAATTTAATTGTTATAAATTGAAAATTCAAATAAACGTGAATTAATATTTTGAATATTCAAAATCTCTGATTGGCTATGTTGAAGTTAGCCCACCACATGGATATTTACAAGAGTCGTACTCAGTTAGATTTTCCTTTAAATACGGGCAAAATGACAACGTCCACTTCTTACAATCTCTCTCTCACTCAGTGTTTTAAAAATTAACTCGAAAAGCGAGTAATTCTAGTCGAAAGTTGAGTTAAATAAGGTCCAGCTATAGTCAAACTCGATCAAACTCGAGGCGTGAATATTATATTATTAACTAGGGTTTAATTATTGAGTTGAAATAAAATTTTAAGAAAAAATATTTTTTTTAAAAAAATAAAAATTAGATGTTGCATTTTATGAAAAAAAACAACTTTTTTACTTTATATTATTTAAATGAATAAATATCTATTAAAAAGAAAAAAAATGGTTGTATCGAGTATGGAGATAAGCCATCTAAGTTTAAGTATAGGATGTAGAATAATATATTGAACTGATTTCGTTTATACTTTATAGCTATATTTTCGTCGAATTGTTGTAAATCAAGTAAGAACTTTTTATACAGGCGACTTTTAGAACTTCAATAATGAAAAGAGGAATTGATTGAAGATATTTATTAAGTTTTTATTTACACATTATTGTTTTTTCATGACATTGAATGTCATCTTGTGATATATTAATTTTAATATCATCTTATTCTTTTTGAGTTTCTGACTTCAGCTCAATAATATAGTATAGAAAATTAAGAAAAAGATTTAATACTCCCATCTGTCCTATTTTAGTTATCTTATTTAAAATATTTATATTTTTTAAAGAGCTGTCTATATATATATATATATATAATGGCTATAAAATTTACAACCCAAAAAATTATTGTACGATTAAAAGGGGGCATATATTAAAATTCAAAGTAAATATATTATAAATATAAATTGAATTTATGAGATGAGATGATAATAAAATCAATATAAAAGAATCGATTTCGAATCCTGTATTATCTCAAATTTCTGCAGAATGAATAGAAAATGGTGGTTCCACACTTCCACCCACCTTCAGCAAGCAAATGATGGGTTTACACGGCCTGTTGCCAACTTGCGATTATCTCATGTGAACAGTGAATAGCCTTTGTTTGTCCCACATCGACTGCGAGTAAAAAGGAAGTGCATAGGGATATAAAACGAGAAGTGAGAAAGGGTAATTCACACTTCATATGCCCTTCTTGAAATTAGAAAAAAGTATATATTTTTTTAGTGATTAAGTTGGGGTTTCTTCCCCAAATTACTCGCTGCTTGGGGCATGTCATGGATTTCTTCTCATCATGGATGCTGCCTTTCATTTGGATATTCGAAACCCATGTTTCCAAATGAAACCCATGTTTCTGTTTCTTCCAAACATGGGTTTCGATGTTCAAATGGAAGGCACAATTCATTTTCGATGCCAAGATTGTGATCAGCTCTCCGGACAAGTAAGACTGGTCTGTCTTGAGTTATTTGTTAATTTACATTTTTTCTTGTTTTTATTGATATTGCTTGACTTTGATTTTCTTCTTATTTAAGTGGGGGTTTTGATTTGGGAATTCCTGGTTTTTACTCCATTCATCTTTTAGGACTGTTTGGTTTCAGTTTCATGTTTATTGAGTTTTATTAAAGTTTTTTGAACTTTTTGATTTTTTTTTTGTTTTTTGTTTTTTGCATCCATGCAACTTGATATTTATTGTTTTTTCCGAGGATCCTTATTAATTTTTGGCTTTTCCTTTTGGCTTTTGTTTTTGGGTTGATTTTTTGTAGGGTTTTATACCATTTGTGCTTCCTATTTCTGAGCAAAATAAATTCCGCTTTTATTTTTCATTGTGTTTTTAGGTTTTCTTTTGACTTTTTCCGATCTTGTTAAGTGCACCTTTACATTTTCTTTTTGGTTTTTTATTTGTTGCATGAACATTGTCAATTTAATTTGGAGAAAAAAAAAGATGCGCGTCGATTTTGTAGAAGGATTTGTACTTCTTGCGAGATGTAGGACTTACCCTTTTATGGGTTTTGCATATTTTTCTTTTTAATATTTGCTTTAAGATTTTTCCATCTATATGGGATTTTCTTGTCCCTTTTTTATTTTAATATTTCTGTTCTATTTTATTCATCTTTTTGTTTAAATATTTCTGCATTTGTATGTGCTTCTGTTCCCATTGCATACTATGTCTGTATATTTCTATTTTTTCACTATATTCATTACGTTAATACCATGCTAGAAGTGTGTTTTTTAAAGATATGCATTAGGGTTTTTTTAAAAAGGAAATTTCTAAACACTTCTGTGATTGAAATTGTGGATGTTTTCTGCATTCTTATATGTTTAATCATTTTTTGGTTCTATCTGAAAAAATATTTCATCTACATTATGCTGTGCTTTTGTGAATTTAAGGGGGGATTTGACTATTTCTCAATCGATGCAATTTTCATCATTGTTACCTAATGATTCACGGCTTTGATTCTTGGTTTATTGTCATCGACTTATTAGATCATCCTAGTTGTTACTTTTTAGCATCAAGAATGAAGTCTGATATAGTCCTGTGAAAGATACGACTTCAAAGGGTAGGATATTGCATGCAATGGTTTGAATTGAACGTTACATAGACCCTTTATAATAAATGGATTTGGAGGGATTTTGAGACTCAAATTTGTGGTTTGAATTGAATGTTGCATAGACCCTTCTTATAATAAATAGATTTGGAGGGATTTTGGCTCAAACTTGATTTTAGATTTACCTGTTTTATGAAAATAAATTGGTAGTTGAATGTTGTGGATTCAAGATCCTGTAGGTGTCATGTCGAATGAATCAGTGTTCTAGGAAGAAATTAAATGTAGTAGTTACCTGTTTTATGAAAATAAATGGGTAGTTGAATGTTGTGGATTCAAGATCCTATAGGTGTCATGTTGAATGAATCAGTGTTCTAGGAAGAAGTTAAATGTAGTTAGAGCATCTCCAACCGGTGCTCTAAATCTCCAAATTTAGAGAGTGGCCAACACAAATCCAACCACATGCTCTTATCTCTAAAAATTTAGAGATTTGGAGTTTTTGTGAGTAGTACATCTTCAAATTTGGAGGTCTCCAAAACACTATTCATGTGGGACCCATGTACTATTCATCTACTATTTATTATTTTAAGCCAAAAGAATTCACTAATCATGTATTATTAAATATTTTAATCATGTTTTAATAAATATTTAATTTTTAAATTAATTCATTATAAATTGTTTTTAGTTTACTTTTATTTTTTATTTATTTTGAGATAATTTTTTACAAATAAAAAAATTGATCAACTAAAAAATAATTGTCTCCAATAACAATTAAAGTTACAAAATCCCATTAAAATTGAAAAATAAAATTTCAACTTAAGCAATAACAAAAAGTGTTATCTCAACTTAAGCAAGAATAAAATTTCAACTTAAGCAATAACAAACATAAAAGTCTTTTATTAGTTTCTTTATGTATTTTTATTTTTTTAATGTATTTCATTAGTTGGTAATGGGTTTTTATTTATTTTCTTATTGAATTTTAATTGGCAATTTCATTGGTATATTATTTAGTTTTAAAAAGTGTTAAATAATTTAATTTTGGATAAATATATGATGTCATAATTACACTAAGAAAAAAAATGGGAGCACAATATGTGATTTTTCTTTTTCTTTTTTAAATAACAGAATAAGGATTTGGAGAATGAATAGTGAATTTGGAGATTGGTATGGTTGGAGTATGAATGTGGGAAAGTGGGACCATGAACCTCCAAATATAGAGAAGATGTCAATTTGGAGACAAATTTGGACTCTCCATTGGGGATGCTCTTACATGTGCCAACTCCAAATTGATGGGATGATGATGGTGGTGGTGAGATAAATGGACAATTAAATAACCTTTAACTAATTGGAGTTGATAATGCTGGTCTTTGTTGCATGTAAATGTAACCCCTATTGCACACTTTTAGAATATTTTCAGGTCATGATGTATTTTTAGGTTGTGTATAGGATGAGTACGATGTGCTAAGAGCCAAGCTATTTTTCATATTTTTTCAAGGGCCATTCCGCCAAATTGACCATGGTATGGAGTAATAGAGGATTTGGATAGAAAGATGATCTTGTGATGGTGAAGAGAACCGTGTTTTTGATCGAGGTCAGAGGCCCAACACAAGGCTGTGGGGGCCCCACAGCCCAAATTGCTGTGTTGTAGTCACACACAGTTCTTTGAGTTTGTTAGTTACAATTGTTTAGGTATTTAGGGTCAGTTACTGTTGTTTAAGTTTTAGGGTCAATTATATGTGAGGTATATTTAATTTGGCAATGGTTTGTTTGTGAATCCTTGCTGCAACAACCAGCAACCAGGTTTGCTGCAAGCAGTCAGCAAATTTCCACTGAGTTAAAACCAGGCCCAAGGTGTTGACACCAAATTGCATCTCATTTCAGAGGCCAGGCTTTGGTAAGACCAGTAACAACCCAGTTTGCAGGTGATTCCCTGCAGGGTGTTTGCTGAGTTCTGGTTAAGTCAGGAAGGGTTGTGGACGAGTTGGAATTCACTCTCCAAACCAGGTAAGCCCAAAACTCATTTAATTTTTGGGGTCAATTGAATCAGATTTAACAGTTGAATTTGTAACTGTTCTTTTAAGAGATTAAACAGGTTTTTTTTGGAAACTGATTTAAAGAATTAAATTGGTTTTAAAATCTGTGAAACTGATTTTATTTGGTGATTTAAATTCAGTTTTAAAACATGATTTGTGACCATTTTTATGGGGATTGGTATCATTTTTAAAACTCTATTTGGGGACTGATTTTAGAAATTGAGAACAGTTTTGAGGATTTAGTTTGGACTGATTTTAATTAAGGATTAAGGCCCAGTTTGACAGTAAATTGTGGGCTGATTTTCATTGAGTCTGATCCAGTCTTTTTGAAATTGTTAGGAACCATGTTTGGGTTTTGAAAGCAACGTTTTGAGATGGATTTAATGGGACAAAAGAAAAAAATTAGGTTGAAATTTATAAAAGGTTTTGCTGAAACTCAAATGGACATGTTTTTACTGTGTTGATTTTAAGTCAACTAATTTCATTTAATTAATTCCATTGATTATTTGAGTTGGTTTTACCATTTAAAGTTGGCGGGTTGCGTTAAAGAGCACTCACCATACTTATATAATAGAAAGAGTGGTAAGAATAGAGCTAAGTATTATTGAGATCTGTATGTGACATTTTCCTTATGATCTTTGTTAGGCATATCCATTTTTTCTTTTCAAATCTACTTGATGTTTTGCCGTAGTGAATTCTTAATATTCAAAAGAGGAGATTCAAGTTTAGATGGGACTGATTTTCATGTACAAGTGATCAGGTGATTTCTCCTTTCTTTTAGAAGGTTCATTATGTTACAAACATGAAATAAGTCCTTTTAAAGTATGGCGAAAAAATATCCTATACATATTGTTAAGTTGTAAGATGCTCAAATGTAAAAGCAAGAAAGGAGATGGCTGCGTTTATGCAATGCATGTAAGATCAAGGGCAATTGTGTTAAAAATATTGCAACTTATCACTAGGCCTTCATATGACACTAGAGGAGTCGGGTTGCTAAAGTTTTGTGGCCACTGACCATATTTATTTGTTACTGTTGGTTCAAAATTTTTATTGTTAGTTTTTCCTTAAGAGCATGTTTGCTAATGCTAGATATTTTTGTGGGAATGGAACAATGTTTACACATTATCAAAAGGATGAATAATGTGAACTATCAATGTTGAAGATTAGCAAGTGAGCATCAAATCTAAAATGATTTATATCATGACATGAGATATTTGGCATGTTTAGTCACAAATCCATGATGGAGTCTGATATCAATGGTCTTGATAACATGGCATTTTCACTAATTATCATAGTTATTTTTCTGGGAAATACCCTTCCTTATCTTAGATAGGGTTTCCTTAGAAATGCAATTGTAGAAGTGTAAGAAATTTTCTTTTGTATGGAAATTTCTATGCTTTGTTACTAGTGGACATGGTTTTTTTTTTGGGTCTAAAATGAAAATGGTCTGTGATTTTTTTTAAAGAGACCTTTTGATGGAGAACATGTTGCAAACAGACTTTTGAAGACGTATTCATGTTGGGTCGATAAGATGCGTGGCCCACGAGCTTAACCACGAGCTGGGCCTCTTTCCATTGTTTTACTTAGTTGTATTTAAATTTATTTTGTCCATCTAAGAGTCCTAATCGAATTCGGATTGAAGAGTCTTAGGATAGAATGTGGAAGTCATATGTAACTTGGAAAGTTCTAAGAATAGCTTAGGATATGAGTCGTATGAAGGGTATATGAAGAGAGTCGGTAGAGCCACGTAATAGTTTGTAGATTTGCTTATAAATAAGATACGAAAGGTGGAGCAAGAACACACCTTATTTTCGAAAACATTGAATCAGTTGAAAGACTTCTATTTCTATTTATCTTTGCTGTTTCTGCCTCTGTTGCAGGTTGTTCTCCAGCTGGTCTACTTCCAGCGAAATCACATATAGATCTGGCCTTATCCCAGACATGAATCAGTTGTTTGGGCTTTATCCCAAACCTTCACTGCTACAGGTCTTCCACTCTGTTGCTCGAGTTTCGTTTCTGCCATTGAATTCTCTACTCGCTGAATCATCCTTTCCAAGTAGCCAGATTCGTCGATCCTCGCTGCTGTTCTTTTCTTTCGCCCAAATCAGGTACTGCTGTTGTTTTGTCCCTAGCCTCTCCTCCCTTCACCTCTAAGCCTCTCCTTCTTCTTCCCTTTCCTTTCGTCTTTCCTCATTCTCTGTGCTTCCACCGCCGCTGCAGCCTCCTTTTCGTTTTCCCTTTCTTTTTTTTTCCCATTCAACTTTTACCCAAGTGTAGCCCTAATTCCCTTTTATCACACGTGGTACAAACAACCCCCTTTAAGTTAAGTCTCGCACATGTGAAGCAATTCATGTGTGACCTGATAACTTGTTGGGATTGACTTAATTTGATTTCTATCCCCGCTTCCACTACATTACTACATTACCTTTTGTATCGTTTACCATTACAATGGTGGAAAGGGTGGAGAGAATATTAGAACTGAAGATCAACAAAATGGCCATTGAATTTTATCCGACATTCTTGGTTTCCATTTTCCAAGGGGTTGACCAGTTGAGATCTATTTTCATAGAAAATTTGTCATTTCCTTGTGAATTTGATCTTAAGCCCTTGGCCTTTCAAGATACTTGAGCACTTTTGATCTTTGGGAACTGTTTTTCTGTGATGGTAATATTCGCCCATGTTTTTGTTGTCTTTTCTTCCCTTTAATGCTTAGATTTTTAACACATGTATATTTTGTTTATGTTTATCTTGTTTTATAAAGGTTAGAAACCACTCTAGCCATAGGATGATAGTCCTCGATGATGAATCAATTGTACAAAAAGGGTCAGTCAAGGTACCTATTTCAAACTTGTAACTTTAAGATGATACAAATTCTGGTTGACTTGAACATCTTCTTTTTGTTATTTTTCATTTCAAGGTACCTATTTCAAACTTGTAACTTTAAGATGATACAAATTCTGGTTGACTTGAACATCTTCTTTTTGATATTTTTCATTTTGAAATAGTAATAATGTATTAATGAGAGAGAAAAATTTACAACATAACAGTATAGGAGAGAGATTATGCTAATGACAGCACAAAAGATTACAAGAATTCGACAAAAGAATCACTTCTATCTACACTTTTGAGAAAGAGCCACTGATGTTGCTTGTCGTGCGTCTAACATGTTTGAGAGACACTTTCATTGCCCCCACCAACCAAAGAGTCACTGATGTTGCTTGTTATGCATTTAACATGTTTGCGAGAGACTTCCATTGCCCCCATTGACATGAACACAAAATTTTGGGTTGCTGTATGGAAATCTTCTTACATGGATTTATTTCTTTTCTTCCCTTTGTGAGATTCTTTGTAATATCAAAACCAAGAAGATTATTCAAGAGTCAAGATCTACATTTATTAAGTCTAAGGAATGGCAAGATTTTCCTTTTAGGGGAGAAAAATGGAGTGGATTCATGGAAGGTAACTGTCATTGATGAAACACAAGGTGTTTGGAAGGGTGATTACAATGATGATGACCCTTTCAAGGATTTGGATAGCCTTCACAAACACACGTGCTACTTTGGGGATCCAATTTTTCTTCTAAAGGTGAAATATTATGGATATTATGGACAAAACAAAGACAAAACCCAAAAGTATTGAGGTATAATGTGGAGTAAGGACTCTTTAGGAAGTAAAATACTTGAAGTTGATCTATTACTAAGCATAGGAGTCTACTCATCACACATTTTATATTAAAAAACAAGTCATACAAGAAATCACTAGAAGAAACAAAATAATTTTTACTAGAAATTGGTGGTTTTTTTGGGTTAGGAGAAGCAATATTCCTTTGTACATATTTGGTAGGAAAAATTGGACTACATAATGCTAAACACCCTTAATGACTCTGCCTCGAATGTGTCGAGACAAAGTGCATCTATTGTCATCTTGAAGTCAAGGATAGTGAGTTAGAAAAGAGTTACTTGACGATTCATAAAACAAGTAGTAGGACTGTCAAGGAAACACTTGCCTGCAATACCAAATAGTATCGACAAAGTGCATCTATTGTCATCTTGTAGAAAAGAGTTACTTGATGATTCATAAAACAAGTAGTGGGACTGTCAAGGAAACACTTGCCTGCAATACCAAATAGTATCGACAAAGTGCATCTATTGTCATCTTGAAGTCAAGGATAGTGAGCTAGAAAAGAGTTACTTGACGATTCATAAAACAAGTTGAAGGACTGTCAAGGAAACACTTGCCTGCAATACCAAATAGTATCTCTCTCTATGAATGTTTCTATATTTTTCTTGTATCCCACTGGAAAAGGGAAACTTTACTACGTCCTGTATAGATCCATCCCTTTGTTTTTAGTTTTTACCGCTATATTTTCTAGGTACTTGAGCATACATCTTTTGTTTTTGAAGGGCTATCACAGTAGAGGAACAGACATCGGCTGGTTGACTCTCCATGATTCTAATAATATCATGGAAGAAACTCTTTTATTGCGCTTTATACTAAGTCAGTAGGCAATCTCACTAGTGAGGTAAATTGGAGATTTTGTTGTTATTATGTATAGCATCTAAAGTTCTGTTTCCATTTGTCTAAGTTGTTAGTGTTGTTAAAGTTGTCATTATTTTGAAATGAAAAACATTATGAATATTTGATAATTCTGTTTACATTGATTGAGTCATTTAAACACGTCTCCACTATAGTTTATGGATTTTGCTTATTCTAGTTCTTGTTAGAAACGATGGATAGGGTTTCTAGAATTTTGAGAAGAGGGTTCAACCCTAAAAAGAGAAGGGTTATATAATATAAGGGATCATCTAATCATATTCTTGATATCATGTGAATGACTTTATGGATTGAGCCTATATATATTATGTTTAAATGCTGATCATTTTATTTAATGAAAAGAATTGTGCATTGATCTTGGAGCAAAAGACCTGAGATGGTCCCATGCTGAATTGATTTGGGCATTGGTACTAACATTGGGCACTGTCATTTTGCCCGTTATTTAATAGCGATAAAGTTGAATTTATTCCTATTTTATCCTTTCAATTATTCAAGCTATGGCAATAAAATGAGGGCAAAATGGCGGCAATACTTCACTGCCAGACCAGTTCTCATACCATTCAAATACGTGTGGATCCCTATTGAGATTGCAAATAGGATTAGTGCACACATAAAAATTGATCGCACTTCAATACTTGGATGAATTCTAATCATGCAAGGTAAGAATGACAAGTATTGAAGTGGATACTAATCTCTTATAGGGAGGAAATACCAACCCTAACTTACAGTACTTGTAGTGAGGCTTTTAAATACTTGATTGTTTAGTCCAGAAACCAAATACAAATGCGAAAATAAGTGAGGTCTACTTTAATGAAGGGGTCCTAAACCCCTAAACAAAATTATACAATAACAAGAAGAAAAAGAAAAGTGCACGCAAATGCAAAGAAATGACCTCCATTCAAGATTCAAAGTAGCTTTTGAGTCTTCAGGTCCAAAACCAGTAGAAAAGAAAGAAAATTAAACCCAATCCAATTGCAAGCTTGGTTCAACTCATTATCTATGAAGTCATCACAGTGGGTGCCTATCAGGTTGCACCTTCATCTCGAAATCAAAGTTGTAACTGGTCATAATTTTCCCTACTCGTGTCTTCCACAGTGATGTTACAAATATTGTTCTTGGGATGTTAACGACAACTGGTACAAACGCAATTTCATGTTTTCAGGAGTAATGTAACAAATATCGTTAATAAAAACATTGTATTCGTGTTAAAAATGTAATATTAACACCAATGCTATAATTAATGAAATTTTATTGTAAATATTGCATTTTTAATGCGAGAATAGGCAATTTATCTGCCCCCATATATGGTGGGAAGCTCTGTTATTCATTGTTCTCTCATTCGATGTGGGACAAGCAAAGTAGCAAAAGTCAAACACTCCTTTGCTTCCTGCCTTTCATTTATTTGGTAAGTTTTGTGAGTCAAGAGGTCTTATGACATATAATTTTAATATATTTATTAGTTATATTAACCTTATTAAACTAAATTTAAATTTGTCCATATGCAGAATATAATAAATAAGTTCTATTTAAATATGTTTATTTTATTGATTTAAATAATAGAAATTGATACTTGATAGAAAATTTTATTTCAAGTGTTTATTTTGCTTTAATTTAAATCAGTGGCTATTTATGTTTTATGAGACAATTTTTTTTTTTAATTTTCACAACAAATTATTCTTTTGATTTTTTAGAGTCAATAAACCTATCTTATATATTTATTTATTATTTTTAAAAAATTATTTTTATTTTTATTTTTTAAATATTTATATTGTTTGCGAGATTTCCGCATTAAATTTCTAGTAAAAACCTGAGAATTTGAAAGTTTTCCATTATTAACGGTTGTCATTTAATATCCCGGGAACGGTATTTGTAATATTGCTCAGGAAGTAAGGAGTGAGCTGAAATATCGGCATATCGGCCGATCTTTGCACCCCTGCAAGGGAGTGTTTACTCCTATTCTCTATCCCACATTGAAAAAGTACTAAAAGAGGCGAAAGTTATTACTATAAAACCGAGCAAGGTGAGAAGGAAAATCCACAACCTTCTGGTCTGGCCTTCTGGGCTTGCCCATTGGGGCATGTAATATGAAATTGATATTTTAAACTGAAGTATTTTTGAATTGTTGATATTTATTTTTTAAATATTTTTAGACGGTTTACAATGCATTTTTATCGCGAAAATGGTAACCTTTCGTTAAAAACGGTGTTTGCAATAAAATGTCACTCATAATTGTTACTTTGTTCCACAGGTAGTGATATCCCATGAACTGAAACATCGAAAATTCGTTGGTAATGCTGGCCCGTATGCAATTGAGCCTATCCTTTGGAGCACTGTGTAAAAGTCGAAAGACTTGGCTTCAAGATTCATGTGTGATCGACTAACTATAGATGAATGCCGATCTGGCTAAACCTTGAAGCACACTTGGTTTGTCCATGTTGTTGCTTGTCATGTGTCTTTTTCATTCTCTTTGGTGGTTACCATATTTGTTGGTAAAAACCACTATATTTTCCCGCTTTGTATGAATATAAATGAACAAATAAAGAACAATTATCAACTAAATAAATCAAAGCACAAGACACTAGATTTACGTGGTTCGATAGTGTGCCTACATCAACTATAAAAATAATTGGATTTCTCTCTAGTCAATTTAGAGGCTTACAAATATCAACAATATTCTTTACCTAAAGGACAATGAAAATAAAATATGGAGAGATCTTACAAAAGAAGAGTATGAGAGATAGGCTGTGGAGAAGCTGAATCCACGATCTGAACCGATAGATGTAGTTTTTCATGATCTCAGGAAGCCAACCCTCAAAATTTGAACCGAAACAGAGTAAAGACGGAGGTTAGATCTCACATTCTTCTTATTCCTTTCTGTCTCTATGAAAAAAGGTGGCTATCAAAACACGGCCAAAACCAAGTCGTCGTGTTTCTACAGATTCTTCTCCTTTTTTTTGTTTATAGTCTCCCTTCTTTGTTACAGTTTTTTTCTATTCTTTCATTGGTTGTGGGGCCCACCTCTCATGAGGAGGGATGCCCAACATAGTTTTGGCGTAGTTCTCATACTACTATATCACGATCCTTGAGCTACCGCTCGACACTAGTTACTGAAGTTGTTCCATATTCACAGCACTTAGACTCGGCAATGTATTGGGTTGGGTCTTGCTCATTTTAGGTCTATTCGGGTTCGGCTATTTTTGTGTCTTGTTGAATGAATGGGTGAAGTCAATTTGGATTTGTTTTCGGTTCTAATCGGATTTAAGTTGGAATTACTCATTTACCTAGTTAAAGAGACTTTTCTATTGAGACGCGTACCAAGACCACTCCTTAAATGAGTAGACCTTGTACGGTTACATGTCCATAGAAATAATCTGGTTAATTGGGTCTCTCCATTTATAAAACGTGTTTTATTAAGGTTGGGGTCATCTATTAAACAGAATAGAACAGTTTGGATCATTTATCAAAATAAATTGTGTTGGTAATTGGGTCAAGTCAATTTTGCTGGTGGAGAACAAGAGGAGAGTGGCCATTTATGGCTTTGAATGAGGTCTTTTTTTTTTTGGTGTGGAGCATAATGTAGTCTTATACGAATATGTATATTTAAGACTAAGGAAGCCAATTAGACCTATGAAGCATTGCAAATACATGGATTATCTACGAATGGTAGGTTGTACTCGTCTACCACTGGTTAAAATTAGAGTCTATAAGTTTTATTTATAATAATTAAATGAGGTTGACCAGATGGTAACTTGCATTAAGTTTAGTTAGTTTCATTCGTGGGATCCACTTTTGATAAATATAGATTTCTAATTTTAATATCTTCATCTATTATTAATGGATCTCAATATCAACCATCCATGAGAACCATTCACTGTTCGATTGAGATACACCGTAATGTATAGTGGATTAAGAGATCAAAGGGTATATCTCTATTCAATAAGAACCGAGTTTTCTTAGTAGTTAGATTTTATAGTCCATTATTCATCAAAATGGGATTTCTTTGATAATAAAAAATTGACTCTAAATGTGAATTCTAATCAATCGCAATATATGTTCCTTATCTAAGTATTATTTTGATTTTGTCTATTAGTTATATAACTTTGCGTACTGGGCACTTTAACTGTTATACCATCCCAATTTTAAATAAGGCATTGATCTTGGGAGGATAAGAACATCTAAAGAAATTGATAATTGTTCATTTTTACAATTTAAGTCCTATAGATATCAGATGTGTAATAATGCATAAAAAAAGGTTAAATCTAAATACAAATGCCAACTCGCCCAAGATCTTATGCTGAGTAAAATCTAACCAAAGTTAACTCATCCAACTTCCACTCCTAACTAAGATCAAGAAAGAGTCCATTCTGTCTATCCCAGTCGCTTCCAATTGGTTTGGCCCACACCAGGTTGTACCTGTCTAAGCCCTCCCCACTTACTTTAGATCAAGGGCAGGAAATACCATCTCTACCTTAGGGTCGTTGCTAATCTCTTTTAATTAGGCTTGTAATCAAGAAGTTGCATATAAGAATATGCCCCCTTTAATAGCCTTATTTGTTGGCAAGAAACATCTCAGGGGGAGGATTTAAGGTCAAGCTAAATCTAGCTGTTCCCTGGTACTGAACTTAATAAAAACCCAGGTTACCTCCCTCTTATCTCCCACTTTGGAGGTAAACCCAGGAGTTCAGTGGGGAAGACATCAGCAAAATCTTAGACTATCGCAGGTAGTGTAGAAGTAGGTGACTTTTCTAGTATGATACTATTCAACAAAAGCTGCTTAATCTCGTCATGAGGTCTACCACACACTACAATTTTCTGTTTGTTTCCATATAGCACAAATCGTTGTCTGTTTAGCGACCAAAATGTTATTCACATGCAGTAACAATCTATACATGCTTGAAACGTGGTCAACCAATCCATTCCAAAGATCACATCGAACTCTGCCATGTCTATCACCAGATAGTTGAATTGAAATTTGAACTCGGCTATTTCTGTGTCCACTGAGGTGCATACTAATCCAAGTGGTGTGTCTCCAACTGATGAGACTATGGTGATCAGAAAAGACATTGAATCGTTCACCATATAAGTAGGGCGAACACCACTGCTGCTAGTTCTAAGTCATGAGTGGGGTAGTTTTGCTCGTATCCTTTCAGTTGTCTAGACCCATAAGCAACTACTTTTCCTTTTTGCATTAAAACACAACCTAATCCCAGTTTAGAAGCATCACAATAGACCTCATAACCACGTCCTTGTTCAGGTATGGTTAATACAGGAGAGGTGGTTAGTTTCTCCTTTAGGTCCTGAAATGCTTTCTTACAGACTTCTGTCCCACTCAAATTTGACATCTTTTCGGGTCAAACGAGTCATTGGTACTACAATTTGAGAGAAAATTGGGATAAATTTTCGATAATATCCCTCTAAACCCAGAAAACTTTGAATTTCTGTGACATTTTTAGGCCTTTCCTAATTCATTATTGTCTCCACTTTTCTCGGATCTACCGAAATTCCATCTGCAGACACCACATGTCCGAGAAATTGGACTTGTGTTAGCCAAAACTCACATTTACTGAGTTTGGCATACAGTTGGTGATTCCGTAAAGTCTGTAAAATGATACGTAGATGTTGTTCATGTTCCTTTTCAGTCGACGAACATATCAAAATATTATCGATGAAGGCGATTACGAACTCTCTTAGATATGGTCGGAAGATCGGTTCATCAAATCCATAAAAGTAGCTGGTGCATTCGTTACTCCAAAAAGCATGACCAGAAACTCATATAAGCCATATTGGGTACGAAAAACAGTTTTGGGAATATCCTCCTCCCTGACTCGAAGTTGGTGATATCCAGACCTCAAGTCCATTTTTTAGAAACATTTTGCTCCTCTCAACAAGTCAAATAAATCATCTATTATAGGCAATGAGTACTTGTTTTTTATGGTTACTTGGTTTAATGGCCGGTAATCTATGCACATTCTCAGGGACCCATCTTTATTTTTCACAAAGAGAGCTGGTGTGCTCCAAGGTGAATTACTCAAGCGGATGAAACTAAGTTGGAGAAACTCATCTATTTGCTTTGTTAGCTCTTTTTATTCTACTGGCACCATCCTATATAGTTCCATGGATATGAGAGATGTTCCAGGCTGCAAGTCAATTACAAAGTCTATCTCCCAGTGTGGAGGTAAGCCACTAAGTTTATCTGAAAATATATCTGGAAACTCACAAATCACTCAACGTAAACTGGCTTCTATGCCTTCTACATCTTCCCATCCCATGCTAGCTACTATTCTACCAGGATATGCCTTCAAACCAGAGAACTGAACTCTGATGTTTACATATGTTACTAATTTCTCTACAAATCGGATTTTGGTCCGTGACATCCCGTAAATCTTCCTTTGTAGGCAATCTATCAAAACTTGGTGCGCAGTTAACCAGTCCATTCTTAGAATGATGTCAAAATCTGTCATTGCTATTAAAAAGCAATTATATACTATCTCTAGATAGCCCATTCTCAGAACACATGATTCACATATCTGGTCAACCCGTACTTTCTTTCCTAATGGTGACACTACCATTAAAAGTTTGGTGTCAACTACTGGCGATAAATCCAATTTATCCCGACATGATTTAGAGATGAATGAATGTGAAGCACCGGTATCTACTAATACTTGTGCCATGAAACTAAAGAGAGGTATGGTACCTTCCATTACAACGTTCTCTGCTGGCTTTTGATCTTGAGTTCCCATGGTGTAGACTCTCCCCCGAGTCGTCTGAGGGTGTCCTTGGTTTCTAACTTGTCCAGTCCTTTGTAATGTACTCCCAGATGCCACTGAACCTCTAGAGGGTGGTGGAGTAGACTGCACTTGAGACTGCATCAGTCTCACATTCTGGAAAGGTCCTACCATGTTGCTTCGAGTGTCATGATAAGGATAATATTTAATGAAATGTCCCGTTTGCTTGCATCTGAAACACACTCGGCTATCAGCTGCTGGAATGTTGTTCTGTGGACACTGTTTCATCTTGTGACCTGACTGATTACACGTGTAGCATATTACTTGCCTGGGTCCAGTGTAACTGGTCTGTCTTACAAATGTCTGTCCCCTCT
This sequence comes from Chimonanthus salicifolius, assembly GCA_013350335.1. Lineage (NCBI taxonomy): Eukaryota > Viridiplantae > Streptophyta > Magnoliopsida > Laurales > Calycanthaceae > Chimonanthus > Chimonanthus salicifolius. Next base: position 34,827,582 of record CM023539.1, read on the forward strand.
TGGTGAATGAACTCTTACTAAATTTCCTCTTTTTTTAGGCAGAGGAGGTTTCTGTGCATTTCTTTGGAGAGATCGATCCACATTTCTTTTAGTGTTGTCAACGGCTTCCACCATAGAAACTCGATTAATCACCTCTTCTAAAGTGACAAATTGCATTCCCGCCAATTGTCGCTGAAGAAAAGGACGAAGTCCTTCAATATAATGCTGGATTTTCTCCTCCTCGATGTCAAAGATTCGGGGAGCATACTGACAAAGGTTTAGAAACTTTGAGGTATATTGGGTTACTGTGTCAGAGCCCTGTTTCAGATCGAGGAATTGTCTCCTCTTAGCATCCCTTGCTACCTTTGGATAATAGCGAACAAGGAAAGCTGCAGAGAACTCTACCCAAGTCATGGGTTCACGATTTCTCATATTATATCTGACTTTCCACCATTTATAAGCGTCTCTTTCCAATTGATAGGTGGCGAGTCACCTTTAGGTCTTCAACTATGGCTAGAGTGTCGAAGATTCGACCAATCTGGTTAACCCAGTTTTCAGCCTCAGTTGGTTTTGAATTTCCCAAGAAAGTTGGCAGGTTCAGTTGTTTGAAATTTTCAGAGCTGAAGTAGCTCTTCCCTTGGGAGTTCTTTCTGTGGTCAGCGGAGATCATCTACAACCCTTTGGAGAGCTTCCACAGTGATAAGCACCGCGTTTAAGGTTTTAGGTTGATTCACGTAGGGGTAGTACTGCATTCTCACCTTGGTTTCCAGAATCTCTCTGTGATCCTGACATCCTGAGGATTATAGATATCAATAATAAATTTCGAAATAAAAACTTTATCACATCGCATAGTAATTAAACATACTTATATATTACATTCAAAAGGAGATACATAGTCCTTATACATCAAAGCATAAAGATATTCACGCACTTTTCACTTACCCTTTTTGGTTTCCCATTCTACTACTTTCTTACATTCTATGATTACTCTCAGCATTGATACATTTTTACATTTTCACATGTTTACATATGTATATTTTTACAACATTCCCTTTTCACTCTTTTCTTTATTTTCAAGTCCTACATGCTGATCAGTTTTCAGAGGAAGATAGAGCATCAGAGCTGCTGTCAATATAGTGAGGGCAGACTCTATGGAGATGTCCATACTCATTGCAGTTTGTACATTGAACAGTACTTATATAAAAACAGTCAATTCTCATATGCCCAGTCGCACCACAAACAGGACAGATAAGTGGGTATCACAAAGGACATTGCTCATATGTGTGTCCAATCTATTTGCATAAGAAGCAAATAGGTGGTTGTACTACCACTAAAGGAACAACTGGAGCTACTTCTGGTACAGACTAGTTAACTAGCTGAGGTACATGGGGTTGAGGTGCTTCAAGTACAGAGTCCGGTAAATAATGAGGTGAAAGGGTACGTGGGTCATTAGAAGATGAGATCATGATAGTCTCTGTAGGTTCTGAATCAGCTGACCATATTTTCATCCCTGAGTCACTAGTAGATGATTTAATGGTAATAGGACTTCTCCTGGTACCTCTTCCCTTAATCCTGGCGGGTATCCTGTTTTTAGACATATCTGTCTAAAACAACACAACAAGGTCAGTGACATAATGAAATTTTCATAAAAAAACCAACTATATTTGAACTCATTATAAACATCTAACTACGTACTACCCATTACAGTCTGAGAGCTTGAACCTAAGCTCTGATACCACATTGTCACGACCCAAAAAACACACATGTGGGCCCAAAACGAGACTTAATTTTTTTTTTTAAATAACATTAACCCATTAATCAGTTTATGAAAGATCTCTCCTACGTACGTGAATCACACTCGTGTTCTAACATTCTAGTCATCACTCTTAAACTTAACTTAACTATCCTTACTTTGGCCGACACAACTAACCTACCATTGTCGATATATCGTCGGTTACGTCAAACCATCGAACACGTCTGGCAATATATCGCCCGTGTCGATGTATCATTCTATAAACAACAAGTGTTGTCTGTTCAGTTCGCCACAATTGACTTTCCATCCGGTCTTACACTTACACCACGTGAGAAATGATATTAAAACATATCAACATACTACTGTAATATACATAAATAATGCATATTTATTATAAACACATTCAAAGCAAGCAAATGGTTTCCACATGCAAAAAATCTTAGGGACTTATAAGTCTCGACTTTCAACGAGGCACCATTGGTCCCTCAAATCCATCATCTGGTTCATACTCTGCATTGTAAAGGACGTGAACAACAACTTAGTGAGGAGAACTCACTTTAAAAACAAATGGATATAATGCAAAAGTGACTAAGCGGTGCATGCTTCAAAAATAGAAATGCATGTCATCATAATATCTTATTTTCACCCTACGTTCATTCTCTAAGGTATTTAATCAAGTTTATGCGTATTGCTAATACTGGGGTCGATCCCCAACTGTATCAACAACACCGAAGTCAGCCCCCATTTGAAGTTCCAAAAATAGAACTAACATTAAATCCTCCACGAAAATAATAAAAAACTTAAGGGTGAAATTGAGAGTCGAAAACTATATTTTGAACGTAAAATAATACAAATATTGAAGGTGAAATTTAAATTTTAAGAGGAAATCTATTTTTCCCTCAATTTACAAAATCTTATTTTTAAACTTGAATAGTAAGCCATTCTACTTCTAACTTGCTCTGGAGTTAATATAAATAAGAATATGATCATTTTAATACATTGGATACCAAATTTCGTCTTGTTGATTGAAACCGAACAAACAAGAAAAAGAAAGGAAACAAAAGAAAGGAGTGGGAAAAAATCCAACACTTGCTGTTGCTTGAAACCGAACAAACAAGAAAAAGAAAGGAAACAAAAGAAAGGAGTAGGAAAGAGTGGCTCAGAGAAAGGATGGCAGTAATTTTTTATTTTTATTTTCTACCTTCCTTGGTTCTCTCACGTCCTCCCTTATATAAACGTGAGAGGTGATTTTTCACCACCCACGTTGCAAGCTAATGCATATGGCTTATAGGTAGGTTTCAGATTTGATATTATCTTCTCAAGATATTTATAATATTTTTTTATTATCTTGTTTTTAGTAATTAGTTCTACGTCCTATCTTTTATTTGAATATTTCAAGACTCCACTAAACTAATATAATTGGCCCACTAGGTTAGGTATTAAAAACTAAAGATGATATTAAAATTTAGAGTAAAATCTATGTCAAAAATCCAATGTTTTTGTTAAAAATCACTGTTTAAACAAAATCTTTTAATTTTGAAAAATCTTTTTGAAAAGATCTAACCTAACAGGTTGATAAAGTAAATTTGTCTGATAACAACATTCTAAAGTTTCAAAGTGTTTCGAAGTCAAAAAAATATATTTTCTAAGTGAAAGGATATTCAACGGCCCATATTTTATGGCTTAAAGTAAATATAAAAAACTCACTATTTTTGGAGTGTAAAGAAATAAACAACTTAGTTATAATAAAGATTAAGTACTGACTCTCTTCGTATATTTTTAGGACTTTCTCTAGCTTATCAAATTGAGATTTTACCACTTAAAAACTTAAAGGTTAAATAAATTAGCGAAACTATAATGAGATTGGCATGTCATTAGGTCCAGAATTTAAAAATATTTACTAATTTAAAGTTTGAAATTCAAATTAAGTGAAATGACTGAGTTTCTATAACAGTCAAGGTTAGCCTAAAATAATATTATTATTATATCTAACATCTTTTGAAAATTAATTAAAAGAGCTATAGAATTCAGATCGAGTCAAACTGAGATCTGTTGGAAAACTTATTTGATAATATTCACGATTAGAGGAAAATAATTCATAATTAAGTATTTTAGAGATGCCGAAGCAAAATCTCAGGCATAAGATAATGTAGAGCATAACTAAAAGCAAATCAAATTCAAACCACTAGGATGCACTACCCTACCATTTGAAGTTGTACCTTTCACACGACTACATCCATCTTCATCTTCATTGTTGTAAGATCGAATCACGAAATAAAAGTTTATCAAATGTTCTAACCTACATTTATTTATAATTATTTAATTAGGTTGACTAGATGGTAACTTGCATTAAGTTTAGTTAGTTTTACTCGTGGGGTCCACTTTTGATAAATATATTAATTTTAATATCTTCATCTATTGTTAATGGAGCTTAATATCAAACCATCCATGAGAACCATTCAATGTTCGATTGAGATACACCGTAATGTACAGTGGATTAAGAGATCAAAGAGTATACCTCAATTCAATAAGAACCGAGTTTTCTAATTAGTTAGATTTTATAGTCCATTATTCATCAAAATGGGAAGTTGAGATCAAATAATTTTCTTTGATAAAAGATTGACTCTAAATGTGAATTTTAATCAATTGCAATATATGTTACAATGAGGTCAACCTTATCTAATCATTCTTTTGATGTTGTCTATTAGTTGTATACTTTGCGTGTATTGGGCACTTGAAGAGTTACACCATCCCAATTTTAAATAAGGCTTTGATCTTGGGAGGATAAGAACATCTAAAAAAATTGATAATTGTTCATTTTTACAATTTAAGTCCCATAGATATCAGATGTGTAATAATGCATAAAAAAAAAAGGTTAAATCTAAATACAAATGCCAACTCGCCCAAGATTTTAAAAAATGTGGTCGCATAGTGTTGATGTCTCCTCCACCAAAGGGCCCAAGCAAATGGAACAAGTGAAGACTGGTTCATTTGCATTAATATGTGGTTCCAACATGGTTGCTTCCCTTCCTTCATGTGCAGTTGTCTGGTGTCACACAGCAATCCATCAATGATCAAACATCGACAAAGAATATAAACTAAAAAATTTGCATGGATCCAATGCATAGAAATGATGCATGCATTCATGAAGAAAGAACAATATATAGATACAGATATCAAGGTGGAGATCACCAATTCTCCATCTATTTAGTTGTCCATTTCAATTAAAATTTTGGATGGTAAAAACATTTCAAACAAGGATGTAGGGCTCTGCCGATATTGTTCTTTCTCTTCCAATATTTTTAAGAAATTGTAGAAAGGTACAAAAATTTTATGGTAATTTTAGAAAATTTGGAGTTTCTTGAATATATAATTTTTTCATTAAATATCGGTCATTTACATATTCAAATTATTTATTTAAGTCTCAAAAATGATTAGTATTAAAAATAACAATAAAATGAAGAGAAATGATTAAAAAAAATTATGAAAAATTATGTAAGAAAATTTTGATAAATTTAGTGATTAGTATTATGATTTTTTTAATTTTATTATTGATTTTGTTAAAATCTTTATTTTTGTTGCAAATAACAATAGTCTACAAGAAACAACAGAGAAAATTATTAAAATTTGTAAAATATGAATAAGTCATCAATGATAAAACATTATTATGCATGGGGAAATCACCTATTAGACTAACCCAAACACTAATTATAACATATAATATTATATTATCAATATAATCGACTTATTTTATTATGAGACATTGGAAAAGTGCTAGGACAAAATAACAATATTATCAACTTATTATGAAAAATAAAGCACAAAATGAAAACATGAGTATTAGTACTCGGTTCAGTGCCCATAATTAAGATACAAACATCAAATACATAAAAAGTACACCAAATTTTCTATAAAAAAAAATGTAATATCACTATGGATCAAGCTCTTCATATGGATAACCGGGTACGTGAAAATAAAATCTGGTATATTTCTCTTCTGGAAGCCGCTCATCAGTAGACATGTACTCGGATGTTGACAATGGATAGTGATACTGCCAACTATCGGAGGATGGTTACGACTGGTGATCTGAAATAGACATGGACTGCATATTACTTGACAATGAGTCTGTGTTCATGTGCCCATATCCAGATTGACCCAAATATCCTATAAGCATATATCCAAATAATACATATCCTGCACTCTACTCGTGCATGTTTAGTCTGCCATGAGGAGGTGTATGATGTCTATCTCTCGGTAATGGACTTCACTCATGTCGGACAACTACGCATGAAGGAAGGCTAAAGCTAACATTGCGAAATTTAATCATCCGAATCAATTAATGCAAATCATCAACGATCGAGTTAAACACAAATAGCAAATGAAAAACAAACCTGTAACGAACTGTGGATTCGAGATGAAGAACTGATTAAAATTGAAGAAAATGTCAGGACATGTCTCCGACATATGTCCTAACACTCCACAGGTTAGGCAAGGCACAATTCTCGGTCCTCCGATGTAAGGACAATTAGTCATTTCCCTCCCATGCCCGCAGTATCTGCAAACCGAGCATACTACGTTAACAAGATAAAGGCGGTAGATGTAACAGTGCCCCTCCTGGTTGCAAAATTCACAAACATACACCATCATATCCTCAGCAGTTGGGGTAGCTGGTGTATACTCCGGTGAATCTATTTCTCCTACCGACTCCTCTAAAGCTGGGATATCTCCCACATCCTCATTTGGTACAATGGCTGGAACAACTCCAACATTTTCATTCGGTACTACTTCAACGTTCTCATTAGATACAACTCCAACATTATAGTTCGGTATGCTGGAGTTGCTAGTAGATGAAACGAAATCTATTGGGCAGCTAGGGGTCCCTTTGTCCCATATCTCGGTATATTCCACGTTACTTGATATATCTGTATCACAAAATAGAAAATGCGAATAACAACTGCAATTCTAATCCAAAAATAGGTTTTAACTATGTTGTAACCTATCATAGTCCTAAAGTTTGAACCAATGGCTCTGATACCAAGCTGTAACGCCCCGACTCGGAAGTGGGCCTGGAATGCTACTGATTTTTTTTTTTTAAAACTAATCTCAAATCTATGTGAAACTGAATTTTTTTTCAATCCACCAACTCTATACACTGAAAGGGTTGGTTTAAAATAAAAAAATTGATACATTTACATAGTTTTTGGCCATTTATCACATGAAAATGTGAGTTTAATGTATAAATTAAAGAAAAAAAAATTTAGTCCACCAACTAAACTGAGAGGGTTGGTTTAAAATAATTTCAAACTTTTTCGCATAGAACTTATAATGTTTTGTACATATAGGAGCCATTTTGCTTTAGAAAATAAAAAATGCAAAAAAAAAAATTAATCTGTAGGAAAAAAATAACAATAAGTCATAATAACTTCTATGCTAAATGTTTAAGCATAAATATATCACTCAATCACTACCAGTAAATAATAATCCATATTTCTAAAATAACAAGATATTACAAGAAATACATTAAATATTAAAGTATACATTAAAACCCTAAAACATTTAGATGAAAGGCTTAAAAATAAAAAATAGAATAAAAACTTACAGTAAATGAAGATCTATCTATCAAATATATACTTTGAACGGATTAGATCTTCTAAAATCAACCAATTATAAGCATTTCGTACAAGTGATATACGTTTATGTTGCTGACACATGATATGCTTTATCTCTTCACTGGGCTGGTTAGCTCACCCCTACCTTTCAGGTACCCCGATTGCGGAGGGGCCAGACGGGCCCTTGAGGAGGTGTCCGAAGAGGAGTAGCAGTAGTTAAATATACCATATTATACTTATGCTTTAGTTTTGAGGGATTATTGTTTGTATGGAACTATGATCACATGTTTTGTTTGGGTGACTGTATAACTATATTGAACGGTCGGTGTTTGCTTGTTATGCTTATTATTATGATGGATTTGGCATTTATTAGATTTTTGATCGTGATGTAGTTACCCCGTTTAAAAAAAAAAAAGATCCGATATCCGTTTCTTGGTTATGTTTTGAAACTTTTCAGAGATAATGCGTCCGTAGCAAGACAAGGCTTTATAGGTCTTGCTCGTTTTGGGTCTATTCGGGTTCGGCTATTTTTGTGTCTTGTTGATGGGTGTAGTCAGTTTGGATTTGCTTTTGGATCTGGTCGGATTTAGTTTGGATTTACTTATTTACCTAGTTAAAGAGATTTTTTTTATTGAGACGCATACCAAGACCATTACTTAAATGAGTAGACCTCGTATGGTTAGATTTGCATAGCAATAATCGGGTTAATTGGGTCTCCCCACTTATTGTCCAGTTAAGGTGAGGTCTACCCCATTTATAAAATATGTTTTCTTAAGGTTCATCTATCAAACAGAATAGAACAGTTTGAACTATTTATCAAAACAAATTGTGTTGGCTAATTGGGTCTAAGTCAATTTTTCCTAGTCTAATAGTACTGGAGAACAAGTGGAGGTCAATTTTTGTTGTGGAGCATAATGTAGTATTATACCAATATGTATATTTTAGACTAAGGAAGCCAATTAGCCCAAGAGGTTAGACCTATGAAGCATTGTAAATAAGTCTCAAGACATGGATTTGACACCATCCATCTACGAATGATAGGTTGTACTCGTCTAGCCATGCAATTTAACGACATGACGCATAAAAAAAATTGCCACACCAGTGGTTTGGTGGTATAAGTAGGCTTGTAAATGGATCTGGATCCATCCCAAATTGTCAAGATCCAGATCTGGCCCATTAGTCTTACCGGACCGTCCAGATTTGGCCCACTAACAAAGGGTCCAACATGCCATGGATTTGGACGGTCCAATAAGCTTATTGAACCGTCTGCGGCCCATTATGTGTCTAAAAAGCTTATTTAGTCCAATGAAAAATCCTTATAAAATTTGATTGTTTAATAATCTTATAATAGTTAAAAAATATTAATTAATTTGATAAAAATGTTTTTTATGAACTGTGTATTAAACAATTGACATTTTTAATATATCCATCAACATCCACGTGAGGATAAAACTATCTAAGTAATTAAAATTAATTCCTTTATCATTTCTTTCTAAAGTATTTGTTTTTGACACTTAAAAAATATGCTGCAAAACTAGTAAAGCATCTAATCATTATAAAACTATAAAAATAATAATCCAATGGTGAGAGACTGATAGAGTGATCACATCAACGATCAAGATCATTTTAGGGTCTGAAATGCTAAAACAAAATAAATTGGATTTATTAAATAGTAAATAAAAATGCATTTAAATAAAATATCATATGTGGTCCACTTGGTGATCTCTTTCATGGACTTTCAAAATCAGATCTAAGAAAGCAAAAGTGAAAAAATGCATTAACGATGCAATATAACCTCAGCATAAAAATAAATAAAAAATAAAAAAAAAATGCTTCAAGAATTAGAAACTTGCAAGCAACATAAATGCATTCCATAAGCAACATAAATGTTTAATGATGATTTATGCTGATGGGAACACATATAACCTCAGCATGAAAATAAAAAAAATAAAAAAATGCTTCAAGAGTTAGAAACTTGCAAGTAACATAAATGTTTAATGATGATTTATGCTGATGGATGTTCCTTTTTAGAGATTTTAAAGATACTCAAAAGTGGATATAATTAAGGAAATTAATTCCAATACTAATAAAAAAAAATTATCACTGTTGGATTAAAACCCAAGTCACATAACTCAAAGTCTAATGGACTAAAAGAGCAAAACCCAAAAATAATAATGTTGAAAGAGAAAAGCTGAAAATAACTAAACTACAAATGCAGCAGCCTACGGCAAAAGGAGAGAGATCTCTTCTACTATTTAAGAATAAGAACCTAAATGGCATTTCAAATTAAAAATTCTGATCAAATTTCAACAGAAGAGGCATCATTGACATAATATAATAAAATAGAGGATAAAGCTGAACATGTTGCAATGAAATTGCAATTTCCATAAAAAAAAAAACCCAGATAAGTATTGCTGCCCTTTTATAATTAACAATCAAGATTGATTCATTGCAGATGAATGGTTAAAATTAGAGTATAAGTTTTGGTTAGAATACAATACCTACCTTTGTTTATAATACTTAAATGAGGTTGACTAGATGGTAACTTGCATTAAGTTTAGTTAGTTTTACTCGTGGGATCCACTTTTGATAAATATATTAATTTTAATATCTTCATCTATTGTTAATGGATCTTAATATCAAACCATCCATGAGAACCATTCAATGTTCGATTGAGATACACCGTAATGTATGGTGGATTAAGAGATCAAAGAGTATACCTCAATTCAATAAGAACCGAGTTTTCTAAGTAGTTAGATTTTATAGTCCATTATTCATCAAAATGGGAAGTTGAGATCAAATAATTTTCTTTGAAAAAAATTGACTCTAAATGGAATTTTAATCATTCTTTTGATGTTGTCTATTAGTTGTATACTTTGCATGTATTGGGCACTTGAAGAGTTACACCATCCCAATTTTAAATAAGGCTTTGATCTTGGGAGGATAAAGAACACATCTAAAAAACTTGATAATTGTTCATTTTTACAATTTAAGTCCTATAGATATTAGATGTGTAATAATGCATAAAAAAGGTTAAATCTAAATACAAATGCCAAGTCGCCCAAGATCTTATGCTTGAGTAAAATCTAACCTAAGTTAACCCACCCAACTTCCACTCCTAACTAAGATCAAGAAAGAGCCCATTTCTCTATCCCAGTGGCTTCCAATTGGTTGGCCCTACACCAGGTTGTACATGTCTAAGCCATTTAATTAGACTTGTAATCAAGGAAGTTGCATATAAAAATACGCACCCTTTAATTTCCTTGTTTGGTGGCAAGAAACATCTAAAGGGGAGGATTTAAGCAAAGGCCTACCTTAATGAAGGTCCTCAACCCCTGAACAAATTTAAACAATGACGAGAAGAAAAAGAAAAGTGAATGCAAATGCAAGAAAATGGCCTTCATTCAAGATTTTCAGGTCCAAAAGAAAGAAAATAAAACCCATCCAATTGGAAACCAGGCCCAAAATTCAGCCTTGCCCACACACCTAAAAAATTAAACATCTAAAATCTCATCCTCAAGCAGCTGCTTGACTGCACATTTTGTAGGATTTCTAAAAAAAATTCACCAAGCATCACTGTTTTTTTCTACTTGAAAGTTCAAACATCCAACTTATATGCAATTTCAAGAACAATGGGCAGTACCTCATTTGCAAAAATGAGAAACTAAGATAAAAATAATTTCATTTCTTCAATTCACTAGAACAACTTAACAAATGGATCAAATAATGATTGTACTACACTACTGCTCAAGATCAGGCGTTGAGGAACACCACCAGCAACTGCTTCATATATGTACATTAGAAAAATAAGTTATCTGGAATTACATCTCTTTAACATGCTGATTGTCTGGAGTAACTTCTCTTGACAGGTATTAGGTATTAGGAAAGTAGACCCTGTGTTTGTTGTTCATTGTTAGATTGTGAGGCATTTGCACTATACTAATGTATCCTTTACAAAAAATGTGGCTGCATAATGTTGATATCTCCTCCTCCAAAGGGTACATAGAAAAACAAGTTGTCTAGAATAGCATCTCTTAACAGGTAGTAGGAAGGAGTAATTGATAGATTGTGTCGGCAAATAGCACAATTGCTCTGTACTCTGGCAACGATACTTCTTTACAAAAAATGTGGTCGCATAGTGTTGATGTCTCCTCCACCAAAGGACCCACACAAATGGAACAAGTGAAGACTGGTTCATTTGCATTAATATGTGGTTCCAACATGGTGGCTTCCCTTCCTTCATGTGCAGTTGTCTTGTGTCACACAGCAATCCATCAATGGTCAAATAAACTAAAAAATTTGCATGGATCCAATGCATAGAAACGATGCATGCATTCATGAAGAAAGAACAATATCAAGGTGGAGATCACCCATTCTCATCTATTTAGTTGTCCATTTCAACTAAAATTTTGGATGGTAAAAACATTTCAACCAAGGGTGTATGGCTCGGCCGATATTATTCTCTCTCATCTATTGACTAAATTTCCGGCAGATATTATTCTCTCTCCTCCAATATTTTCAAGAAATTGTAGAAAGGTCCGAAAATTTTATGGTAATTTCAGAAAATTTAGGGCTTCTTGAATATATAATTTTTTCATTAAATATCGGTCCTTAACATATTCAAATTACTTATTTAAGTCTCGAAAATGATTAGTATTAAAAATAACAACAAAATGAATAGAAATGATAAAAAAAAAATTATGAAAAATTATGTAAGAAAATTTTGATAAATTTAGTGATTAGTATAATTTTTTTTAATTTTATTATTAATTTTGTTAAAATCTTTATTTTTGTTGCAAATAATAATAGTCTACAAGAAACAACAGAGAAAATTATTAAAATTTGTAAAATATGAATAAGTCATCAATGATAAAACATTATTATGCATGGGGAAATCACCTATTAGACTAACCCAAACACTAATTATAACATATAATATTATATTATCAATATAATCGACTTATTTTATTATGAGACATTGGAAAAGTGCCAGGACAAAATAACAATATTATCAACTTATTATGGAAAAATAAAGCACAAAATGAAAACATTAGTATTAGTACTCGGTTCAATTCCCATAATTAAGATACAAACATCAAATACATAAAAAGTACACCAAATTTTCCAAAAAAAAAATGTAATATCACTATGGATCAAGCTCTTCATATGGATAACCGGGTACGTGAAAATAAAATCTAGCATATTTCTCTTCTGAAAGCAGCTCATCAGTAGACATGTACTCGGATGTTGACGATGGATAGTGATACTGCCAACTATCGGAGGATGGTTGCGACTGGTGATCTGAAATAGACATGGACTGCATATTACTTGACAATGAGTCTGTATCCATGTGCCCATATCCAGATTAACCCAAATATCCTATAAGCATATATCCAAATAATACATATCCTGCACTCTGCCCGAGCATATTTAGTCTTCCATGAGGAAGTGTATGATGTCTATCTCTCGATGATGGACTTGACTCATGTCGGACAACTACACATGAAGGAAGGCTTAAGCTGACGTTGCAAAAGTTAATCATCCGAATCAATTCATGCAAATCATCAACAATCGAGTTAAACACAAATAGCAAATGAAAAACAAACCTGCAACGAACTGTGGATTCGATATGAAGAACTGATTAAAATTGAAGAAGTTGTCAGGACATGTCTCCAACATATGTCCTAACACTCCACAGGTTAGGCAAGGCACAATTCTCGGTCCTCCGATGTAAGGACAATTAGTCATTTCCCTCCCATGCCCGCAGTATCTGCAAACGGGCATACTACGTTGACAAGATAAAGGCAGTAGATGTAACAGTGCCCCTCCTGGTTGTAAAATTCACAAACATACATCATCATATCCTCAGCAGTTGGGGTAGCTGGTGTATACTCCGATGAGCCTGTTTCTCCTACCGACTCCTCTAAAGCTAGGACACCTCCCATATCCTCATTTGGTACAATGGCTAGAACAACTCCAACATTTTCATTCGGTACTACTTCAACGTTCTCATTAGATACAACTCCAACATTATAGTTCGATACGCTGGAGTTGCTAGTAGATGAAGCGAAATCTATTGGGCAGCTAGGGGTCCCCTTGTCCCATATCTCGGTATATTCCACGTTGCTTGATATATCTGTATCACAAAATAGAAAATGTGAATAACAACTGCAATTCTAATCCAAAAATAGGTTTTAGCTATGCTGTAACCTATCATAGTCCTAGAGTTTGAACCAATGCTCTGATACCAAGCTGTAACTACCCGACCAGGAAGTGGGCCCGGAACACTACTGAATTTTTTTTTTTTTTTGGGTAAACTAATCTCAAATCTATGTGAAACTGAATTTTTTTTTTTCAATCCACCAACTCTATACACTGAAAGGGTTGGTTTAAAATAAAAAATTTGATACATTTACATAGTTTTTGGCCATTTATCACATGAAAATGTGAGTTTAATGTATAAATTAAAGAAAAAAAAATTTAGTCCACCAACTAAACTGAGAGGGTTGGTTTAAAATAATTTCAAACTTTTTCGCATAGAACTTATAATGTTTTGTACATATAGGAGCCATTTTGCTTTAGAAAATAAAAAATGCAAAAAAAAAAAATTAATCTGTAGGAAAAAAATAACAATAAGTCATAATAACTTCTATGCTAAATGTTTAAGCATAAATATATCACTCAATCACTACCAGTAAATAATAATCCATATTTCTAAAATAACAAGATATTACAAGAAATACATTAAATATTAAAGTATACATTAAAACCATAAAACATTTAGATGAAAAGGCTTGAAAATAAAAAATAGAATAAAAAATTACAGTAAATGAAGATCTATCTATCAAATATATACTTTGAACGGATTAGATCTTCTAAAATCAACCAATTATAAACTCTTTTCTAAAGAAATGAGATGAAAGAATGTGAAACGGAGATGGACTTCGGAAAAAAACACTTCTGGATGAGTGGGTTTGGAAAAGATTGAGTCTATGAATGAAGAAATGTATGAGGTGTAGCGATAATAAAAGGGTTTGGATGGGTTGGATTTTTGAGTTTTCAAAAAAATATTAAAAAAAATCGACGTGGGAAACAAGAGGAATCACACCAGCTGTTGGAAAAGATTGAGCATGTTGCAGTCAAATGATTTTTTGAGCAAAATAGATCACACGATGTATCATCCGCGATATATCAACTGATATTCCATCATAATATCGCCGACATTTTGTAGGGCCCACAACCGATATTAGATTTTTTTTAAAAAAACTGTCTTTTCCAGACCGAAAAACACAATATCGGCCGATATGTGGACCGATATATTGTCCGTATCGGTCGATATCATTTTTTTTTAAAAAAAAAAGAACAAAAATTTTAAAACTGAATTTAATACATCACGGCCGATATAATGACCGATATTTAGGGCGTTTTATCGATCATATCGGCCAAAAAGATTTTCGTACGGCCGATATTTATTACTCAATACTCAAAAACCGGTATATATTTAGCCCTGATTTCAACACTCTATTACCGATGTTTTTAGGCATTTATTTATAAAATTTCCTCTCTATACTTCCACCTAAAAATTCAGTCCAAAACATGACACTCCAACTTGTCTTGGAAATCAGCTTATTAAATTGCTACGCCAAATTGTTGTTCACATATAATATGAAAAAAAGATAGAAATTAGAAAAAAAATAAAAAGTTCTTAATATTCAAAATTAGGTTTGATTATCAAAACGTGGTTTCTGAGCCCTTGGCGTTAGTTATCAAAACTAAACATGTTTTTTGGGCCCTTGGCAATCTTGGAATGGTCTCGTTATTTGATTGTTTCACTTTTAAGATCTTATCTGAATTAAGAGGCCAAAAAATTTCTTGCACTTCAAGAGAGAAAGGAATCAGGAGGGACCTATACTTCCTTCTAGTTAATCAATTAGCAAACTAGTGAATTTACTAGATTTGTGATTTCATAGTCAATAGTTCAGCTGCACAACACCTATGATATTAGTCTCTGAACCTTACCAACTCCGTGTGTTTGTGTGTGAGAGAGATGAGAGAGACAGAATAGCTGTTTGGTGGAGAATTATGAACATATAAAACATTTGCGTGAAGAAAGAAAGGAGATATAGATATCAAGATAAAAGAGGTGACATCAAGAATATACTAATGTGAATTGTAAAAACATTTTTTTTTTCTGGTCCAGAAGTGTCCAAACGTCACACTCGACTAGTCCTCCGAGATGTGTGAAAACCCGAGACCTTACTCTATACATATTCTCATGAGAAGTAGCCCTTCATTGGAGTTCCCATGATTTGAACCCAAGACCTCCCTTTAGAGATTTTACTTCCAAACCAACTGGGATAACCCCTTGGGATTGTAAATTGTAAAAACATTTCACCACTCTAAACTATTGGTTTTATGGTTTTAGGGGCATTTCTTTAGAAATTTCCTTTAAAATACACCTAAAAATGCAAAAGTTTCGCATACAACATGAGAAAGATAAAATTAGAAAAGAAAAAATCATTAGAAAGTTACTTAAGATACAAAATTAGGTCTGGTTATCAAAATAGTACATGTATTTTGTCATAATGACACACTAATGACACACTAAGAATGTGTGCTCACTATTCTTCTTCTCCCACTTTAGGAGAAAATGGAGTCAATAGGGTCTTGTCCATTCTAGTCAGCCAATTACCAAACTAGTGACTTTGGGGCTAGCATAAAATTGAAATGAGCACAATGTACTGGAGATTTGAAGAGTTGCACATCTAATTCATTGTTGACTCAGCCTAAACAAATATCACGTGATAGATTTGATCATTTTCAGTAGTCAAGCTATTTTAGTACCAGCCAATTCAATTAAAAAAA
This sequence comes from Chimonanthus salicifolius, assembly GCA_013350335.1. Taxonomy (NCBI): domain Eukaryota; kingdom Viridiplantae; phylum Streptophyta; class Magnoliopsida; order Laurales; family Calycanthaceae; genus Chimonanthus; species Chimonanthus salicifolius. Next base: position 34,843,788 of record CM023539.1, read on the forward strand.
GGCAAGCGTTGGATGAATAAGATTCTTGCCTATCCAAGTTGTCCATGCACACTACACCCTATGTATTGTAAACATCATCAGAGTGACCCCTACCACTGAATTGAAAACATTTGTTAAAACCTTGAAACCTTGGATTGGGATGATGTAGTAGCTCTAAATTAGAGCGACACCTATTTTGCCCTTCATGTTTATAGCCATAGATAGGAAAATTGGAAGGGTAAAATAAGAATATTAACAATTTATCGCTGTAAAATAACGGGATCAATGCACAATTCTTTTCCTTAAATGTTCAGCATTTAAAACAATATATATATATATATAGGCCCAATCCATAAAGTCATAAAATAACGGGCAAAATGGGGACAATGCCCTATGTTAGTACCAGTGCTCAATTCTGATTGAGACCCATATAAGATCTTTTGCTCCAAGATCAATGCACAATTCTTTTAAAACATAATATATATAGGCTCAATCCAGTCATTCACATGATATCAGGAGACGACAGTGATTGTCCATATAAACCCGTAGCGAAAATCATAGATGCAAACAAGAAAGAGTGTGATGCCTCAAAACAAATAACAATACTGCATATGAACTACCAATGATTGTTACAAAAAGGGTGCATGTAACTTTTAATTCAAACCATCGGATGCACTACCCATCCATCTTCATTCTAGTAAGATGGAATCACAAAATAAAAGTTTATCCAATGTTCTAACCTTGATGCTAAAAACATAACAACTAGGATGATCTAACGAGGCCAAACATACTACAATCTAAAATTGATGACATAAACCAAGAAAATCTGAAAAAGCTTCCATCAATCAAAATAGAGTGCCATTTGGACACTCTTTTCCGTGAAACCACACTTCTCGTAGAATCCTTTGTTATTAGCATCACAGTCAAGAATCACCTTGTAGCAGCCCATAGCTCGGGCATGGTCTGTTAGGAATCGTACAATCTTTTGGCCCAGGTGCAGACCACGAGCACTTGAATCGACGACCACATCTTCGATGTGGCCCACCTTTCCGCATTTCCTTATGAATTTCTTCTCAATGAAGACACTTCCCGTGGCAATGATCTTTTGGAATTGATCATCTTCAATGACACAAATCACATGATCGTCGCCATAGGATGCGAGATCTTGAAACCTTGCTTGGAATTCTTCATCAGAGATGGGACTGAAATGGGTCAACTGCCCTAGAAGTTCTATAAAACCTCTACTTTTGTCTGATATTTGTAGTCTACGGATGGGAAAGCGTTCTACCTCTTTCAGGATTTGGCTCTGCATTCTCCTTTTATGTGGATGGAGATATTTCGATCAAATGAGATCTCCAGTGGAGAGGAGCGTCGGTCTCGATTGACAACTTTCAGATCTAAGAACCTCTTCACGACGTTACTCGCTAACTAGATCAGCAGTAGCAGTGGCAGCAATTGTAAATATTAGAATAAAAAAAGGCACAAGAAAATCACATTTAGATGGAAAAATCCTGAAGCAAATATTAACAAGAAAAATAGGTAAAACCCATAAAAGGATAAGTCTACAAATGTAAAACATATCTCGCAAAAAGCAGTTTTTTTCCTCTAAAAAAAAGTAGAAACACGTTCATGCAACAAAATAAAAAAACCAAAAGAAATTGTAATTATGCACTTTACAAGATCGAAACAGTAAAAAAAAAAAACCTAAAAACACAATGAAAAACAAAATCAGAATTAGTTTGCCCAGAAATAGTATAAAACCCTACACAAAATCAACACACATGAATAGTCAAAATCCTCATAAAAGAACAACAAATATCAAGTTGCATGGATGAAAAAAAAAAAACGCCTAAAAGACCATCAAAAAATTCAGAAATCTTTATGAAACTGCTTCAACGGTTCCATGGAAGTTTTAGACTTTTTAGTTGTTCATATATATATATATATAGAGAGAGAGAGAGAGAGTATTTAAACCACACGACAGAAAAAAGGCAAACCCTATTCCATTTCTATTTCGTCCATTTTCACTCATTGATTCGTTCATCATTAAGATGAGATGTGACTATCTTACACTAACACAAAGCTAAGCCAAGAAATTAGGAAATGATAGATTTTTTTTTTTTTAATTTATTCAAACTTTAAAGATGGTACAGAACTCTTAAATCTGGAAAGGATTAATAAACATGAAACAGCCCCAAAAGATGAATGGAGTAGAAACCAGGAATTCACAAATCAAAACCCACTTAAAGAAGAAGAAAACCCCAACGTAAGGAATTCCCAAATCAAAACCCACTTAAAGAAGAATAAAATCCTAACATAAGTCAAGCAATATCAAGAAAAAATGCAAAGTTATAAATAACTCAAGACAATCTGGAAAGGGTCAATAAACATGAAACAGTCCGAAAAGATGAATGGAGTAGAGACCAGGAATTCCCAAATCAAAATCCACTTAAAGAAGAAGAAAACCCTAACATAAGGAATTCCCAAATCAAAATTCAAAACCCACTTAAAGAAGAAGAAAACCCTAACATAAGGAATTCCCAAATCAAAACCCACTTAAAGAAGAATAAAATCCTAACATAAGTCAAGCAATGCAAAGTTATAAATAACTCAAGAAGACAGGGTCTTACTTTGGATATTCGAAACCCATGTTTCTTCTCGCCGGTCCTGCAATTCGGCAGAGAAACAGCCACTTCACCTGTCACATGCGGCAAAGGAGATGGCAAGATGCATATGTGCCTTTCTCACCCTTTTTATAGCCCCATGCACTCTCCCCATCTTTCCTCAAAGGCTGCGGGACGAGGGGGGTAAATTTTGGATGGGTTACCTCGAGAATTACCCTCATTTGTAACTGTAATGGTAAAATAAAAGTTTACATTAGGAGTAAAAAATTTTATTTAGTAACTGTAAGAAAGGATAATCTTATATATTAATATTTTTTAATTTTTTTTATAAAATATAATTTTTAAATAATATTTATAAAGTAAATTTTAATAATATAACTTATTATAATATTATTTATATTTTATAAATTATTATTCAAAAGTATAATTTAAAATGAACACTTGCATTACAACATTAAAAAAAAAAAGAATTTTTTTGATATTATGATTTTAAATTCCAATGAATGAATAAAAAATATCAACATATCTCTTCATAAAAAATTATAATTACTATATGAATTTAATAAAAATATTAATTCTCATAAAATTATTAATATGTCAGGTTACCTCTGCTTACAGTTACCCCTACTCAAGGGTAACTCCAAACCCCTGCAAAATTTACCTCTCATCCAAATGCATGATGTTGAAAATATTGACAAATTTTTAAAATAAACATTAGACAAAATAAATTGCTGATTATCCCAAAAGAGATTATCATGAAAATCAAACTCTTTTAGAGTTTTTAGAGCTGCAACTCGGGTCGGGTGGGCCGAGTTTTAATAAACCCAACTCTAACCCGACTCACTCCATATTGAACTCGACCCGACCCGAGACTGTAATACCCTTAACCCGACCCAACCCGAGTTGCAGCCCTAAGTAGGAGCTTCTGAACTTTGATCTCCCTCATGGGATTTGCCATGCCCCGACCCTTCATAATCAAAATGACAAATCAGCCTCGTAAGATGGCCAGACGGGAGTAATGAAGGTAAGATTAGCCCTCCATGGCCCTCCATAGCAATTCAGATTACAAGAGACCGAAATTTTAAGCATAGGAACCAAGACACACTCAAACTGAAAATTAAAGGAAATTAGCACAGAAAGAACTTTTGGTTACTGGAAAATCAGTAAGAGAAATTACCTGAGCGGGTGGAGAGATAGTATAGTCATGAGACGAAAATGAGGATCGATCGGTCGTCACCCAAAGCAGAAGCCTATTACCATTTAATTTCGTAGGGCTCAGCGTATGCTGTACTCTCTAAACCTCGAAAACCCTCTCCTGAACACGCTCTCTCTCGCTCCCTCTCGCTCTCTCTGATGGCGTCTCGATGTCAATCCATATCTAGGCCTGCAATCTCCCCTCTCAGATCCGCCATGACAAAGCCTGCTGTAAAACCCATCTCTCCGACGCTCCGTCAACGTTCCTCTCTCTCGGGTTGGGTCTTCTCGAGGTTTTCTCGAGTCGGGTCGGGTCGGGTTGGATTGAAATTTAAAGGTCTCAACCCAACCCGACTCGAATTTCTGTTGGGTTTTTCTTTTCTCAACCAGACCCGACCATTGTAACCCGACCCGCATGATTTCTCGGGTCGGGTCATGCAGGTCGGGCCAAAATCCGACCCGAGTTGCAGCCCTAGGAGTTTTGAGACCCTTTCAAAATTTGGACAGAATCAGTCCTTAAAAATAGGACATTTTGACAATTATGTTTTGTAAAATTTTATTTTTATTTTTATTTTTTATATTATATGAATTTAATAAAAATTATTAATTCTTATAAAATTGTTATGTCAGATTACATCTGCTTACAGTTACCCCTACTTAAGGGTAACCTCAGGTAATCCCTATAAAGTTTACCCCTCATCCAAATGCATCATGTTGAAAATATTGACACATTTTTTAAATAAACTTCCAAGATAATAAATTGCTAATTACTCCAAAAGAGATTATGATGAACATCAAATTCTTTTGGAGTTTCGAGACCTTATCGAAATTTCGACAAAATCACCCATTAAAAATAGGATATTTTGACAATTATGTTTCATAAAATTTTATTTTTATTATTTATATTAGATAGATTTAATAAAAAATATTAATTCTCATAAAATTGTTAATATGTCAAGTCACCCCTACTCAAGGGTAACTCCAATAAAATTTACCCCTTATCCAAATGCATCATGTTGAAAATGTTGACACATTTTTAAAATAAATTTCAAACAAAATTAAATTGCTAATTACTTCAAATATATTATTTTTTTAATTATATAATATATATTTTTTGAAAGATTTTAATTTTATAATATTTAATTGATAAAGAGAGAAAGGCAAAGGGTATTGAAGAGTAGGGTATTGTGAATACTCCAACCTCTAAAAAGGGTATTCAAAAATAAGATAAGAAGAGTAAATTTTCAAATTTTTACCTTCAAGGTAATGGCCCCCTCTTACCTTCAGCCAAACGCAGCCAGAGTCAACGTGGGACGAGTAAACAGTCTCTCACAAGTCACAGGTGGCCATATGCATGTATTCACTATTCACTTGAGATTTCTGTTTTCTCCTTTCTCTAATATTTGCAATGGCAAGACCTATCATTTGCTTACTGATTATTGCAGCAAGTCTCAGTTTGCTTAGTAGACTGCAGGTGGAGCCACCATTTTTTATTCATCTGCAGAGATTTGAGATAATACATGATTTGGAGTCGATTCTTTTATATTGATTTTATTATCATCTTATCTCATAAATTCAATTTATATTTATAATATATTTACTTTGAATTCTGACATATACCGTCTTTTAATCGTACTATGATCTTTTCGTTGTGAAATTTTATAGTCCTTAAAATTATAATATTAATATATTTTTTAATGAAAGGTTAACAAAATTTCATTCAAAGAGGGAGAGGCCGAAACATTACAACAGAAAATCCAAAGCCCAAGCCAGACAGAAAGGCCCAAAAGGGCAAAACAATGGACTGGGCTAAGGTCCAGAAATGCCATGACCAACAAAACTCACATAATAGGGTACAAAAGGGCAGTCTAAGCAAAACAAAACATAACAAAGGGGCCGGAGTCACGGAGGCTCCCAACCCATGAAGATGCCAGAATTGCAGCAGTCGTGTGGCTTGTAAAGAATCCAGCTCTTGAGATGAGATGCATGGTCAGGATCAACTGGGACGATAGAATCACATGACATGGCTCTGATGAGGAGCTAAAAATCGCCGAAATATGACTCCAGTACCTCCAGATGAAGGGGCAATGATGGGAGATGAAGAGGAACGACTCTCAGCAGCACTTAATCTCATAAGGCAGGATTGGGTCACAGTCAAAAGATTCGCAAAATAATCGCAAAACTGGGGAGCTCAATCGAAATGGCTCCTCGAGGAGGGGCACGAATAACAGAATATCAAAGCCAAAATAATAAATGAAATATATTATTATACATCCAATACTTAAATTTAGATGGCTTATCTCCATACTCGAAACAATCAATTTTCTCTTTTTCAATAAATATTTATTCATTTAAAAAATAAAAAATGTTTTTTTTTTTTTTCAAAAAATTCAGCATCTATTTTTTATTTTTCAAAAAAAAATTCTTAAAATTTTATTTCAACTCGTCAATTAAACTTTAATTAATAATTTAACTAAAACACTAACTTGCGTGACATCTATAAAATGGCCAGCATGAGAATGGGATTATCACCCATTTTTCGGCCTTTTTAGACTGAGATTTGTGGCAGATTTAGGGAATAAAAAATTTTAAATTTTTAAACATGCAAACTGCAGTTCATTACTTGGGGCTTTTTGTATAAAACCGCAATGAACCGTTGCTCACTGCGGTTTTATATGGTTTAATATTTTGAGGTTCTTTAACATTGGGAAAATCTAATTTGCACGACTCTCGTAAATACTCACGTGAGCTAACTTCAACAAAGTGTTGGTTTGAATTTTCATTTTATAATGATCAAATTAGAGATTTAAAGTTACATGAGAAACATTCACAGAACACTAGAACAATCTTATGGAAAAAATAGATAGTCAGGGTTTTTCTCCATTATTTGTTGATGATTTCTTTATTAAAATAGTTAAATTTAAATTTCCTCACTTCTTAAAATTATTTTAATTGCATCAAATAAATTATATATGTAATGACTCGAACCGCGATTTTCAGGTTTTGAGAAGATCCGTGGATCTCCGAATTTAGTGAAAGTAGTTTGGTAGCTAGTATAGCATGTGGGCTCTCCAACGAGCCCAAGTTGGCCCAATTCAAAGCTCGGAGGCTCGATGGGCATTTTGGTTATTTGCACCATGTGTATTTATTTTCTAATAAACATTTTAAATTACACTGAGAACTTAAAATTTTTACATCTAGATCCCCAATGTTGCACACATAGTCTTCTCATTTAGATGCACACAATGAAAGTAGAAACTTGCCCAAATTCCCCTCAATATTCGAATTTTTAGTTTTCTCAGGTTTGATTCGATTTTGAAAACATTCCTTTAGAAAATCAATTTCAGACTTAAAATCTTAATTGTTGTGTTTTAATTTATTGAAAACAGATATATATATATATATATATATATATATATATATATATATTCAAAACCTCAAGCCATGTGGGCCCCATGGGATCCACACCCTCTTCGTCCACTAGCCCCTAAGGGCCCATTCACGCTGGCATTTCCTTTAGCGACCTTGGTTAGGCAAATCTATTAAATTACCTGGGAAGCCCTAAGTCTTTAATAACAAGTATATGATAGAGGCCATCGGCCGATGATTCACATTCAGTGGATCTTGATCCAATGGCGCATTTTGATCAAGACAACTATCATTAGACTCTGTCTAATAATCCTAGCCAGTTTGCTAGTCAAAGCCCAATGATCCAATAAGTCTGAATAATTCAGATCAACCTGTAAATCCAAGCTCATATCCTAAAACATGTCTGCTCCATATTCAAGCCCACTAATCCAAGCCCAATCCTAAAACTCTCTGTTACACTGCCAAGTGTCAAGTGGAGATTGAAAGTTCCAAAAGGAGGTAGAGAATTTTGCAACTTGCAATTTATTTTATTTCCTTTCTTTTGTTTATTTATTTTAGGATGCAATCTTGTTCATTCAATAAGCAATGTGGCATAGTTAAGGGTTGAGATGGAATGGTCATAATTAGACTACATTATATCTTAGCAATGGTTAGTTTGTTCTTTTTACACATTTTTAGTATAAATAGGCTTGTACCCTATTAGAATTCTACACAACTAAATTAAATTTTTGAAGAAAAAAGACTCTTGGGTCTTTCCACACTGGGCTTTGGCCCTAACGAAAGCCATTTGTCATGCCCCGATCCTTGTGTGGCCCGGAACGCAATTTTTTTTTAAACAATATCTCCCGAATCAAAAGTCCATGGGCCACTAAGCGGATCCACCTAAGCCCATGGGAAAGGTCACACATGCACATGTGGACAATACGTGTGATTTGTAATACCCTGCCCCAAAAAGTCCCACATTGCTAGTGGCATTGAAAATTCCCTACTATATAAGTAGTAGCCTTCCTCCTTCTAGCATAAGGCCTTTTTGGGAGCAACAGTAGGTTGGCTCGCCAAAGCAAAGCCGTGCCGGTCAGTTTGTAGGCCCAAAGCGGACAATATTGTGCTAGCAGGACGGGTCGTTACAAATGGTATCATAGAATGATTCAACTCTCTGCTTGAGGGCGTGGGTTTGGTTGTTGTGTGTGCAGAGGCGGGGACGACTCTGGCTTTAAGGAGGATAGATTGTAATACCCTGCCCCAAAAAGTCTCACACTGCTAGTGGCATTGGAAATTCCCTGGTATATAAGTAGTAGCCTTCCTCCTTCTAGCACAAAGCCTTTTGAGAACAACAGAGGGTTCGCTAGCCAAAGCAAAATCGTGCGAGTCCGTGTGTAGGCCCAAAGCGGACAATATTGTGCTAGCGGGACGGGTCGTTACATGATTTGACACATCACCGGACGAAGCGAACTTAATTTCACAAAACCCGAGCTAGCTGCCTCAAAACTGGGTGAGCCATCGCTGGCGATCTCGCCTGTGACGATGCATAACAGCCAACCGTTGCCAATGATGATCCATCGCACTAATCCATCGCCAACCTAAATTCTGTAATTTCTTCATGTTCTCAGGGCAATCCACACGCCATTAGCGAGCCCTCGCCGATGAACCATCGCCTTGGTGATCCATCCCGTCCCTCACCAAGGCATAATACTGTATTTTTCTCTGTGGCTCTCAAGATGAGTCACTCGCCTAGGGCGATCCATCGCCAATGCTCTGGAGATCCATAGCCAGATGGCGATTCATCGCCCTGATAGCAAACTGTTGTCTGAGTTGATTTTTTACAACTTGATATTTTTCCCTGTTTCGACACTTAAAAACCAAACTACACATTCAACCACATGTAAAACCCTATCAAGGCACCATAACATATATTTACAACTTATACACATGGGTTTTCATGCCACAGGTGGCAAGATTGTATCAAAATGGCAGTACTTAGGAAAACATGTATATTAGTTATGTTTCCGTTCACGGTTGGCCTATCTATTGCCGCACATTTCATGTCCTAACGTAACATTAGGATCCCTTTGTTCCTTCCTTGGGTACGCAACCTGTATTTGTAAGAGACGTGAGCTAACAGGCTAGTGAAGAGAGCGCAAATACTAAAAATCAACAACATAAATACTAGCAGTTATATATATATTTCAAACCTTTAACTAAAGTTCTTTTGGTTCATAACCCGACTAGTTATCCACATACGCTCATAGTCATGGTGCACCCATGATATAATCAAACCTGTCCTCAACCACATATTGTTTTTATGGAAATTCACGTTGAAAGAGGTTTCTGCTAACCTTAGTCGACATACACGTAAATTGAGGTTTCTACGAACCTTAATTCACATGTAATACCTGACCAAAAATTAGGCTTAATTTTGTGATTTTGTACTGTTAAATGTGTTTCGTGATCCGTTAATCATGAAGGTTACGGATTGGGCTCCCGATAAGTCCAAAATTGACCCAATCAGAGCTCGGTAGCTCGTAGATCCAACTCGTTAAAGTTAGAAGGGCAAAATTGTAATTTCTCATAAATATTATTTATTAATGATATTAATCATTGTTTATTTGAAAAATATCTTAATTAAAATAATTAGACTTTCAAATTTACACACTCTTATTGATTTTTAATTCTAATTCTATTAGATAGTTTAATTTGTCTTTTTGACTTTAAAAATGTAACTAAATGTGACCTTGAGAGATCCATATTTAAAAAATATTAATGTTAAAATAATTATACAAGTGAAAAAATTACAAGAAAATATCCTGTGTTTAATTTGTGTTTAAACCGATCATACTATATTTTGGATTTTAAAAATAAATAAATTTTAATACCATTTGAATAAAGATTGTTATTTTAATAAAAAGTTTGCCTACATTTTTTCACTTAAATCATCAGGTTTTCGAAATATATTTTTCTCCCAATTTTTATGATAAGACCAGCCCTCAACACCCAACCTAATGAACCAATTAGATTTATTAGATGAAATTTTAGTTTACTAGAATTTTTGAAAATGAATAAAGGGAAAAAGACAAAACAAAAATAAATAAATAAAAACTGTAAAAAGTAAATAATATTATTTTCTTTTACATGAACAGTATCTTGGGAATAGGAGTGGAGAGTCTACTCTATAGATTCCCACCGTGTCCTCTTGCATGAGGAACCCTAAACAAATAAATAAATAATAATAATAATATATATATATATAAAAGGACCTAAATGGTATTTGTGAAAGGTATAACAGTTTGCTGTCCTCGTGCATGGAAGAAAAAAAATACAATAATGATAATTATTACAATAAAATAATGATAAAGTAATAATGAAAAATATAAAAATAAAATAAAATAAACCTAAGTAGTAGGGGTGGAGGGTCTACCCTGTAGACACCTGAGGTGTCCCCGTGCATGGTTAAAAAATATTATATATAGATTAAATGATTTAATAATAAATAATAATAATAATAATAATAATAATATTTTTTTAACCTCTCCAAACTGCCTCACCCCAACTATGAAAAGGGGTGAGGGTGCAGTCATTTTCACCGATCTACACACTCACTCCCTCTCTCTAGCACACTTTTCTCTCTAGCTTCCTCTCTCCAAAATTTTCTCTCACTAAAAAGAAGCCTCTCTCTCTCTTCAAGCTCTCTCTTTCTACCAGTGTTTTAAGCAGGTATTTATTTAAATTATTTATTTAAATTATTTAATTAAAGGTTTATTTTTGAAAATTGATTTTTATAAGTCTTACTTGAGTCAAAATTTATTTGTATGTTCCAACACAATTATGATTACAAGATATTGTCTAATTGCAAATTATTTGAGTGGTATTTTAGTTAGAAAAATTGATTTTAGAATGTAATCAAAAGGACACAAATGTAATTTTTAGAAAAGTATAGGGGCAAAATGGTCATTTTTTAATTATTTAAAAATATTAAAAATAGCTAAAACACTTATTTTAAAGCCTACTATCTATGTTATTTTCACCTAACGAGCTTACTTGTGGATGTAATTTTTTCTTTTACTTTCTATTCTTCTTGTGAGTGTTCACGTGCACGACTCGGTTTAATTGATTGGAGGCTAAGCTTGTGCCTAAACCGTGCAGGATTGTAGGACACTTTTTTTCTACGTATTACTCTACTTATTATTGTTATTCTCTGCACCTGCTGAACACTAACTCATTTGGACTTGGGGGCCATACTCTGGCTCACACACTCCGAATTTAACCCATTCAAGCAGGGAGACCTTTCTCTATTTATTGTGGCTATCACACTCCAGAGTGAACTCATTAACTTATCTGGAAGTGGGGGCCTTATCTTACTTACTGCACATTTGTCTTGTATTGTGTTTTAATTTCAAAACAATCTATTTACACATTTTTTTTATTGTCAGCTTTTTCAAAAAAACTGCCAAACTTCAGTGAGGAGACTTGATGATGTCTTATTTGAATTGTTTGACCAACCTAGACTCTAAGACAATGAATGGGACCCATAGATCAGAATTTGAGACTTGGCACCTCTTCCATGCAAGGGATGGATAATTGTTCTAACTATTAGAACCGAAGCATGAAAATGTGTCAAGGAGTCGAGGTCTAATAGTTTCTAAATGGAGTATGGACCCACATACGTGTCTAGAGGTTGATGATGGGTTAATGGAATTAGACGAATGCGCATGAACGTCAGTAGTCAATTCGAATTATATATGTAGTATATTGTGATAACTGATTATGCAGGACATTTGTGCTTCGGTCTTGAAACCGTAATTTTGGAAATTGATAGTACACACAATGTAGAACCTAAGTAAGAGGGCACACACGGAAGAATGTGAAAATATAGTAAGTGGTTATGAAATTATTTTCCTAGTATCAAAAAATTGTTATTGGGAATACTGCCTTCACACATTTAGCCGTTGGGCAGTTATTGATCATTGGTGTCGTATAACTCTTGCAAGATGCTACATTTTGATCGTGTCGGGACTTAATACAATGGTGACTTTGTTGTGCCCGTAAAGCTTGTTTAGTGCTTCAATTGAATGTGTGTTGATAAATGCATAAATGTTACAATATGTTAGTCCTAAAATTATTATTCTTGCTACCTAATGTTATTTAATTTTTCTAATTTGTGTATTTTTGTGTTTTTAGGTTAGTGTAGTGCATTTTGTAATTAATCTGCAAGAAACACCAATAATATGTATCACCAGCTTGTGGGATCCCATCCAATGTGCAATAGTTGTTTGAGCAAAAAGAGTCCAAGGATTGCATCAGCCAAATGAAACTAGATATTTTTTACCAAAATACAAGTAGCTGGGTTGGCCATCATAAATGTGAAGCTGCTAGGAAGATGGTTATGCAACTCATCAAGAATGACATGTAAAGGTCAGATTATTTTCCACCAACTCAAGAAATGCATGTAGACTTACATTGGAAATACAAACAAGTGCATGGGCTATTCTCAACCATATATGAATGGAAGGATGGACGTGGCCAATTGCTGGCCAAATTTGAATTAATCTCTTTAATTTATTTCTTGATTTTTGTAAACTCAAAAACCTATATAAAGGGGTTTGAGGACTTTTGAAAAACTGTTGGAGAAGGCTAAGAAAAGTGGAAGTAAATAAGGAAGTTTGGCTACCATGTATTTCTAAATTCTAGATTGAGGTTGAGGAAGAAGCCTAGTTAATGAAATAATTTTCAGTTATTTATTTATTGATTCCCATATGTACATTTAATGTTTATGATTTTGGCTTCACATGATTATCAAATATATATTATTTTCACCATTAATATCATGTATTTTTGGTTGTTAATAATATTATTTGATTAATCAAGGCTTGGTATTTTAAATATTAAATATAATTTTTTTTATTTCTTTCAATTTATTTAGATACATTGGATGCTTAGATTATTTCTTTGATCCATTGTCTTTTAAATTAAAATTGGATACATTAAATGCTTAGAATTTTATACATTTAAGTGAAGGAAAATCTACATATGAAAATTATTAGTGTGAGATTACACGATCAAATCTTGAGAAAGCAGTAGATTGATTTCTATATTGCTACTCTAAAAGTGGGAATTAATAAATTGATAATTAGAAAATTATAGATTTAATAATGGTGGAATTTGAAACCTTAGTAATTTCTCTCGATTAGTTAAATCCTGCTTTTATTTATTTTGTTTAAATCCTATTGTTTTTATTTGTTTTAATTTTGTAAGACCTAGTGTAACTTGATCATTCTCAAATCTCATGTTTAACTAGATTAAGATTAAATTAATTTGTATTAGTTAGTTTTTCCAAATTCTAAATCAAGTTCCTGTGGATTCGACCTCATTCTCACATCTCTATACTTCAATAGATTCGAGCGATTGCGAGTTAAAGTAAAATTTTGTACACACCATGTGTGAAAGTGAAATGGCAAGGACTTGATAAATATGGTTAATAGTAGACCATTATGATTTTGAGAATTTAACTGCATTGTTTTATTATCTAACGTGTGTTATTATGTTAAGATATATTGTGAGCTCTCTTCACTAGGACTAGGAGCTCACGTCCCTTATATTGCAGGTTTAGTACCTGAGGAGGAGGAACCTCCACTGCTATCTTAGGATGAGGAGAGCCTATGCAGTCGATCATATTCCCCGCTAATGGGAAATATGTTTATTATATTTACATTCATATCAATGATGTACTCTTAATATTAATGCCGCTTGTAGCATTTTAAGTCTAAGCATGTACAAACTATCATACTTTCATGTGTTACTCTGATAAATAAATGTTATGTTTTGTATGAATATTATTGGTTATGAGGATTATGGTAAACATGTGAATACACATGTGAAGAGCATGTGTGACTTTTTGTTAGGGGCTTATTTATTTAACTTCAGGATCCAACCCATGAATTTGTGAAGTGATTGGAGATTATTAAAAAAAAATCACGTTTTCCGCACCCAAGGGGCAGGAGCAGTGACATCACATACACAAGTTGAGGTTTCCACGAACCACAACCCACATTCATGTAAGTCGAGATCTCTACGAACCTCAACCCACATACACGTAAACTAAGGTCTCCAAGGACCCCAATCCACATACACGTAAGTTGAAATCTCTACGGTTTTCCAACCCACATACACGGTAGGTTGAAGATTTCTATAAATCTCAACTCACATACACTTAGAATCGAAGCTCTTCTTAGCTTCAACCCACATCGAGGTACCTACTAAGCCTTAAATGCATTAGGTCCTGACCCAGAGATGATGCAATATCTTGCAAAAGTGTCCCGATCATTATGAACATCATAGTTCTATTGCTTATATTACACATGAAGGCAACTTCACAATTAACCAAAGTTACTAGGATTCCCCTTATTAGAGGTTGCTCACTCATAGCCCACCATATGCATTTCTAAGTGCCCTTCCTTACAGAGGGTCTTACCATGGGGAATACGTATTTTATACAATTTTATAGTCTCGGCTCCAAACTATCCACTCCAACATCCAGGGTTAGTACAACACACCGCATGCAAATATAATCCATCGAAACGGATTACTAATGACTCCTGCTTTCATCCCGTTCTCCAAACCTATTAACCTCTGAACATCTGAATGGGTCCCATACTGTGTTTTAGACTAGTAGGCCTCAACTCTCTCACACCTTTTATTGCTTACGTTCTAATAGTTAGAACAATATTTCTTCTCTTACACGTAAACGGTGTCAAGTCTCGCATTCTAGTCCCATTTAGTATTTTCCATCCATATAATGTCCATGGGTCCCACCTCTCTGTCTCAAAGTTAATAGTTTATATACTAATTCCAAAATAAGAATCAAGTCGAGTCTCCTCACCTTCTCCAGATGAGTTTTTCACCTAAAATATATAAAATAGAATAAATGTATAAATTTTTTATTGAACAACATATAAACACAAACTACTTCCCAAACCCAGTGTATATTTCCAGAAAAACATGGTAAATGGAAGTGAGTCACCTAGGCTTCTTTCTACTCCTTTGAATTATGTCAGAGAGTTAGGTGTCAATCATCCAAAACACACAATTAAAGAAAAATGTAAAGTACTCAGTGCCCAGTCTCGAATATTTTTTCCTGGCCAAGGAAAAGTATTGAGAGGGAGCCTAGAGGGTATAGAAACAGTAAAGTAAATAAAATACTCAGTGCCCATCCTCGTATTGTTTCTTGGTCAAGAAAACGTATTGAGAATTCAACCTAGAGGGTACAATACAGGAAAGTAAATAAAAATACTCAATGCCCAAATCCATTGACCACCGGACGAACAATGCCGTTTCAGATGGCCACGAGCGGCGTTTTCACTATGCTACAGGTGGAGATTTTCGGCCCAGAGGGTACAGTGCTGGAATTTAAACATACAAGGCGGGGAAATAAACACTCAAGAGTTAGTTGAGGTTAATCTTTTCTCTAATTTTACTTAGAGTCGAAAAATTGGATTTTGAACGTAAAATAAAACTGATTTTAATGGTGTAACTTAAAATTTAGGAGGAAAACCTATCATTTCCTCTATTTAGAAAAACCCACTTTTAGAGTCCAACACTAACTCATTATACTTCTAACTTGCTCTGAAAAATGATAAAAATAAGAAAAATGATCGTTTTGATATCTTGTAAGCGAAAATCCATTGAGGAATGGCTTAATTTGGAAAACCTGAGGGTATACGTGGGAAAACCCGAAGTTAATGCTATCGATTGCCAGAAATAGAAGGAAGAAAAAGAGACGTTGGAGAGGGAGAGAGTGTGAGGTAAGTTTTTTTTTTTCCTTTTGCTTTCCTTACTCCCCACTTCTCCATTTAAATAGAAATGGCCGTAGGCCAAAACCGGCGCAAAGGCCTCCCACGTAAGCTACTCTAATCTTTTCATAGGTTTTATCGTTATCTCATCTTTTATTATTACTTTATTATGATTTTACTTATTACCTCTATGTCCTTTTATATAATTGGTTCAAAACATTGGGTATTAAAAATTGAGTATGGTATTAAAGTTTGTAGAGAAACTCACGTCGAAAACTCGATGTTTTAGCCCAAAAAACACTGATTTGTTAAATTTTCATAATTTTAAAGAGTACTTTGGAAAAAAATTGACTTTACTGTCGATAGAGTAAATTCGTCTGATAAAATCATTCTAAAGCCCGAAAGTGCTTTGAAATAAAAATACACTCCATCTGAGTGAAAGAAGATTTTTAGTTAAAATGACGACCCACAATTCACGGCGTAAAATAAGTGTCAAATACTCGATATTTCAGAAATGTGACAACATAAGAAGCTTAGTTATGATACAGATCGAGTAATTACTCTCTCCGTATATTTTTAAGACTTTATCTCCATTGTTAAATTAGTGCTTTACCACTTAGGAATTTTGATGGACTAAAAATCTATGGAAGTAGGATGAGATTGACTTCTCGTTAAGTCTAGAATTTAAAAATACGGATAGTGTATAAATTTGGAGTTCTAACTAGGTCAAATGGACAGGTTTCCGGAGCTAATTTAAATTTAAGTCTAACGAAGAGTACAACATATTACAGGTTTTGCCATTGTACATTAAAAAGTCAATTCACGGGCCTAGCGAACTTGGATCCTGTCGGAAAACCCACTCTATAATCTTCATGATTAGAGGAACATAAATCACAATGAACTGGCTAAAAATTCTTAATTAATCAAAATTAACCTCTAATTTGGATTGGGGTATCACACCATTCTACACTGAAGGTTGGACAAGGGATCCAGACTTCACCTTTGCAAGTAACCATACTTTGTAATTCAATTAGTCTCTTGGTTTTCATAGATTAGGTTGTGCAAAATTTGAATCATCATCATTCTCTTTTAATTATGCTTCCGCAATTCATACTCATATTCGACTAAAATAAGCCTAATCTAGAGAATTTCATAGATTAAATTAAATTTCTGGGAACCTTGTTCAATCGATTCGGATATTCTTTGAGCAATTCCTTACCAAGGCAGAATCCTTTTAGAATTCATAATCGGCTACGTGGGTCTTTCAGAGACCATACTTTGAAATTGTGAGTCTACTGGAGGAAATTCACAAATCCAACCCTAGGCCTACATCAGTTAGATAACAAAGCCCCAGTTCTTGGGAATTGGTGTCCAATAGTTGGTCAACAGAGTTTTAGATTGCTTCTAATTGCAATTAGATCAAGAATCTTGGGTAATCAGCTTCGTTTGTGGATCTTTTTATTTCTCATTCAATCACACACTTTTAATTCAAGTCGTTGTTGTATTTGTGTTTCAAAAATTTTCTAAACTTTGAATTTTATCTGGACATTGTTGCTGTGAGCTGGTGTATATGAGATATGAAAAAACTATACAGTCTCTGCAGTAACATTTTATTGCAGAATTTTCCGCTACACTAGGAAACTCTAAAAATTCTCAAATTATTATAGAAGATAGATCTTTTGAGAGGATTCTAGAAATATTTTATTTGCCTCAAACCGAGATTCCTAGCCTGAGATGTTGCAGTTTCATCAGACTGTTACAATCTAGGCTTTCTGAGAGCAGATCTAGGGCGTCACCTTCGAATTACAGACCATAGTTGATCTACCAAACTAGGTTAAAAAATTCTGAAATTTTTACAGTGGATAGATATATCTGTTAGCTTCACTGCCATATATTATTTTTCATTATTCCAAAGTTCCTAAATGAGATATTGCAAATTTAGTAGACTGATATCGAAAGTGCAAAATAGATTGCAGATTTATTTTTGATATTTGTTGCAGTCAGTATTTGGATGATCAATTCAATTCCACAAGTACTCAAATTTGGAGGGCAGATAGATCTCTACTTTTGGAAATATAAAGATCTCTCAAATTTGAATTATGTTGCCCTAATTACGAATTTTTTCGTCACAGTTTGCAAAATAAGACCGAGCATAATCTGATATTGTAGTCCATAATATTTCACTACGTTGCAACATTGATTTGATAAATTATTCTCACACAGAAAAATTTGAAATTTTAACAGTTGGTGCACATGTCAGTTATCTTCTAGCAGTTTAAAATTCGTGATTTTTTTATTTCTCTTACTTCAGTTGTGGAATTTATCCTAATAGCACTCATAATTTCTAAACAGCAAACTGTTTGTTAGCAGATCTGAGCAACTGGGTAATAATATATTTGAAAAAAATTCGCAGTAACCTGACAGTATTTCTTGCAACAAACCCCTCATTGCTTGTTGGTTGTTTTGTGTGATTTGAATTGGAATTATTGCTGTTATATTTGTTGTTAGTAATACACCTCTTTTCTAATTTTCAGGCTCTCTTAGTTTTATGTGGAATTGTATGAAACACGGTTATAACACCAGGAAAAATATGGACAAGAATGGTGATGTCGCTCCTGAGAACAACTCTCAGCTGGGTCAGACCTAGTAACCCACTTCAGGGCGACAAACAGACGAAGATGATTGACCTACGTGAGACAGTTGTAGCATTGACAAGACAGATGACCACCTTGCAGATTTGATGTAGCAGTTTGTCCATAAATGTCAGCATACATTTTCATCCGTTAGGAGGTCACATGGTTTACACCATGCATCACCTTCTGAATCATATCGTCGCATGCTTCACCATCCAAATCATGATTAGCAGTCATCGCCAAATTTTTGGGTGTTTAATGTAATAGCTCACTTAGTGTGTATGATTGGAATTGTCCGATAGTTATAGTCAACATTATTGGGTAGCACGATTGTGATGCCACATGTGTCTAATTGCGATGGATCACGTAATCAGGTCGCATGTATCAATGTTGTTAATGCCCCGGCTTGTCCGAGTCACCATTTTGTCAATTTCGTGACTCATCTAGAACTTGCCTTGGAAGATTTAAAGAGATGTCCTGAAGACCGCATGAAGATATACAGTGAAATGAAGACTCTACACCATGTGCTTGACTTGCCACTCTAGTAAGTGTACCTTAGTGGACCGTAGGATAAACCAAAATTACCCTGATTAAATCTTGTCCTGAAACTGTACAAATTGGAAAATCTGTATTATTAGGCTCGAGGTCACGAGAGCTTGTTTGCCTAAGACAAAAGAGAATCATAACTGTAAAAAAAAATTGTCTCAGGCTCGAGGTCTCAGCCTTGATTCAAGCCCTTGAGAGTCCATTTGTACTTCTCTGTAAAATTTCATGGCTCGAGACCTCGAGCTCTTGGCGAGGTCTCGAGAACCCCCTTTTCTGAGAACAATTTTTGACAGTCTGTATTTTATCAATGCCCTCAGTCTAGAGACCTCGAGACTCAAAATCACTTAAGATCAAGACAGAAAATCTAGAAGATCTCTGAGTTGTCTTGCCTAATACAAGGCTCAAGGCACGCTCCTCGAGCCCTCAAGACCTAGCCATTGGAAAAAGTTTATAAATACACAACTCTCGTTTAGGATTGGTACATACCTTCACACTGGTAAAAACCCTAACTTCTCAGTGACCTATTTCCTCTAGCCTTCTCTTCTTCATCAATCCTCAGAGGTTGATTAAAAGCAATCAATGCTTAATCTATGAAGAAGATAAGAGAATCACTCTCTAGGACCAACCTATAGTATTCATTGTCCTAGAACCTCTCTTCCACTGTGGCAAAAGCATATTGGTGGACGATCAAGATCTGAAAGCTGAAGCATGGGAATCTCCTCAGAAGAACACAACTTTCAAGATTAGTTAAGGCCCAAGGCAAGTGTTCTTCTGTTTACATTTCATTTCATAAATATTGTAAGGTGGATTAGGACTCTGTGTTCAAACCACCTAAAAAATAGGCGTCGAGGAGTAGACTGATGTGAATTTTAAATTACTCGCAAGCGTACGAACCAGTTTATAGTATAGAGTATGAGTGCGAGGTCGTACCCAACAGAAACCGACAAAATATATGTATGAAATAGAAAATGGCACTATTAAAAATAATGTGATTTAAGGAAATAGTTTTCTAAAACATTTAGTTATCATCTTAATTTAGAACAATAAATTGTTTTAATGAATTTTTGAGAAAAAGAAAAATAGATCAAGAATAAATAAATTTTTAACATAATCTACAATGGAATCGGGTCAAACATCGAAGTGCCATGTTATCCGATTTAAAAACAAAAACATGGCCTAGACTATGAAATATTCTGGAATTTTTAAATATAATTCAAGTTTCTTATTTATTAAAATTCTAATTAAAATAATTATTAAATCAGAATTTTTCAAATGAAGCCTTAGGCTTGAGCGGATTTTAAACTTGTGTTTCCCCAAATCTAAAACAACCGTTCTTGATAATCCATTTTTCCTTGAAAATTCCTAAAATTAATTTGCTTCATAAAGTTCTTAAAAAGAATTAAAATAAAATTGGAAACTATCATTATTAAGTATTTAATAATTGGGAATATCATACATCTAAACAAACCGCCATGAATTTTATTTAAAAATTCGGAAATGAATTACAATTCTTTTGGACTTTAAATAAAAAAAAAAAAATAACTTACAAGAAATTATTTATTTTTCTCCTATCTTTCGTCGTCCAATTTCAGCCTTCAATGTCTTACCCAGTTCAACTTTCAATGGACCCAAAGCCATCAATTTATAGGAGTCAGAAGAGGTAAGATAAGGGACCCTTCAAATTCAGCCAAGATAAAAGACCCATTCAAATTCAAAATGTCTCTCTGTTGAGATCAGCTAACTCTTTCATCTCCTTATCTCTGTTCCTCCTTATCCTCTCTTTCTTATCTCTCCTTTGATTCAAACTCTTTTATCATTACCCCTGTCTTTTATTCAAATCCACTATCTTTTATCCAAATCCACTGTCTTTTTCAAACGTCGAATTTTACAGATAAGGCACCATCCTTCAAACGAAATTCACTGGTCCCGCTTGATCTTTTGGACTTGGATCCCATACTTGGACTTTTATCTGGCCCGGAATACTGGTGGACTTTGGCTCATTGGCTTCTAATTGCAGACTTTGTCCTCAGGCTTCAGATTCGAACAGTGGGTCCATTTGTGTGTTTATAAATTTCTACCACCTTTATAATGTAACACAGTTTACAAAATATTATTATAATTCAAACTCTCATATCCGGATCTGAATTATAATAATTTACAATAATTCTAAATCAAATTAGGTGGTAAAAATTATAAACTTTTCAAAAATAGGACTATGGCCCACTTTTCTCCATTTTAATTCATTTTTCTTGTATTCTCACAAATACACTGCAAAACTTAAAAACTCTATTAAACGCATCTAATATTCTCAAATCAAAGGCTAACTAATCCAAAATTAAAGGGTAAAATGGTAATTTTCAGTGCTCAACATAAACCATTGAGCTATCTAGGTGAGAGACCCATTCTTAATATATTGGGACGACCCAAGAGTTGAGAAGTCTAACGGTGGATGTAGGTTGATTAAATCGAACCACTATATATAATTGTGTTACGTGGTTGATTGATGGCTTGTAGTGTTTGATGTTATACATATACACACTGTTTGTGCTTGAACAATAAAAAATTAAAATGGGTAATAAAATTGAATCTAGACCTATTCACCCACCCCACCCCCTCCTCCTCTAGGCCTTGCATTATTCTAGTAAAGAAATTTCAATTGACATCAAGTGCCAGGTTACTCTGAGTTGGATTTAATCGTCCAAGTTGATCCTGTACTAGAACCATCCACAAAGGTGAGAGTCACCATGTTTATAAATTATCTTACTTTGACGGCTTAAACTATGCTTCTTGGAAAGCTAAGATGAAAAGTTTCTTTATATTTCTTGATGGAGACATATGGGAGTCATGTAATGGCCTGGCCCTAAAAAAAAAAATAGAATAGTGAATAGCGTGTCGGTCGAACCGACGACGGACCTTAAGTTCCGTATTAAAACCCCTTTTTGCTCGAAAT
Organism: Chimonanthus salicifolius; assembly: GCA_013350335.1. Taxonomy (NCBI): domain Eukaryota; kingdom Viridiplantae; phylum Streptophyta; class Magnoliopsida; order Laurales; family Calycanthaceae; genus Chimonanthus; species Chimonanthus salicifolius. The sequence goes on from CM023539.1 coordinate 34,865,866, forward strand.
TAGGTTAGTTTCCATCTTTTCCCCCATCCAGCAGCCTCCCCCTCTTCCTAACAGCAAACCCTAGTATCCTCGACCTTCCTTCCATTGATTTTCAACCATCAAAAGCTTTGGATTCAGATTTCCTATGCTAGGAGCGCCCCTTTGCACGATTCTTTCTCCCCTAAAGGTAAGATTTGTGATCCTTCTCTCTCCCTTTCTTCTTATTTGATGAGATTTTAATGGGTTGTATTGAGAACGGGGTATTTGATGAATAATAAACCTTAAAGGAAGAGGCGTTCATGGAAATAAATTGGGGATTTTGTTATGGATTCCGATTTGGGTGTAGATTTGATTAGAGATTGGGTATTGGACCTATAGAAAAGGAAATAGATTGTAGAAGAGGGTGTATGCTTAATCTTGAAGATGATTCATGGGACGAGATTTCCTTAAAATTGAAGGGGTTAATCTAAATTAGAGGTAAAACTTGGGTCTAGATTTGGGGATTTTGCTTCTAAGCTTCTATTTGGCCTAGTCTATGAACTAATAGATGTATATTATGTTCTTTTTGGTTTAATTAGAGCCTTCGAATCCCGAACCTGTTGAGGTACGACCCGAAGACCAACCCAAAACATTGTAACTTTCGAGGTGAGGAATTGCTACACACCCCTTTTTGATGTTTGTATGCCTATGCATGAAATTAAGGGATTTATGGTGTATTTAATGTGATTTAGTACATGATGAATATGATTGACATTTCGTATATGATACATGAACCCCTATAATTCCTCATTATGTGATTTGTGATGTGTTTATGACTTTATAATGATGATGGGAGATCGATGATGATTTTTGGAGACCCTTGTGAAGGGATAAGATGATTATTGATGAAATTAATTGAGTTTATGTTATGAGAATGGAGTCTTTGGACTTATGATGATATACCACTATGAGATGGGTTGAATAAATTGAAAGGATTAAGAACATATGTAAACAAACACAAGATGTGTATTTCAAGGTTGGTAGGTGGTCCATGTCCCTAAAATAACCCAATGTGATAATTATGTTGAGTGTATGAATTATAATGGAACGTGATATGCTTGCTATCATTAAGTAATTATGGTCATAATATGATTATGCCATATGTGTTGCCCGTGTAATTATGATTATGACCCCCCTTTGTATTACTCATTGATGTATACCTAGAGTGTTGTCTAAGATGTGAGTATGGGATGTTGTGTTGATGGAGAAGATGATATTGAGAAATACTAGTGTTGGGGTGAGACCCAAAGAGTATGTAGGATTTGGTGATGTACATTTTCTTTGTTTTGGGCCCCACTAGTAGTAGTCCCCACTCCCTAATGGAGATTGATGTGACTAGGTGATGCTTTAGATTTGAGGAACCCTATTGGAACGGTGGCATCGGCTATGAGACTTGGTCTTGTAGGATTTTCGTCCAGGAGTATAGCCCCTCACATGCTTCACGTTGTAGGTGCTCTCACGACTGTTTTGGTTGTCGTTGAGGAGTATAGCCCCTCACATGTTTCGTGTTGTAGGTCGCTCTCACGACTATTTTGCATACTTGCTGTGCAGTATTACACAAGGTTAGATACTTGTGAGCCCTAATTGGGCGGTACTAACTTAGTAAGACGTATTGCGCAGGGTTAGATAGTTGTGAGCTCTACTAAGGCGGTATTAACTTAGTAAGTGGTATGTTGATCACCTAAGAGCTAAATTAATCACCAAAGTGGTGAAGGGACACGGGGTGAGGTAGATTATCTATGTTTTATGGAAATCTCCGGCTTTGTAAGTCGTGGCCTATGTCCCTCAAGGGATCATGATGTTTTGACAGCCTGTTCCACAGAGTTGTCCTTAGGTGGACATTGTGTTCACAGTGATGATGATAGCATAACAGTGTTGCATAACATAATTTATGTTCCATTTTATACATTATTATTATGTGGGTGCTTGAGTGTGTAGCATGCATGTATTTCCTTACTGAGTATTGTTTGTACTCACATCCTTACAATTTCAGGTAATGTTGCACCGACTGGGTCCGAGGGACCACGAGGAAGGGCTTAGCCTTTATGCTGCTTATTACACACTACATATTAGTTGATTATTTGATTATTTGATTTGAGTTGATGTTGTTAGTTTAACATTTATTTATTGAGGATTTGTATGTAATAAACTCCCTAATGTTTGATGATAGTTATGTTAGAGAATTTATATTTCCTTTGAGATTTAATGGTATTTGAGTTCGTATATGAATTTACGTTTGAGTTGTGAGCACACGTGTGTTTCCCACATGTGATGTTTGGAAGGCAAATATTTATCCGCGTCATGTACCTATGTTTTGGGTCAGGCTTTGACAAGTCAGTTGTAAGGGGTTGGGATCGTCCAGTAGAAGAGATCAATGGAAAATCGTCAAAAGATGAAGCTAGAAAATCTGTAAAAGAAGTCATAGGGTTTAAACCCAAATACTATTTTACCTGGACTGACATGGAAAAGACCTTATACACTGCAAATGGAAGAGCCCTAAATGCCATAAATTGTGTTGTCTCACAAGATGAGTACAAACATCTAATGACCTGTGAGACAACCAAAGATGCTTGGGATATTTTAGAAAGGATTAACGAAGGGACCTCAGTTGTCAAGAGGTCAAAACTCTAAACCCTTCAATCAAAATTTGATACCATACGAATGGAGGAAAATAAGACATTCATGGAGTTTTATTCAAAGCTAAGTGAAATTGTAAACTCTATGTGGGCCCTCGATGAAGTGTGACACAAATGATGGTAGATGATTTGCTAGGATCCCTTCAAAGCTATGAACTTCACTTTGATGATGAAAAACCCAAACGAAATCCATTGCCTTAAGTTCATCTCTAAATACTGAAACAATCAAAGAAGAGAAACCTAAATCTGAAAGTGATGAAGATGTAGCACTATTGGCTAAAAAATTTCTCAAATCTTCAATAAAAGAAATAAAATGAAAAACTTTAAAGGGAATGAATCTAAAGAAAGATATACTAAGAAAAAATCAAACTCTTCAAAAGAAAAAGTGAAAGATAAAGGTAAGGATCAAATATGTTATAACTGCGGTGGACATGGACATTTCACAATTGAATATCTTTCTAGAAAGAAAAGTAAAGCCTGACTATTATATGGGAAAACTCATCTAAATCTGAAAGTGAGTCAGATGAGCCTACTCAAGAAAAAATAGATAATATGAAAGGTTTCATAGCCTCCATCATACCTGTTGAAAATGATCCTACTAGTGAAATAGAGGAGGATGAAGATAATGATCTTCAAGAAGCCTATGATTCCTTGTTTCTGGAAAGCAATAATCTGGCTAGAAAGTTGAATAAGGCTAAAGCTGAAAATGTCAAACTATCTAGGCAGTTGGAATTTGAAATTTCAGAAAAAGAAAAACTCCCAACAACTCTAACAACATCGAATGATGAAATCCTTATATTGAGAGAAACTGAAAGTTCCTTTAAGGTACAATAAAGATGCAGGAAAACGATATTAAGAAATTGGAGGAAATTCAAATAATACTTTCTGAAGAAATTCTTAAAGTTCACATTGAGTTAAATAAACTTAGAAGCCATAAAGTAAAATTTGAAGATAAATTTACTTAAGGAGTGGAAAGACTTATTAACATGGGTAAACTTCATGGTTATAGGACGGGTCTTGGCTATAATAATCAAAATAAAAAAGGACCCATAAATCAAACTGTGTTTGTTAAAGACATATCTTCTCAATCTTCAAATATAAAATGCTATTATTGTGGTAAAAGTGGGCACTTTAGATTTGAGTGCAATCTCCGTAAGAAACATTTGAGGGAAAAAGCCTATGAAGATTAAAATAAAAATCTTGGAAGGCAGAGAAAGAGAAGAGACCAAAACAATGAAAATCTCGCCACAAAAATTGAATAATATGCTGAATGAAATGATAAGTAAAAGATATGGATACAATTATCAGAAAACAGCCCCAAAATGCTCAAAACCCATTACCTCAGCTAGATGGGTCCCAAAGTATAAAAGTTTGATCGTTTACACTATTCTTAAAGTTGAAAATCAATCTAAATGGTACTTAATAGTGGGTGCTCAAGAAATATGACTAGGGATAAATCGTATATATTCAATATTGTTGACTTCAATGGTGGGTCAGTTGCCTCAGCTAGATGGGTCCCAAAGTATAAAAGTTTGATCCTTTACACAGCTCTTAAAGTTGAAAATCAATCTAAATGGTACTGGATAGTGGGTGCTCAAGACATATGACTAGGGATAAATCGTATATGTTCAATATTGTTGACTTCAATGGTGGGTCAGTTACTTTTGGTGATGGTAACATGGCCAAGATAATAGGAAAGGGAACCTTAAAGTTGAATGAGTCCCTCACCTTAGAAGATGTGCTCCTAATTTGTGAAAAAGACCATTATGTCACCTTCAAAAAGAATGATTGTCAGATTTATATTGATGAAGGTGAAGATGTTTTAAAAGGTTACCATTATGTCACCTTCAGAAAGAATGATTGTCAGATTTATACTGATGAAGGTGAAAATGTTTTAAAAGGTTACCATTATGTCCACTTTAGAAAGAATGATTGTCAAATTTATACTGATGAAGGTGAAGATGTTTTAAAAGGTTTTAAAACATGTGATCATTGCTGTGCTCTAGAAAATTGCCGAACTCCAATTAAAAATTCATGCAATTTGGCTAAACTTAATGAAGCGGATCGTGGCACCAAAGGTCTGGACATGTAAATTTTAAAGACTTGTCTCGGCTAAGTGAGCACATCAAATGTCACACCCTGATCCAAGTGTGATTAGTGGATTAGTAACCACTAAGTGTGATTAGTGGCTAGTTAATCTGAAAAATTAACAAGTGGCTTGTTTAGAGTCAAAGCTTGACTTGATCCGAGTTTGGAAGCCTGTGCATCCGACTCCTTTACTGCAATGGCAAAGTTGTAATTATTTGAACTTTCTCCAGCTGAAACCCTTAAAACCATCTGAATTTGGAAAACCTATTGTCTGAGATATTAAATCACTTACTTTTGTTCATTTACTTAGTTTTAAATTCTGAGTTTAAAGAATTTTACTATGTGTCATTCCGATTTTCAGAAGTGGGATCTTTAAGTTATCAGGGGTTTCCCTATTTTATAGAATGTAATTTTTTTAATACTTAAGAATGTCAAAATATCCCTAGGTTTTTAAAGTGTTTTATCAGTCAAATTATTTAACCCGACTAAAAAGTTAGAATTTTTACAAATAGATATTTTAATTTTAAAAGTTGACATTTTATGATTTTAATTTAAATCCTTGGGTTTTAAATGTATTTTTCTTTCCAAAATTTTATGGTATTTCTAATTTTTAATACCTGACTCATCGGACTAGTTGATTTGATTTAGTGGGACCTTCAAGTTACCCAATTTGTTGAAGTACGTTTTTAAGTTAAAAATAAATAAATAAAAAATAAAAAAATAATAATTAATGCATGCTTACCTCATGTGTGACCTCATGTGTGACCTCATAGCTTGGGCTCCAACTTTGGATTTTTCTATAAATTTGGATTGAAGGGAGCCCTGTCATTTCAACCATTTACCCTCTCCTTCATATGGTCTCTTTTCTTCTACAATTCCTTCCTTTCTTTTTGTGTTTGTTCCTTCTTCTTCCCGCAATTTCCATTTCTCATGGGTTTTGGAGGGAAGGCTAAAATTCTACCAAACTTCCCAGAGAAAGTATAAAATTTTCTATTTCCTTTCTTTTCCTTTTCTATTAATTATGAGCTTTTGGTAAGATTAGAATTAAGAAGGGGTGTGAAATTGGGGTGTGAAAATGGGTTTTTGGAGTGTAGGAAAAATGACCACTTCTAAGTTATGTTTTCAAAATTTCCAGAGAACCTAGATTTATTCTTTTAAATTAAAAAGAGGGGAAAAGATTAACCCTCAGCTAATTCTTGTATGTTTACTTTTTGCAATGGTTGTCTCTAGGCCTATCTTAATACGTTTCCATGGTCTTATCTAGAAGATAATACGAAAATGACCTGAGCATTTTATATTTCTGTATTGTACCCTCTGGGCCAAAACCCTCCATAGTAGCCAGGTGATAAAAGGGGTTGGGTACTGAGTACTTTTATTTACTTTCAGTACTGTAACCTCTGGGCACAATTTCAATACTTTTCAGGGCCCAAAAAAAAAGAGATTGGGCACTGAGTACTTTCCATTTTCTTTTATTGTCTGTTTTGGATGACTAAGAGCTAATTGCTGATATAAATAAATGACGTAGCAAGAAATTAGGAGACTCACAGACATTACCCTGTTTTCAAATGGAAAATTTGTAAAGGGTTCTTTTGGGAGTATTTTCACTGTGTTAAATTTGAAATTAAGTATTTACGGGGTTTTATATGCTTTTACAGACTGTGGTGAAAATTTGAAGCTAGAGAAGGTGGGGAGACTCAACTTAACATGTATACTGATTAATATGAGAAACTATTGATTTTATACTGAAAATGGGAACCCATGGTATTTTTACGGACGGAAAAGGCCAAGTGGGATTGGAAACCGAGACTTGACACCGCTTCCTTGTAAAGGATGTGAAATGTTCTGACTGCCACAATGGATAACAGAAGCGTGAAAATATGTCAAGGAGTCGAGGCTAGTGGTCTGAAACACAAAATGGGTCCCATTAGATGCCTAAATATTGAAAGATATGTTGTATGGACAGTTCACAGAATGTCCACTGACAAACTGACTATGGAAGTGATTGTGCATGTGTTGTGTTATAATGCACGTAGTAGGTGTTATATTAGTTCATGTGGCATTGGTCATGCATGAGATTCATGCTAGGATCAGTAGTGCATATGGTATGTGTTAGAATGTACATGTGGTCCATACCATAATATAGGTGCATGTAGTGGGTGTGGTGTTTGATCATGCATAAGGGTTATGCATGCATGTGATTATTCCTGTACTAACAAGTTTGTGCAGGTGGTGAGATGTAGATGTTTTGGGTTGTTTAACCTGAACTAAAACCAGTGGATGGTAAGAAATCTCCGGTGTAAAACCATTGTGGAAAGGGATAAACGAAGAAAAGAGTAAGTGAATGGTGTTTGTGATATATTGCATGTTTATGGGAATTTTTATAATTACATGTTAGTGTATACACGCACACACTTATATGTCCGGTCGAGTTCTTACAAGATGCTGCATTATTTCTATGTCGGGACTTAATGCATTCGATGATGAGTGGGATTACTCGACAAAGTTGAGTGGGATACCCTAAACCTGTACAGTTGAGGTTGAGAGAGATACCCCAGTGTATCATAAGGTTCGTTGCAACTTTGCAAATGAAAAGAATAAAACAAATGGTAAATGTGGATTAATTTTTTATCATTGTTAAACATGCATTGTGATATTAATATTGTGAATACATGAGAAGAAGGTAAAGTGCATGTGTGAGTTTGCATGAGTAAACAGGAGAATGAATGTCTAGGATGCATATGCATCTGTGAGTATACATGTATGGATTTACCTTTATAGGTGTATGTATGCATGGGTGCATTAAGGGAAAGAAAAGAACAAATGGAAAGGCATGCCATTGTGTTCTGAGCATTTTCGCTAAGTTATGCATTGTGTATTGATATTTTGAAAATTTGGAATGTGTTAAATTGAGTTCTCTTCATTGGGCTATGAGCTCACATCCCTTACAATGCAGGACGTGGACTGTAAGAGAGAGCTGAGTATCCTTCCATGGTGGTTTCGAAGTTGGAATCCAGAAGTTGTTGAATTTAGAACTTGGAATAGCTTTATTTCTAAGTTTTAATTGTTTTGGGTTGTTTTGGAATTATGTGTATTTGAATTCTATGGCCATTTGTGGCTTAGAAACCTTGTTCAAGTCATATGTACATACTTCTTCACGGGTGAAGATTTGACCGATGACACACAAGAGAACACATCTCTTGAGATTTAACAAGGGTTGCACAAACCCTTTACAATTTTCTCGATAAATAATGGAAAGAATAGTTTTTGAGAAATGCCAAGAACACTAGCCTCGAGTTGTTTGAAGAAACTTCGGTGTGCTCTTGAATGTGCTTCTCCTTGCTATGCACATTGATGATAAGTAGATGCTCCGTTGAATGCCAAACCAAAGATTAGGAGAACAGCTTTAAGGAAGATTTCCTATGGAACAATTTATCCCTAAAGGTTCTCTCAAATACACACTCAAGAATGAGCCTAAGATGCTCAAAAATTGTCTATGAGAGTTTGAGTGTGTGAGAGATTGAGTTCAATAACTTTGGTAATATAACTATGGAGTTTTAGTGCTCTTGAAATGATTGGCAGTCTTGGAGAATGTTAGAGAGGATTTTGCTCATCAAGAATCAACCTTTGGAATGCCCTAAGGTCATACATTTAAAGCCCTCTTGAAGATATGGCCGCTCGAAGTCGAAATCACAAGAATAGAGCCATTAAAAACTATTCGTTACATTTTCAGTCGACTAAAAACTCTTGAGAAGCCAGCTGCAACAAGTGGGACGAATTCAATCAACTGAATTCCAAGATTCAGCCGACTGAATCTCATCGAAGGCTAAAAAAATCCATTCAGCAGACTTTTCAGTCAACTTAACTGTAAGATTCGACTGACTGAAAACTTGGCAGTTTTGCACACCTCCACTAAAATAACAATAACTCAAGTTCCCGAACTCAGTTTTGAGTGTACTTTGGTTCGTTGGAAGGATAACTGAGAGATCTATCTACTCACAAATTTTGGTCCAATTTGAAGTCCAGTTGATACCTCAAATAAGCTCTCCAAATGAGGGTATATGACAAAACTATTTTGCTCTATTTTGCACTATTTTATTGAAATGCTCATAACTTGAGATATACCTATCAAAATTAAGTGTTCTTGGGCTTTTTGAAAAGCTATTTGAGTGATCTATAAAATAATTGAGGTTAAAAAAATACATTATCACATTTAATAGGAGAAAAAACTTGTCCAATACAAAGCAAAATATAATTATCCTAAGAAATCCTATTTTGTTCTAACAAATTCTAAGTTGTGGATTCTAAGGTTTGTCCCAATGGTAATTTTAGGTCTTCTAAGTGAGTCATAAGATCCAACTACCTATGTTGGTTGGCATTCATGAATTTCTTTCGATTTCAGTGTGATACCTTCCAAATGACGTGTCTTCTGGAGCTTCAAACTTGATTTGACTATGTAGGTCTTCTAGATGCTCGGTCTTGGACACTTAGACGGTCACGACTCAGTCAAATGAATTGACAACTCAATAGACAGTCATGCATATAGAGTTAAAAATCTTAGAACTGACCCCATTCAAGAATTAATAAATGTTGTGGTAGATGATCAAACTATTGTATCAAATTGTAAAACAAAAGATGATATGGATCTCCCTTCAAACCAAAATGAAGAGCCTCCTTCAACACCATCTACATCTAAAGAGCTCATGATGAACACAGAAAAATTATAGTTTTACCCTTGTATTTGGACCAGTCAGCCCTTTTTTTTATATGTTTTTGATATCATTTGATGGAATTTCAGAGTTTTACAGGTAAATCTGGAAAATACAAGATATGAGAAGAACTATGGAAGAAAGTGAAAATTTTGGACAGAAAAATCTATTTTTGGAAAATTGATGAAAGGGGGCCCAAGTCCAAAAGATTCAAGTTAAAAAGCCCATGCCCAGCCTAAAGTCTATATCTGCGATCCAAGCCCATGTTTGAAATCCTATTGAAGCCAAGTAAAATTTTGAGCAATCAAAAGAAGTTTGGAGCATAGATCTGTCCAAAATATTGCTTGAACTAGTTGGCGTCAAAATTAAGCTGGGTTTAATTCAAAATTTATTTGGATTGTTGATTCAAATTTGATAGATCAAGTCAAGAAGAAAAGCAAGTATAGTGATGTACAGGGCCGTCTAGACAGAAGTTGAGGCCTAAGACAACAAATCTAAATGGGGCCTTCTTAATATTTAATATATTACTATAAATAATAATTTAATTTTATATATATATATATATATAATTATCTAAAATCTACTTTTCTTGCTTTTTGAGATGCAAAATTACTAATTAAATTTTTGTATTCAAGTTTTGCTAAAATATCATATTCAATTGATAATATGACTAATTCACTTAATCTTTCTTGTGACATTGTTGATCGTAGATAAGATTTTATTAATTTTAATTTTGAAAAACTTCTTTCTGCAGAAGCAACTGTTACAGGTATTGTCAATAATATTCGGTATGCAATATCAGTATTTGCAAACGAATTTAATTTTTTAATATAATTCAAAATTTCAATTGGAGTTATTTCTTTTTGTAAAATTTCTCTTAGGACTTTTAACTCTGAAAATAAATCTAAACCATCTATACCAGAAGCCTCATTATGTTTCAAAATACATTCAAGATTAAGACAATATTTTTTCAAACTATCATCATTTAATGATTTTATTTTTTAAAATGAAATAAAAAACCAAAAATATCTTCATATTTTTTAAATTGTTCAAACCTACTTTGAATCGAAGAAATCGCTTGATCTATTATACATAAAAAATTAACTAACTTTAAAAGATTCTTCGGCTGATTGCGTTGACTCATCATCGACATTTTCATCAAACTGCTTTTTTTTACGAATTTTACGTCTTTCATTAAATACAGGTTCTATATCCATTTTAGTTGCAATCTCTTTCGTTTCAGTCGTAGCTGATGTAAATCCATTTTCTGTATACTTAATAAAAAAACTAATAAGACCTTTTAAGTGATCTATAGCAACATCAATATGCATATTTTTAAATTGTAAAGTTTTACTAACTAAGTTAACAGTAAATAATATATCATACCAAATAGTCATACCTAATAAAAATTCAAAATTTTCGATCTCATAAATAGCTAAACTTTTAGCTTCACTTCTTATTTTAGGGTCCTAATTGAAGTAGAGCATCTCTAATTTTTGGAGCTTGATATTTTATCACTTTAACAATTTCAATACGACTTTCCCAACGTGTTTGTAACAATAACTTTATAGTTAAAGTAGATACATTATCTTGTAAAATTTTCCACCGCTTTGAAGAAGAAGAAAATAATGTATATATACGTTGTATCACTCCCAAAAAAGATATAGCTTTCAGACACGAGTTTACCATATCACAAAGTATTAAGTTTAAATTATGAGAACCACATGGTGTATAAAAAGCTCTAGGATTTGTATCTAATAGTCTTTTTTGTACACCTTGTTGTTTTCCTTTCATATTTGATCCATTATCATACCCTTGTCCTCTTACATCATTAATATCAAGTCCTAAATTTTTTATTACATTTAAAAGTTAATTAAAAAGTCATTTTCCAGATGTATCGTCTACTTTTAAAAATTCTAAAAAATATTCTTCAATTTTTATTGGATCTATTGAAACATTCACACAACGCAATATTAGAGTCATTTGTTCTTGGTGACTTACATCCGGAGTACAATCAAGTGTAATTGAATAATATTTTGCCTCTTTAATTTTTTAATAATTGTACTTTTAATTTCACATGCTAAAATATGTATTAATTCATTTTGTATATTATGTCCAAGATAATAATTACGGATTTCACCATTTTTAATACGACGAAGATGTTCTTACATTATTGGATCAAATTTTGCAATCATTTCAATTAAACCTAGAAAATTCTCATTATTTTCTTCATATATCTTGTTGTTATTTCCACGAAATGGTATGTTATTTTTAGCAAGAGTTTCCACAACAACAATAATTCTTAAGAGTACTTTTTTCCAATGTTCTTTCTCTTTGTTAATCTATTCTTGAATATTTTTATCGATTGTCTTATTTTTTAACAATCTTGATTCTAAATCAATCCAAATTTTCATATTCATAATACGCTCATTTATTAGTTCGTGATGTTTAAGCTTACAATTAAGATTTTTCCAATCTCTAGTTCCATTTGTAACTAACACACTTGTACTCGGCTTTAAATTAAACAACTTGCAACAAAAGCAAAATACCAAATCCATCTCTTTTGAATATGCTAGACATTTTCTATTTTTCTTTTCTCCACTTGATAATACTCTAATATAATAGTTAATAGAGAAATGCCTAGAGTTGTTATCCCTAGGAAATTTTATATTTTTATCTCTAATTGGACCTCCATCTACTAATAAATCTCTTATTTTGGTATCTATAGTTTCCCATCGTCCTGGATCATAACTAATTGTAGAAATAGAATCGGTTATTTCATTTTCTTTTCTTAATTCTTTTTCTTCTAAATTTTTTTTAGTATCATTATGAATCTGTTCATTGTCATTCTTTTCTACTGTTAGTTCATCATGTTCTGAATCTATTATATGAATTGGTTGTTCATTTATTAAATCTTGATTCAAATTACTTGTTAAATTTTGTTTATTACCACTAATAAATTTATCAAGAGCCCCTCTTTTAAGAGTGAACTTGGTTTTTCATTTTTTTTCCTTTTTTTGAAGTTTTTGAAATCCAGATTCATATTTTCTAGTAGACATATTTATGATTAAAACACAATTATAAATAAGACGAAAACCTTTAAGATTACAAATAACTACAATGAACTATAATTGAAAGGTTAAAGAACAATAGAACCTGGCACCGTGAAAATACGATAATTAATGAATGGTTGCAAGGTCCTTTATAGCTCTATTACTCTACCAATTCATCAAAGATTTCTAAATTAAAAGTCACAGCTTTATCTGCATGAAAAAACAAAGGAAAAAAATAAAAGGTTTAGATTAAATAAGAATAAGGGTTTAGATTCAATAATATATAAATGTAAGTGGAGAAGATCAAAGAAAAAAATATCCAATCCATAGAAGATTTGCTTATCCAAAGAAGTAATCAATCATCATGACCCAAATAAAGTTAAAGAACCAATCTGAAAAATGATTTTAATACCATTTAAATACAGTCCTAACATTTTCCTTTCCTATCCTATTATGATTTCTCTTATGATTAAAAAAAATATAATGAGACAAATTATTATGATAGATATCTTACTAAAAAATCGAATCCTAAATTATTAGATATTAGATAACTTTTTTTTATCTATCTTGATCAATGCAATGGTGAGAATGCATCAAATAAGCATCATAAAAAGTTGAATTTAAGTAAACAATGGCATAAAGAATCCAAAGTTACTTATTAAAAAAAAAAAAAAACATATTTTGTACCAATTTACCAAATCTGGTGAAAGATTGAATATTTATATTAAATACGAATGCTTCTCCATCATCTAACAAGAACACAATTGAAATAAAATTAACTGAAAACCCAAAAAAAAAAAAGATTCAATCCAAAAATTTCTTACAAATAATCAATAATTAGTAAAAACAACATCAAATGATTTCTACAAAATTCATAAAAACTTGAACAAAGAGGTATTACGTGATCACGCAACGAATGGTAATTGACCTCCAAATTCACAAAGGTTTACTTTGTCTCCCATTCTAGATCCTTAAGAACTTCAATATATTCAGAAAATCAAACCTGAAATTACCTCTGAAGTTTTTTAAAATATTAGTTGTCTTTAAAGTATTTGCATCCAATCGAACTTGGAATTCCATTGAATCTCCACTTACTCTTAATAACTTGTACGGGAAAAGGGCAGTAGTTTGTGATTTCCCCTTGGTGGAAAACATGGCAGCATAGAGAGATGCCAAAGGGAAGGCCTTGATTTACCCTTTCCAGAGTACTGACATTTTTCACTCTAGGCTTTCAGCTCTGGGTGGCTTGCGTTTCACAGCCACAGAGGGATGAAAAAGTTCAATGGTTTTGGTAAAATCTAAGCAACATTCCAAATCTAGTTTCCACAAGTTTTTTTTTTTAGATCTGAAAACCCATCTCAGATCTGAGAAAAACTGAAATAAAAAATCAGCCCAAATAGTTCTTAAACTGGTTTTCCAAAACAATTTCAAAGACACTGTTAATCTATAGCATAATACCAACTGATTCAATTAATCCCTAACTTCAGATGGAAATATGGAATTAGGAATACCTAGGCTCCGAGTAGAGGGGTAGCCGAGCAGATCGACCATCGACGTTCTTTGAGAGAGCACTGAGAGAGGAGAGCGCGAGAGAACCAGAGAGGACAGCGGGAGAGAACCAGAGAGATGCAGTTAGAGAGACAGAGAGCGAGACCGAGATCGAGAGAGAGTCAGAGAGAGAGCATTGTCTGTGTCGTGAGAGTATGAGGGAGGGAGAGAAGAAAGAGGAGAGCCGAATAGGGTATTCGAAGGTTTTATCAAGATTTTTTTTTCCGTTACCTATTTTTTAGGGTCTGTAGACTGTAGTGCACACCTCATCGATGGGCCTCCAATTCGAGTGAATTTTTTTTAACGGGGCCTAACTCGGTCCCTTTAGGGTGTAGACAGTCCTGGTGATGTACAGAATTGGGAGGCTCTCCATGGGTGTCATATTGTGGAATAACCCATAAAAAACTACTGTCCAAACTTTTCTGTGCTGTCTAAACAACAATAACACATTGGTTTTTAGTACAATTTGTTGTTTGAACAAAAGTTGTTGCAACCGATCTAAACTCCAAGCAACCACAACATGCAAAGGCTGGCAGTCACAGAGAAGCAAGTAGATTTGAGAAAAAAAAGAGACAACAAATCAATATGCAAACAACTAGAGTGAAAAATAGAAAAAATAAAGAAAAGAGCTTGAAAGATCATTGTAAGCACCTAACAGCCACAAACATTGTGGGTTCTAAACATTAAGTTTTTATTTCTTTTCTCTGTATGCCATAACCAGATAATCTTTAGTCAGCAAGGCAAGAAATATAAAAGAAAAAAAAACAGCAGATTTGTTGTGTTTGAACCATGAATCGAAAGAAAAAAAGCCAGAGAGATGAAATGCTGTCCCATTCACATGCACCTGTACCAACCATGCTAATCAGAGAGCATTTGTTTGCAAGACACACAGAATCAGCAAGAAAAATACAACAGTTATGCATTAAGAAAAGAAGAAATCTGCTGGCAGTCGAGTACAGAGCAGGGGCGGTGTCTGAGCAACAATTAGATTGGATTGAAAAGGAGCATACAGGTGATAGGAAGGATGATGGAAAATTTACTGAGATCGTTCAGAGAAGGATGGAGACAAATCTGATTTGCATAAAGGAGAAAGAGGAAAAATAAAGCAATTGCAGCCAAATGTTGCAAACAAACCATAAGAAACAGCAAAGGAAGAATCACATATACCATGTGTTGGCCGACCTAGACACATGCAACAAGCCATTACCTCCTTTCTTTCTTTGATCCATGTCCTAGACAGCTCCATCTCCATCGTCCATGTGGCCTTACCTGCTTTACATCATGCGATCATAGCCCTCCAAACCCACCTCCTTACCTCAATTAAATAAATCCCATCCACGCCATTCGTGTGTTGCTTTATTCATCCCATTCAATCCGTACCCTCCATTCCTACCTCTTCACATCTATAAATTGAGCATCCCTCCACAAGGAAGAATCGAACTTGAGCACAAAAAGACAAGGCTCTGACATGAGAAGGAAAGGGTGGCGAGAAGAGAAGAAGCCTCGGGGAATTTTCGATCCACGTTGGGTTCTTTAGATTGGTGGTATCAATTCTTCATTGTATCTTTCTTATTTCTTTAATTCCAAAATTCCATTGTTTTGTATTGTTAATTCCATATTTTAAGAATAAAAGAAGGGCGAGTTTATTTAGAATTATGGTCGTCCAATTATTTAATTTTTGCATGATGAGAAATTGATTTGATTTTTATTCTTATCATGATGTTATGAATGAAATTATTCTAAGATATTCGAGGAGAGTGGATGAAATATTTAGGATAGATAGAACTTTATTTTTACGATCCAATGATCTTTTTAAGAGTGGATGAAATATTTGGATTTGGAATTACAAGTAGAAATTTTATCTAGACTAAAGTTTGAATTGAATTTTCTTAGCATAATGGATTTCATAATTATTGTTATGAGAATTTTAATGAATGAAAAATTGGAATCTAATGATTGATAATTTAAGTGAGTTCCATATTCTAGGCCGTGATTTTATGTTTGAAATATGGAAAATAAAGCATATTTAATTCTTTGATACAATTCCATTGTAAATATGTACATATATTGTTTTCAATTTTTATTTTTGTTTGTAAATTTAAAATTCTCGAAAATTGGGAACTAGGTTGGTAATTAATTTAATTGCATCTTAATTTTGTATTCTTAGTTAGGTTAAGATTATTTATAATTTTTAGATTAATTCCACCATCTTAATTGAATTTAGATAAATTTTGATTTTCCATTAAAATTAGATCTCTTTAATTGTTAAATTCTATTTTTAGATGTGATTTCTATTTTTAGACCATGTTTTCTATTTTTAGAAGGTTTATAAATTAAAGTTAAATTTCCTAGATTAGAGAAATAATTCCATACTTAAGATTTATTTCTATGATTTTCTAAATTTCTAAAATTATATAATTCAATGGTATATTTTTCACGGATATATTTTCCTAAGTTCTGATGGGTTTGACCTCGCACTCCTAAGCTATATTATAAATGTTTCGTGCATTTGCGAGTATAAATTTGATACACAACACCTCAAACCTAATAAAAATCATCTTATGTTTCAAATTATTGGGGAACCCATGACAGGGGTAAAAACAAGGAAACAACTTGAAAAATTTCTAGCTGTTTTTGCTTCACCTCTCAATTGGAACCCAAAAATGTTGAAGAAGCATTGCATGATGAGGATTGGGTAAATGCAATGCAAGAAGAGCTCATTCAATTCACTAGAAATGTAGTATGGGATTTGGTGCTGAGACCCAAAATTACAAATTTTATTGGCACCAAATTGATTTATAAAAATAAGATGGATGGAAATGGGGTCATCGCTTGAAATAAGGCCCAGCTTGATGCTCAAGGATACACTCTGATTGAGGGCATTGATTTTGATGAAACTTTTGCCCCAGTAGCTCGACTTGAATCCATTCGAATCTTACTATCCACTGCATGTTATTTAAAATTCAAACTGTTTCAAATAGTTGTAAAGAGTGTTTTTTTAAATGGATTGTTAAATGAAGAGGTATATGTGGAACAACCAACAAGATTCATTGATCCAACACACACTGACCATGTGTACAAACTTAAGAAGGCCTTGTATGGCCTTAAACAAGCCCCCTAAGCTTAGTATGAAAGGCTTACACAATTTTTATTAATTAATGACTTTCAAAGGGGAAGTGTAGACAAAACATTGTTTGTAAGAAAGATCAATGAAACAATTCTAATTTCCCAAATCTATGTGGATGACATAGTGTTTGGCTCCACAGATGAACAAGCTGCCTTTAGTTTCTCCAATCTTATAAAATTCGAATTTGAAATGAGTATGCTTGGAGAATTGAATTATTTTCTTGGGCTTCAAATAAAACAGTTTGATGATGGCCTCTTTATCTCACAATCTAAGTATGCAAAAGATCTTGTGAAACATTTTGGCCTTGAGGGCAGTAAACATTCAAACACACCCATGAACACCACTGTAAAACTATCCAAGGATGAAAGTGGAAAGGACGTTAATCCTAGTTTGTATAGAAGTATGATAGGAAACCTTCTATATCTCATTGCTAGTAGGCTCGATATTGCTTTTAGTGTGGGAGCTTGTGCTCGATTCCAAGAGAAACCAAAGTAATCCCATCCAAAAGCAGTTAAACGTATCATCAAGTATATATCAGGTACATCTCTGTATGGAATTTGGAATCCCTTAGGTACTCCATTCCAAATTGCTGGGTATACAGATGCAGACTGGGCTGGAAACTTGGACAATAGAATCCACTAGTGGAGGTTGTTTCTATATTGGAAATTGCTTAGTTTCTTGGCACAACTGAAAGCAATCATCTGTATCTCTCTCCACTGCAGAGGCCGAGTATAATGCAGCTGCCAGCTATTGTACTCAACTCTTGTGGATCAGACAAATGTTAATTGACTATGGAATTAAAGGGGAAACAATGACCCTACAATGTGACAACACCAGAGTTATAAACATCCTCAAGAATCCAATCCAGCATTCTTTGACCAAACACATAGACATTAGGCACCATTTCATTAGAGAATTGGTAGAAAAGAAAATTATTGAGTTTGAGCACGTTTCTACTGAAAACCAATTGGCGGATATAATGACCAAACCATTAGACTCAACTCGATTTCTCGACCTGAGGAAGTCCATTCGTGTTTGCGTATTGTCTTAATCATCCGTTGTCATGCTTTTGTGTTGAGGTGTGCATGTTTCTTTCAGTAATTTTTTCAGCAACTCTCTGTCTCGAGGCCTCGGTTTATTCCATCGAGCCCACGGGCTGTCGAGACCTCGAGAGTGAATCTCGAGGACTTGAGGTCGCGGTTAGCCGCCCTTTGTAGGAACCTGTATTTAAATGAATAAAAAAATCTGTCTTTTTCAATACTCATTCGCATTCGTTGGCTCTGCTAGGGTTTCTTGTGTTTTCGCCTCTGCTAATTTGACCTCCCCTCCATTTGTAACCTTTACTCTGTGCAAATCTCTGGTATCTCTCTTCCATCTGAGTTCTTATCGTGGTGTCTAGGGGGTTCTATCAAGGATCTGGATATAAGTAGGACCATTGTGACCCCTCCATTTGCCTGGAAACTCTTTCAGTCATGTTGTGGTTGGATCTAGCATGTCTAATGGTTATGTCTGAACTTCTGAGAGATTGAAAGATCAAGTCCATGTTAAGTTAAGACTTCCGCTATATGATGATTGCTTAGTGTTAGAAAAAAATCCTGGTAGCATCTCGGCCCTAGCGAGGCAGGGCATGACACTATTTATTTATTTGTGGCTCAATTTGGGTCATTTGTTTATTAGATCAACTTGTTGTTGCGACAATTTAGATATTATATTTGCATTTACTTCAATTATGGTTCCGATTTTTTGATCATTTGGACCTATCAACTTTACACGCAAAACTGTTGATCTATATCTTATTCTGCATCTTTGCTATCCAATCAATAAGTGTGACATATTAACAATGTCACATTTTTTGCCGATCTACTTCATTTTCACCAAATGGCGTCATCCTACTATTGGATTTTTCAATTAAATAATTTTAGAATCAAGTGAAATCAGTTGTTATTTTTTTTTTTTGGGGGGGTGGGGTGGGGTGGGGGGGGGGGGGGGGGGGGTGCGTGGTTGGTGTTGCGCGGTGTGTGTAGAGGATCTGTGTAAGGATATCGTTGATGTTATTTATTTACAAAGTTTTAAATTTATAATCTCGCAAGCATATGAACCATTTGATAGTATAACATATGAGTGCGAGGTCGAACCCATAGGAAATCACAAAATATATGTTATAAATTAAATTAGTACCTTTAAAATGATGTAATTTTGAGAAAAATGAATTAAAACTAGATTTGAAATAAAAGATATTAACTTGTGAATCTCATCAAATTAATCCATTTTATTTTTAAATCAGTGAATCATGAATATGTAGTCTCATTTTTAACTAAAATTGCAAAGTTCAAGATTAGAAAATTATATTTAAATCCTAGTTAAAGAATATTTTGGAGAGGGATTGATTTGATACATGAACTAAAGAATTAAATAATGAACATACAAGAAATAAAATAAAAACATAAATTGAACATCTTTTATACAACATACATACAAATTGACTAATGTAACTAAAAACAGGAAATAAATTGACAAATAAAGTAAATAATATAATAGTTAAATGCATAATTTAAAGGTGGTAATGGAATTCTTCTCTCATCGCCCAAAATAAATAAACAAATAACAGATCTAGATCTGAAATTCACGCTTAGAATTCAAATATCAATTTACACCATTTAATTAAAATTTATAATCTTTAATCTAATTAAAGTCTAGTTCTTAGATTTAACACTTATAACCTAAGTCCTTTAATTAAACAAAGAATGCAAAATTTAATTAAAAGAGAGTATAAAAAGAAGTCTGAATAATCGGACTTTCCAGGGTTCTAAAGGAACATCACTTATTTATTTCACGGAAAAATTTAAGTACAGGCATTCATAAAATTGAGAACAAGAAAACAAAATCGAGACGTAAATTTACAAGTCTCACTTGTAAAATCGTGTGTGATCTCCTGTCTTCTTGTCTCTTATTCTTTTCTCCTCAGCCTTTGGTCCTTTTGAGCTCCAGGACAAATTTGAATTTTGGCTATGAGATAATGGGGTATTTATAGGCTCAAGAAATGGATGAATGACTAGGACTAAATCTTGGTTTAAATTGATGGATGAAATGATGGGATTGGATCTTAATGGAATTGGGTGATGAAGATTAAAAGTTGCAAAAGGTTAGGGTTTGAACATGGTATACACGAATTTGCCTATGTGTAGGTGGCTTGGAGTGGACTACAAAAAAAAAGAATGAGAGAAAATAGGATTGGTTTTGGCAATGGGAATTTTCGAAAATGGCTAATGGGATTAGGGTTTGTTTAATGCAATGCAAAATGGATGGATGAGATTGAGAGATGAGATGAATGAATGGATGGATGATAATGAGATGATGTGGTTTAGGTTTTACTAATGTGAAATTCAAATGGAAGGATGGAGTTGTGCAAAATCGTGTGTGACATGGAGGATTGGGATGATGATGTGTGTTAGTGATTTTAGGAGTGTATTTGGAGATGGAATTTTGTCTAAGTACATGGAGAATTTTAAGTGCTAAAATTGTGTGGAGTATGTGGTGATAAGATGGTGGATGACATGTGATATGCATGGAGGCTACTTGAGCTCCAAGTTGCTCTAACTTAGGGTTTTTATGAATGGATGGCTAAGATTAGATTGGGGTTAAATCTAATGGCTCTAAGGTGATTTGATAAAAATAAATTATATAAATGACATGGCACCTAATGAAGGGTTGTGATTTAAAGGTGAAGATGGATAGATGATATGCTGAATGACCTAGATTTAATGCAGGGTATGTTATGAGATGGATTAGCATGGAGGCTCTAGGGTTTTACCTATATGCAGTAGATGGTTGTGATGAAATGTCCTAAGATCTAATGGCTTTAATGAGTGATGGATGATCTAGATGGATGGATGAATAGGCAATGCATGGATGGTCAGGATCCTAAGGTTAATCTAGATGATGGATAGGTTGGATTTGATAGGTGGCTCTAAGTTTGACCTAATTTTTATCCATGAGATGGAAGGTGGAGATGAAATGTGCATGGAAGAAAGAGGGATTAGGGTTATGAAATTCGGCCACGGGCTATTGGATATGGTTTAAGTGAAATTCGAACTTGGACCATAGAGCAATTGGACTTGGATCTGGATCTCAACTCATGGACATCATCTTAAGCCCCACTTGACTTGTACTTGAACTTGGGAAGTTGGGGTTGAGACTTGGTCCTTTGAGTTACACATTGGCCTGGCCCAACTGTATGAAATGCTCATGGACTGCCTGTGGCCTGGCCCAGTATTGGCCTATGGAGCTTAGCTTGGCCCATTTGAAGTGGATCTTGGTCCATTTGATCTTGAATTTCAAGATTTGGCACTTGAATTGCACGTTTTCTCTTCCAGAATTTAATAATTAATTTACCATATAAATTAAAAATAATTAATTAATCATAGACTCTCATAATTGGATCCATATTAACTAATTTATATGAAAAACCCTAAAAGTGGCATGAATTTAATTATTAAAATTACAAGTCTTCACTTTTAAGCTCTAATCTTGCAATTATCCACTGAATTGAGATGATTTTCTTGAACTTTCCAATTTTAACTAAAAAATGACATTTAACGCATTTGATATATACAAAATCAAGGCTAACTAGTCCAATAATCAGGGTAAAAATGTAATATTTCAGTGCTCAACAAGTATATTAGGAGTGATTAGAAATTATCTCTAAGTTGTTAAGATAATGATATGATTTGTTAAAATTGTGGTTATTTTTATCATCTTGTATTTGTATACATATCATAGATTTAGGGGTGCAACTTCGGTCGGTTCCAACCTGTGCCAAGTTGGCCCTAACGTAAAAATTTTAGAGCCTAACTCTACTCAGTTAGGGTTGGCCTGAACTAAGGTTCAATAAATAGGGCCCAATTTAAATTCGGGTCAAGTTTGAGCCTTGCATTCTTAGGGCCAACTCAACCCGAAAGCTCAAGTTAAAACTATAGGACCTGTGATAGTCAAATAATTAAGGCTATCAACGAGATGTTCGTAAAATGATGGATCAGAAATAAGGATTTCATCAGTTGGTCTTATCTTGACATTGAGCTTGAAAGGGGTCTCGACTATTTTGTTGTCAGTAAGTCCAACATGAGTGATGATCTATGAGGCATATTTAACTTGAGATTATCTATGTTCCTATGATGAAAATTGACTTCAATACTAGAGAAGTTGTGGAATGACCAAGATCCTTTATATTAAAATCTTGATTTTAGTGATTCCTAGTTTGAATAATACCGTCAGAATCATCACCAATTATAATCATATAATTGTCACGCCCTGGCCCAAAATTGGCATGTGATGGGGACAAACCTTTTCTTTTCTTAAAAAAATTCATGAAAGAACATTTATAGCACGTGAGAAACACACGTACGAGCACATACAATATCTTATACCACTAAGGGGATGTGGGACCCCTACTGAAATTTCGGCAGAGTCTCCCCTGAAAAGTGGACATATGGGCCTATCATGGCCTCTACAATCCACCTGTTCCAAAAACATATTAAATCATTCATTCACATTGCATAATTATAAATCTCCCCAAACTTCACATGATTGAGAGTCTTCTCCAAGTCATAAATACATGACAAAGGTTTTAAACATTGAATTACATGGTTCATATAAGATATGTCAATACTAAACATAACCATGAAGGACAAAATATCAAAACATCATAATAGTGTAGTATCTATGGAAATCTGCAAGTAGTATAGTCTAAGGCCTTCCTCTTAGTCCCTCGGACCTTACCAGTGCAACAGTACCTGAAATTGCAAGGATGTGAGTATCAACAAGCTCAATGAGGAAATCCATGCATGCGACACACTCACGCACTCACATAGTGATGTAATAATTGGAATGTAAACGATACTATGCAACATTTCATGCTATCAAATTATTATTTGGGGATAAAATACATACTAGATACCTCTATGGAATGGGCAGTCAAATAACATCAAGATCCCTTGCGAGACTTAGGGCCCACGACTTACTAAGAGAAAGACTCACGCCTAGCGTGTTCCAGTCTACTTCACTCTACGTCCCTTCTATCCAGCGCTAAGGTGATCAAAGAGCGCCTTACCAGGTTGGCACATCACCCCACAGGGGTATGAAGCCTAATCCTGCACATCAAGGCACACCGAATGTGCTAATTAGCCGTGAAAGTGCCCTACAACGCGTAGCATGAAAGGAACCTACTCCTCGATGGAAACTACAAATAACCGTGAGAGCTCCCTTCAGCGCGTAGCATGAAAGGGACCTACTCCTCGACGACAGCCATAAATAACTGTGAGAGTGCGTTTCAGTACGTAGCATAAAAGGGACCTACTCCTCGACAGTAGTCCTACGGGACCAAGTCCCTGTAACCGACACCACAGTTCCAATAGGGTTCCATGAGTTTATCTGTTCTATTGTCACTCCAACCTCCTCCAAGGAGTTGGGTGATCACACTAAAGGGGGTCCAATTGGGGAAAAACAACTATACCCCAAAGATCTACCCCATTTCTAGTGTTCTCAATTCAATCATGCCCTATCATTCGCATCTCCCCATGTCCCTACCCTGGTAAGTTTACCTTAGGGTCTTGTTAGTAAATACACAAAGGCGAAGGTACAATCAAGTGAAAATAGGCAACCTACATATCTCATAGACATCTATTACCATACCAAAATTAGGATAGCAATCATAACACGTTCCATATTATTTCATGCATTCAATATTATTTCCATATAAGGGTTAACCTTGGGAGAGGGACCTCATCTATGGAATATCCAAATGGGCATAATTGAGCATCCATCCTTGCAATAGGCCCATTATGGTTCCATCCTCTAAGGTTCAACACACATGGTCCCAACACTCCTAACATTTGTGGTCCAACCTAATCTTCTCATCATTAGCCAATTTAGCCCTCCATGAGGGTCTCCATCATTCAACACATTATAACATAGGTATTTCACCTTCACTTATAGGGGTCTATTCAACAAGCATTCATACTAAAATTCATTATCAATAATCATACCATCAACACAACCAACCATTCAAGCAAATATTCGATGTATAATATCAATAATTTCTCAAAATCACATATAAACATCTCTATCATTTCATTCTAGAGGTGTGCGTTCCTCACCTTTGAGATTTATGAGTTTCCAAGTTGTCCTTTGACTTGTTTGGCTCCGGGGTTTGGATTAGAGGGCTCTAATTAACATTAAAACACAAAACAAAACTCATTTAGTTCATGAATTTTAGTGCTATGAAGCAAAAAAAAACCCCAAATTAGTCCAAGGTTTGACCTCTAATTGGGTCAAGCCATTCAACCCATGAGAAATCTCCAATTTTTCTTATAATCCAACCAAATTTATCAATACACCCATTTCCCCCAATTCATTTGCCTCTATAACACGCCGTCCCACTACGAGTGTGTTATCTACGAAATATCTCATAAAGATCCCAAGGAACATATATCGAGCTATTTTTTTCCCTAACAAATAGTTATCTCTTGCTCAACTAACATACAACAAATCTCATCATACTGATAAAGATAACAAGACGATCAACGATAGTTAAAAAGATATAATTATACAATCGTCCCAAATAGACATGTGATAATAACCAGATAAACATAGTCTCTCAATCAAAATGCAATAAGGAGTACAACTACTGCTTGCTCCTGACATCTGCTCGAGGGGCCCGCTTGACCCCTCTGCCATCGGGGTGCCTGAAAGTTAAGGGGGTGAGCTAACCAGCCCAGTGAAGAGATAATGCATATCACATGTCAGAAATATATATATTATATGCATGAATGCAAGAACATCATGATAACAAAGGTTCTCATGTACATGCAAAACCCAACAACATCACCAACTAATAATCCACTGACCAAATCCAAGACATTATCTCAGTAGCCCACACTGGGTCCTCTAGCAAACTCCGATCTCCCTACCAATGCCATTGGGAGAATAATCAATACAACCAGCCCAGTGAAGAGATAATGCATATCATCTGCCAGCAACATATATATCATATGCATGAATGCAAGAACATCATAATAGAATGAATGTCTCTATATGAGTGCTCAACTATACTACTAACCAATGGTCTCACTGACTAGTTCGAGACATCACTACCGTAACTCACAAGGGTCCTCCGATAACTCCGGTCTCCCTACTAATACAACCGGGGACCATACAATACACAACCGCCTCAACCGCTGGAATGCAATGGGGACACCCGCATCCCTTATGGGGGTCTCAACCACTGGAGCATAACGGGGAAACCAATCTCAAAGGCAGGCACCTCAATCGTTAGAACGCAACGGGGAAACCTGCATTTCCTATGGGGGTCTCAACTGCTGGAGCGTAACGGGAAAGTCATCCCAACAACCAAACTCATCACGTTATCATAAACATATACACATGTAAACAATTCCTCCAATGCATGCACATGATGTCACGATCATGTAGAATAACATAAGCATATAACAAGATCTCAAAACACAAATCCCCATACTCATCATGATCTCATTCACATACTATAGATAAACACACAACATGTTATCATTAAGTCCCAAGCATCATATTCGACATCCAACACATATCTTATTCTCATCATAAATTCATTCACATGTTATAGCTAAATACACCACATGTTATCAATAAGTTTCAAGCATCATGTTCAATATCCATTCATCTGATCAGAATTTTTCCATTTAATCACACATAGTTAACATGAGTGCACCCGAACAGATTCTTTTCCACAGATTCATTCAATGGTTCCCTTACCGAGTGGCTTAATAAACGAAGGGCCCCATTCAAGTCACTCCATGTCCAAGGTTAAAGGTTAAATAGATATGAATGCATGCTAAAATAATGATAATTCCCCTCACCTGTGTGCGTGTTTTCAAAATCCAAGCAATAAAACAAGATGTAGGGTTGAAGGAGGTGATGCATGGGCTACCAGGCATGAGAAGTTGGGACGATCCCGTAAAAATGGGATGATCCCACCAATCCGGCTGGAAACGGGCTTGCAAATGGTCCAGAAATGGTCCAGAAAATGCTCTAGAAATTGATCCCAAAATGGGCCAGAAACAGGCCCAAATTGGGCCTGAAATGGGTCCAAAATGGGCTTGAAACAAGTCTGGGCCCATCCTAGAAACGGGTCGGCCAATCTGTCTAGAGTGGGCTCGAATCTGGGCTGGATTGGCCAAGCTGGGCCGAAGGAATTGGGCTCGTTCTATTGGGCTAGGAATGAGTTGGGCTGAACTAGGCCAAAGTAACTAGGCTGAACACGAGTAGGGCTTGGGTCTGCACAAATTGGGCTAGACTTGGATTGGGCTCAACAGTCTGGGTTGGAGGGAGCTAGCCTGGATCGGGACTTGTCTCTTGCCTTCAGCTTTACTCAAGTTAGCTTCAGCTATTTCAAGAGTTCGCTGAGCTTCTTGTGTCCTATTCGTGGGCCATTTGTGGCATGCAGGAAGGGCTCGTGCGGCTGCAGCCGGATTTGAAAAAGGAATCGATCGTCTCTATTGGGCCTGGAGTTAGTCAAGGTGGTTGGGCTTGGGTCAGCTGGGTTTGTCCTAGGAATCACAGACTCAGTCCAACCGAGTTAGGTGGAAAACTCGACCGATTCGACTCAGTTGGACTAGGAGATTAGGGTTTCAAGAAAGATAAGAAAGGAGAAGGAGAAAGGGAGGGGAGAAAAGAGGGGCGGCTGCGGGAGGAGGAATAAGGGTTGTGCGAATGGGAAGGAGGAGAAGAGAAGAGAAAGGAAGAGGAGTGAAGAAGAGATCGAGCAGGGGGGTTGCTGCAACTGGTGGCGGTGGCCAGAGAGGAAAGAAAGAAATAGGATTTTGAAGGGGGGTGAAAGAATGAAGGAGACTGGAAAAGAGAAAGCCGAAAGAGAGAGAAAAATGCACCACGGGGGTGGCGGTTGCTGCTGCTAGGAGAGGAGCGCCAGTTCCTAGGGCTTTTGAGAAAGGAAAGAGGGGGAAAAAAGAGGGAGAAGGAATGAGCGGCAGCACTGTAACAGGTTTCTATAGTGCTGCGCAAAGAGATGATTTAAGGGGGGTTTAAGGTTTTGGGATTGAGGGTTTTTTATTTATTTATTTCTAAAAAAAAGGATCTTAAATATGAATAAAAATAAAATAAACAAAAAAATCAAAACCCACAATCTTTTGTATCATCGAATTTATTTTATTTATTATTATTATTATTTTAACCTTGAAATGTATGAAATCAACTTCTTTTTCAAAAAGAAGAGGCATTGCGTTTTCAACAAAATTAATTGAAAATCTGAGAAAATTGAACGTCAAACATCAAGAAAGAAAAACGTGTGATTTCCAAATATTTTTCATTACAAAACGTGTAGTAATTCAAAATTATCAAATTACCCTTCGAGTCTCAACTCGAAATCAGTCAAACTGGGGCCCACCACACCACCCACACTCTCCTCAATGCCACCAGCGTCCCGTAAACAGCTCAGAGATCTAAAAAATCTCCTCAAAAAATTGTGAAATTTCAGAAGGGGTCATTACAACCTCTATTTGGGTTCTTAGACCTAAATCCGACTCAAATCCCTTATATGCAAACCCCCAAATTACTCCATGGGTTTTCCTTCAAACAAGGCACATTGGCCATCCCCAAGATAGACCCATCAAATCTTACCCAAATCCCATCAAACACAAAGAAAGGGAAGAGGGAAGGACGAATCCCTAACCTTTGGAGGACGAAAATCTAAGCTGTGGGGAGCTTAAGGCGAGCTCAATTCGAAAATCACACATGCATGGGTGAAATAGAGAGTAAGAAGGGAGCTAGAGGCAAGGGTTGGCTGGATCTAGGGTTTCTAGGTGGAAGAGGGGGAGAGGAGGAGTGAAAATGAGTTAAAATCGCGAAAGTGGGACTTAAATACCCAACTCGAACTAACCCTGTGGCGATCGATCACGCCCGCGATCTGTCTCGGTGATATGTCGTTCCCCACGATCGATCGTGGTGCGATCTGAACTGTCAAAACTCATTGCTCTCAGACCAATAGATTGGCATCGCCAATCTATCACGGCGATACATCGCAGATGGTGATGTGTCGCTGCAACTGAGAAAGAAAGTCCAATTTCACACGTTTTGGGAAGGTTTCCGGCACTCCTCTCACACGTGTGTCCCGATCACACACGTCCCACTAATTATCATGTCATAAATCAATAAATCTATGGGTCGGGCCATTGCAATAATCAACATATATTACTAGAATGACAACCTTTTTTAGTATTACAAATGAACATTGCATAATCATGGAAACTTTGACATAAGCCAAATTCAAGAATAACATTGCAGAACTTCTAAAACCAAGCATGAGGTGCTTGTTTGAGACCATACAAAGCTCAACATAGGCGACAAACTTGATTAGGCTTATGTGGCAATCCAAGTGGCGATTCATATATACTTCCTCATGAAGATCACCATGAAGAAATGCATTTTTAACATCAATTTGATACAATGTTCAGCCACGAATTAAGTTGTGAACAAAAGTTATGCAAGCAACTAGTAGAGGCTTTTTCATAGTAAATTTCATATTCGTGAGTGGAACCTTTGACAACAAGACCTGATTTATATCATTCAATTGAGCCATTTGAGTGAGTTTTTACTTTGTAGATCCAACGACACCCTACTGCAGACTTTTTAGGAGGAAGACCAACAAGCACCCAAGTGTTGGTTTTCTCTTAAGCAGCCAATTTAGTATTCATGGCTTCTTATAGTGTGGATCTGATAGAGTTTCTCTAAAGGATGCAGGTTCATGATGACACAAGGTTGAGCTAAGAAGCAGTGAAAATCATTGAGGTGCTTAGGTAGACCTCAAACATGTAAAGGACACTATCTTTCAATAGGTGCAGATGAATCATTGCCAACTTGAGTGTCATTAGGAATAACATCATCATGGGAAGCATGATCAGAGCTAGGCGAGAGCTGGTTAGAGCAAGGTAAAGAAAAAACATTATCACTAAATTCAAATGTATCAATAAAAGGATCAATGGTACATGAGGATAATTGTGTTGAATGAAGATGTGGAAGAGAAAAGAAGAAAATGTTCCCAAAAATGACATTACGAGAATTATAGCAAAAGGTTCACATGATAGATAATTTTCTTAATAACGATTGAAGATTTGGGAATAAAAACCATCAAGTTCATTATCAGATTTACATCTTAATATTCCAATCCAAATCATGATTTCAATCCATTGTTATTATTCCACAAGAATTGAATCAAATGATGTTTTGCAATAAACATAACATTCGGCTGAATTAAACATCATAAACAAAACACATACCCGAATCCATTGCTTGATCAAGAGACTCCTCTATCAGTCCAATATCACTGTGTCCTTTGGTCCTTCCTAAAATTACAATGTAAATGGAGAGAAGATGGTGTCCTTTAGATTTCTCTCTCTTTCCCTTCCTTAGTCTCAATGCTATGAATTTCTTAAGCTGATGGTATTATTGAACAGCAGAGAGAAACTTTTCATGGGGATAGAGAGGACCTTTGATCCGTTAGTATTCTTTAATACCATAACCCATCAAAGTGGTAACTGACCCAACCCTTCCTCTTCCAACCGTTACATGCATATAATTGAATATGAGTCCCTATTTTTTAAGTCCACAATGTGTGGGGCACAGAAGGTGAGATTAAATGTTACATTCTCCCACTTGACCCACATCATCATCATTATCGAACTTAAAAAATAAGGTTAACATAAGGCGCGCACATAATTCATAATCAAATAATCATAATACGGTTATCATCATAATGTTAATACTAAACAACCCACAAATGGGAGCAATGGCGGTTGCACATCATCTTGTCCGACATGGCCCCTTCCATCACTACAACATAAGTGACCCATTTAGCATAACCCTTAAGTGAGAAATTTCATAATGGTCCACATAAGTGTCTTAGTACAAAGACTATTCCTGTCAGTGATAAGCAATCACACATAATGTATACAAATAAAATATAATAAACATGAATAAAATATTAGAAACACTATCATGAGTACTCAAGTGTCAAATATCACATATAAAAACACAAAAGCATTTCAAAATACATCAATAACATCAAATATATCATGATGAGTTACATTCAAGACACATTCTATTGGCATGTTCTTTAAAGGTCTTTATAGTTAACCATTTTGTCAATGAACCTGTTATCATAAGCTGAGTGCTGATATGTTTAAAAGACACTATTTGTTTCTGAACCTCTTCTTTTACGACAAAGTATTTCAATTCCATATGTTGCGATCCATTAAAATCCTTGTCATTCCTTGAGAAGAAAAATACTGCGGAGTTTCCATAATAAATTCTCGGCGGCCTCGCAATATTGTCAACAATTCTAACTTCTAAGATAAAGTTTCGTAACCACATTCCTTGAACAGTGGCCTCATACCATGCCACAAATTCTTCTTGCATAGTTAATGATGCGGTGATAGTCTGTTTGACACTTTTTCATCATATTGTTCAGCTAGCCATAAGGAACAAATAACCAAACATTGACTTTCTATTATCAACGCATCAAACAAAATCCAAATCCGAGTAGCCAATGACCTCGAGATTGTTGGACCTCCTAAATGTGATCATGTAATCCTTAGTACCCCGTAAATTCTCCTAACTTTCTTTGTAGTTTTCTAGTGATCTATTCTAGGATTATTTTTTATATCTGTCCGGCATACCGACAGCAAAGCTAATGTCTGGTCTGGTACAGCTCTGTGCATACATAAGACTACCTACAACAGAATCATAAAGGATTCCCTTCATTTGTTTTCTTTCAAGTTCATTTTTAGGACATTGCGTTAGATTGAATTTGTCTCCTTCTTTTATATAAGGACATCTTGAAAGGAACAATGATCATTAGTGGTGAGCAAAATGTCATTAATATACAATATCAAGAAGATATATTTGCTCCCACTAATCTTCAGGTATATACACCGATCAACGGTGTTTTCCTTAAAACCGAAGGAAGTAACATTATCATTGAACTTAAGATATCATTGCAGAGAGGCTTGCTTAAGACCATAAATTGATTTCTTAAGTTTGCATGCCATGTGTTCATTTCCCTCTATGGAGAAACCTTTACGTTAATCCATATACACATCCGCATCTAGATTACCATTCAAAAATGTGGTTTTAACACTTATCTGGTGTAACTCCAAATCATAATGAGCCACCAAAGCCATAACTATTCTGAAAGAGTCCTTCCTGGATACAGGAAAGAATGTCTCTTTATAATCAATACCATCCTTCTGAGTGAACCCCTTCGACACAAGTATGGCTTTATACCGTTCGACATTGCCCTTTCAGTCTCGTTTAGTCTTAAAGACCCATTTACATCCTACTTTTTTGTATCCATGGAGCAATTCTACTAAATCCCAAACTTCATTCTAGTTCATGGATTTTAACTCATCTTTCATGGCATCTATCCATTTATCAGAATTCTCACATTCTATGTCTTCTTTATAAGTGATCGGATCCTTAACAGTCTCTAAATCATAATCCAATTCTTGTATGTAAACCACATATCATTCGAAATAGCATTTATTCTTTGTCTTTGAAACCTTCTTAAGGTTATTTCTTGTGGTTATTCTACAATCGGTTCATCAGTGGTGATAGTTTCTTCATGGAGTGATTGATCATTCAAGTGTTCTGTTTCATTATGTTGTTCAATAACATTAGGAACAACGACAACACTCTTCAAAGTTACGGATATAGGACATGTACCCTCACTTCTTCTACATTTACATTTCTTGTCACATCATTCCCACTAACCTCACCACTTTCAATGAATCTTGCATTTCCGGTCTCTACAATCCTCAGTCCATTGTTTGGACAATAAAATCTATACCCTTTGGACTTCTCAGAGTAACCGATGAAGTAACCACTGATTGTTCTCTCATTAAGCTTTCTTTCACGTGGATTATATATCATTGCTTCCACAAGACAACCCCATACATGCAGGTGTCTTAAACTGGGTTTCCTTCCTATCTATAATTCAAAAGGTGTCTTAGGAACTGACTTACTAGGAACCTTGTTCAATATATACATTGCGGTTCTTATACATCCACAACATAATAGGTGCAGTCATATTACATTGCATGTTCCTAAACATATCCATAAATGTATGGTTCCGACTTTCAACAACACAATTCTGCTAAGGCGTACCAAGCATTATTTATTATGCTATAATACCACGACTTTCTAGTAATCTAGCAAAAAGGCCTCAGGTGTTGACCCCTTTTATCATACATGCCATAATATTCATCACCCCTATCAGATCTTATGATTTTCACATTCCTATCTAATTGCCTTTCTACCTCAGTGATAAATGCCTCTACGGAATTAACCACTTAGGATTTATCGTGCAATAGATATATCAACATTATGATGCAGGGATACATCGTATTAGAAACATGAGTTGTAGCCCCAGAATCAAACCACCAAGTATTAGAGTAAACTTCAGTAAGATTGGATTCAAAATATAATGAATACTTTTCTTTTCAAACAAAGCTCTTCTCTTATGACAGTCTTTCTGAAAATGCCATTGCTTTCTACAGAAATGGCATTTCACACCACTTTTCCCTTTGTCATTAGCTTGAGAACTCGTACTAGACTCATGTGACTTCAATCAAACTTTTTTAAATTTCTTGGGCTTCTTTCCATTCTTATTGGGCCCTTTACACATTAGATAAAGTGAGTGATGTCTAATTTGCTTAAGTCTAGTATCCTCTTAAATTAACATGTTTGTCAATTTATTGATTTGTCATTTATCTTTCTTAGTATTAAAACTACTTTGAAATGGCCGGTACTGAGCAGTTAGATGATACAAAATTAATTGGACGAGAAAGAAATCACCTACACTCAATTCAAAGTTCTATAATTGAGCAACGATAAACGTCATTTCCATCACATGCTCATATGTTCCTCGACTCCCATCAAATTTCATTGTGGTAAGTCTTGCCATAGGTATCTCGGCCAAGGACTTATCAGCCGATTTGAACTTATTTTCCTACATTTTTTTTGGATGAAATCCTAAACATTATTTGTTTTGGGTAGTGTTGACTTAATGTTGTTCGCTATCTTCGTTCGCATAAACATAAAGCTAAGTTTGTTAGACTTAACCCACACTTCATGGGATATTTTCTTTGAGCACTACTTTCATTAGTTATAGTAGGCTCATCCAAAAGAATTACTTCATCAAGATCGAGTACACTTTGGTGAAACTCAACTTGTTCTTTCCATTCGAAGAAATTCATCTCATTCAATATGGGAACAAATGAAGCTTGTACGTGAAGCGTAACAGGTAAGATAGAAGCAAATACATAATACATGATCACTCTTTAATGCTATGAGTTAAACCTAAGTAGAAACACACAAACAATAACTTCAGTAAACAATGTTATCGGATTTACCTTTAGATAATTTTATAACATAACATTTAAAATAACTTTAGCAAATAGTGTTGCCAGTGATCTACGTTTGGGTAATCTATTGGCACACCATTTTAATCATCATGGTGATTCCTAATCACCGATAGGACTAACCAACAAAATACAAGTTATCAAATATCATCATCACCTTTTGGTGTCCGGATGAATATCAACCACAAATACTCGTCAATCATCCTATCCTAATCCGTTAACCACTCGGAATGGTGCACCTTTGGGCCAACCTAATATCTCTATGGCTAGGGATTGTGATTTGCAAGGCCATCATTATCCAATACTTGGGAGGAGTACTGAATCTTGGTTATAAGACTTGAACTTCGACTCATTCCGATTGGCCTACTTTGTTGACTACCAAACCGTATCTTTAAGTGAATTCAAGTTAAGAACAATAACCTTACTCCTTAACAAAATTAAATATGATTCACATTCAATTCATAAATTCCTTAAATTGAAACACGTAATCTCATTGAATAAATATCTATAAAATATTAAAGTGTCCTTCATGTTTTTCAAAATTGATAAATCAGCATAATGAATCAATTTCTTACAGTGTCAATCAACTATCATAAAACTGATACTTAATCAGTTGACCACTCTCTCTATAATGGTCTTTCATACTGAAACATGTATTTGATATTCTAAACATGATGAATACACTGAGAAACATTTTACAGTTGGGTGTTGGTTCGACCCATAATAACTGTCGGATCGACCGACAAAAAAAAAAACTTGATATCGGTTCGACTGATAAATCCAAAATATTCAATTGCATCCTCAAAACCCAGATATCTTAGCAAAATTCGGGTTTTGACATCATTTCCAGAAATTCTGATTATTGATCAACAAAATAAAGGAAAATCATCTAAAGCTTTACCAGAACAGATCAAACTTAAATGCAATAAATACAACCGAAGAAACCCAACTTTCTGTCAAATTTCGTTAAACTAATCATGGCCCAAGCTCAGAAGAAATTTTGTGAAAAGACAAAATCCAAATACACACCAAAGAAGCAATTAATTGAATAGTCAAATGTGATACAACCTTCTGAAAGCATCACCTGACATCATTCCCTTCAGCCTGAAATGAATAAGGCTTGGATCCAAGTCTCATTAACAATTTTGAAGAAATTCATTAACATAAATCTTTAGAAAAAAAAATCAATGATTCATATAACCTTGCTCTGATACCAATTGATAGATAATTTTCTTAATAAGGATTGAAGATTTGGGAATTAAAAACCATCAAGTTCATTATCAGATTTACATCTTAATATTCCAATCCAAAACATAATTTCAATCCATTGTCATTATTCCACAAGAACTGAATCAAATGATTTTTTGCAATAAACATAACATTAGGCGGAATTAAACATCATAAACAAAACACATACCCAAATTCATCGCTTGATTAAAAGACTCCTCTATCAGTCCAATATCACTATGTATCTTTTGGTCCTTCCTGAAATTACAATGCAAATGGAGAGAAGATGGTGCCTTTTAGATTTCTCTCTCTTTCCTTTCCTTAGTCTCAATGCTATGGATTTCTTAAGCTAATGGTATTCTTGAACTGCAAAGAGAAACTTTTCATGGGGAGAGAGAGGACCTTTGAGCAATTACTATTCTTTAATACCACAACCCATCAAAGTGATAACTGACCCAACCCTTTCTCTTCCAACCGTTACATGCATATAATTGAATATGAGTCCTTATTTTTTAAGTCCACAATGTGTGGACCACATAGGTGAGATTAAATCTTACATCACAACAATAATACCCTTTTGAACCCTTTTGATAAGTTCCATAACTTAAAAGGACACAAATAGCAGTGTTTTTGGTTAGCTTAGTACATTCTGCAGTTAGAAGAAAAATAAAACAAGTTGACCCAAAAACACTAAGATTAAAGCAGGAAAGAGGTTTGAAAAACAAATGGTTATAAAGGGTTTGTCCATGAAGAATAGATGCATGAGTTCTATTACTTAGAGATGTAGATGTATAGACAACCTCCCCCCAGAAGTCCAATGTTCCTATATAACACAACCAGATGAGGTAAAAGTAAGATCATGACCTAAATCACAAAGCTGGCCAACATGAAGGAAATTCATAGATGATTGAGCAACATAAAAGAGCATCAGAAAAGGATTGATCAGATGTCTGTACAGAACCAATGCAAGAAACAAAAAGAGATGAACCATTGGCAGTATGAATGGGAGAATGCTCTATGGGAACAGAAGAGTGTAGTAAAGTATGATCAACAGTCATGTGATTAGAGGTGGCAACAGAATTTCCAATATTGAGAGCTTGCTTGAGCATTTCTTAGAAATCCTCTGGAGATAGGGTGTCGGTAGAAGCAATGGCAGCAGTACCTATGCAAGAAGGATTTTAGGTAGAGTTGCAAGTGATTTCTTAGGTTTCATGAGGCAAGCATGTTTTATATGACCCAAATTCTTAAAGTAATTGCAACAAACCTTAGACATGTTGAATGATTTCTTCGATGATGTAGCTAAGATAGTTCCCAACTCAGGAGGAGATGCAGCAAGTAGCCCTTTCCATGTTACCTCAGTTAACAATTCAGAAAAGGCCGAGTCTACACTTGCAAGAGGTTTTCTATGAAGAATTGATGGGGAATATGATCAAATTCATCCTGCAAACACATGAAGAGCTACACATGGTGGGATTCTTCATGAAACTTATAATAAAATTTGGCATAAGTAATCAATTTGGGTTCCATTAAAGCAAGTTTAGTCCCAAAGAATACACATTTCAGCATGGAAATCAGTTGTGGATTGTCCAAGTTGCTACAGTAAATGGTTGAGATCTTGTTTGATTTTATATCGTCGAACAAAATTGGTCGGTTGATAACATTTTTCCAAATTATCCCAAACTTGTTTGGCAGTGTCAACTTTACCAAGTTGGGTACTAATGGAATGAATAACCGTACTATTAATCCTGTATATGATTTTATTATTGTTTGCATCCCACTCATCCAAATCTGTGCTTGGAGCAAAAGAAGCCGGCTTTGTTTTGCCACCAGTAATATATCTCCAAAGGCCTTTCCCTTTAAGCAAATTATGCATTAAATATGATCAACAAGAGTAGTTTGTGTCATCTGAACGAACTTCAATATTGGTCGTGAAATCAGTGTTATAATTTTCTTTATGGATGGACAATTTGGGTATAAATTTAATAATTAATTAATTTAGTTTATTATTTGATTCATACCCTTTTATTAACATAATTCAATCCTCTATAATAAAATCACAAGATCTTGAATCATCAATACTATACAAAAAAATATCATAATCATAATATTAACATAATGCGGAAATGACATCATAATAATGTATCATACCCGATGAATCGATCGCTAATAAAAGGTTCCTTTCTTAATTAAACTTTGCTGATGTTCTCTTAATTCCTTCCTACAGTCACAATACAAGTAAAAGAAATGTTGCTTTTGATTTCTCCTTCTTTCCTTCTCTTAATTTCTCTGTTTTTCAGTTCTTACTTTGATGGGATTTTGTAGAGAGAAAACATTAGAGGCTGAAGAGAGGACCAAGAGCAGTTTGATAAACTGTACTACTTTCCATCAAAGTAACAACTGTTCATACAGTTCTCATAACCGCCACACTTTAATTTGAAATGTGGGTCCTTGTTTAAATCCAGATGTGGGTTTCAATAAAGTGGGACATATATAAAATATTACATTCTCCCACTTGGCCCACATTATTATCATTATAGGATTCAAACAAGAATAACATAAAGTGCGCACATAATTCACATTCAAATAAACATAATACGGTTATCATCATAATGTTAATATTAAATGATCCACAAACGCGAGCAATGACGGTTGCACATCATCTTTTCCGATATGGTCCCTTCCATCACTACAACATAAATGATCCACTTAATATAGCCTTTAATTGAGAAATTTCATAATAGTCCACATAAGTGTCTTCATTCAAAAACTATTCCTGTTAGTGTAAATAATCATACATAATGTATACATATAAATATAGTAAACAGGAATAAAATGTCAGAAACGCTATCATGAGTACTCAAGTGTCAAAATCACAGATAGATACATAAAGCAGTCCAAAATAATACATCATGATGGGTTGCGTTCAAGACCCATTCTATTGGCATGTTCCTTGAAGGTCTTTATAAGCAACCCTTTCGTTAACGGATCTGCAATCATGAGTTATGTGCTGATATGCTCAATTGACACTGTCCGTTTCTGAACCTCTTCTTTTACGACAAAGTACTTTAATTCCATGTGTTTCGATCCACTAGAGTACTTGTCGTTCTTGGAGAAGAAAACTGCTGCAGAATTATCACAATGAATTCTCAGTGGCCTGGCAATACTGTCAACAATTCCAAGTCCTGAAATAAAGTTCCGCACCACATTCCTTGAATAGTGGCCTCATACCACGCCACAAATTCCGCCTCCATGGTAGATGTTACAATAATAGTATGTTTGGCACTTTTCCATGAGATTGCTCCATTAACCATAAAGAACAAATAGCCCAACGTTAACTTTCTACTATCAACGCGTCCACCAAAGTCTGAATCCAACTAGCCAATGACTTTGAGATTCTCGGATCTCCTAAATGTGAGTATGAAGTCCTTCGTACCCTATAAATATCTCATAACTTTCTTTGCAGCTTTCCAGTGATCCATTCTAGGGTTACTTTGATATCTGCCTAGCATACCGACGGCGAAGCTGATGTCTTGTCTAGTACAGGTCTGTGCATACATGAGACTACCCACTGTTGAAGCATAAGGCATTTCCTCCATTTGTTTTCTTTCTAGTTCATTTTACGGACATTGCTTAAGATTGAGTTTGTCTCCTTTCTGAATAGGGGCATCTTGAGGGGAACAATTTGGCATTCCGAATCTCTCCAAAATTCTTTCTGTATAGGCTTTCTGAGACAAACCTAATAGCCCACGCGTTCTATCACGGAATATTTATATTCTAATAACGTAGGATGCCTCTCCCATATCTTTCATTTCAAATTGTACGGCGAGAAACTTCTTGGTTTCATGCATAAGACCAAGATCATTAGTGGCAAGCAAAATGTCATCAACGTACAATATCAAAAAGATATATTTGCTCCAACTGACCTTCAGATATATACACCGATCAACAGTGTTTTCTTTAAATCCGAAGGAAGTAATGCCATCATTGAACTTAAGGTATCATTGCCAAGAAGTTTGCTTAAGACCATAAATTGACTTTTTAAGTTTGCAAGCCAAATGCTCCCTGCCCTTTATGGAGAAACCTTTAGGTTGATCCATATATACATCCTCATCTAGATCACCATTTAAAAAAGCTATTTTCACATTCATTTGATGTAACTCTAAGTTATAATGAGCCACTAAAGCCATAATAATTCTGAAAGAGTCTTTCCTAGATACAGAGGAGAAAGTCTCTTTATAATCAATGTCATCCTTTTCAGTGAACCCTTTGGCTAAAAGTCTGGATTTATACGGTTTGATATTGCCCTTTGAGTCTCGTGTAGTCTTGAAGATCTATTTACATCCAACTTTCTTTTATCCATTGGGCAATTCTAATAAGTCCCAGACTTCATTCTGGTCCATGGATGTCAATTTATCTTTCATAGCATCCATCCATTCATCAGAATTTGCACATTTTATGGCTTCTTCATAAGTGACCGGATCTTTAATCACCCCTAGATCATATTCTGACTCTTGTAGATATATCACATAATCATTCGAAATAGCAGATCTCTTTTGTCTCTGAGACCTTCTTAAGGCTACTTCTTATGGTTGTTCTATTATCGGTTCATCAGTGGTGACAGTTTCTTCTTGTTGGAGTGATTAATCATCCAAGTGTTGTGTTGTATCGTTAGGTCGTTCAATGACATTAGAAACAACTACAACACTTCTTAAAGTTATGGGTACAAGGACTTGTACCCTCACTTCTTATATAGATATACTTCTCATAATATCACTCCCACTAACCTTACCATTCTCTATGAATCTTTCATTTTCGGTCTCAACTATCCTCATTTTATAGTTTGGACAATAAAACTTATACCCTTTGGATTTTTCAGGGTAACCGATAAAGTAACCACTGATCATCCTCTCATTAAGTTTTCTTTCATGTGGATTATAGATTTTAGCTTCTGAAGGACAACCCCACACATGTAAGTGTCTCAAACTAGGTTTCCTTCTTGTCCACAGTTCATAAGGAGTTTTAGGAACGGACTTACTAGGAACCCTATTAAGAATATACACTGCAGTTCTTAAGGCATACATCCACAACATAATGGGTACGGTAGTATTACATAACATGCTCCTAACCATATCCATAAGTGTACAGTTGAGCCTTTTAGCAACACCGTTCTATTGAGGTGTACCTAGCATCGTATATTGTGCCACTATACAACGACTTTCTAGTAATCTAGCAAATGACCCCAGGTGTTGACCCGTCTAATCATACCTATTATAGTATTCGCCACCTCTATTGGATCTAATGATTTTCACTTTTATATCTAATTGTCTTTTTACTTCAGTGATAAAAATCTCTACGGAGTTAACCGCTTGAGATTTATTGTGCAACAGATATATATAACCATAACGTGAAAAATCATCTATAAAAGTGATGAAGTAAGATTCTCCATCAAAAGATGGAACATCAAATGGGCCACATATATCGGTATAGATCAGTTCAAGTAGCCCTTTAGTTCTTCTGGCCCCTTTCTTAGTGTATTTGGTCTATTTACCCTTAATACATTCCACACACACTCCTAAGTCGGTAAAGTCGAGATTCGGAAGAATCTCGTCTTTAACCAGTCTTTCAATTCTTTCTCGGGAAATGTGTCCCAAACGTTTATGCCACAAATTTGAAGAGTTTTCATTAATCAACCCACCTTTAATACCAATATTATGATATAAGGTTAGGACAGTGTTTGTAAAGTCATTATCAAGTTTAATACGATAAAGGCCATCAAATAATAAGCCAGACTCAATAAAAGAAGTAGATTTAAACAAACTGAAAGCATTACTACCAAATTTACAATGATAGCCATTAAGGTCCAACTTAGAAATAGAAATAAGGTTTCTAGTTATTGTAGGTATATAAAAACAGTTAAATAAATCCAAATGACAACCGATATCAAGGAAAAGGCGATAGGTTCCAATGGCTTCAACAAGTACTTTTTCTCGGTTGCCCAAGTAAAGGGAAACTTCAGTTGGGTCAATGGTCTGGATTATAAGGTATCCCTTTATTATTAGAAACATGAGTTGTTGCTCCAGAATCAAACCACCAAGTGTTAGCAGATACTTCAGTTAAATTAGATTCGAAACATACTGAAATGTAATGAATACCTTTTTTTTCGAACCAAGCCTTCCTCTTATGGCAGTCCTTTTGGAAGTGCTCTTGCTTTCGACAGAAATGGCACCTCACACCACCCTTTCTCTTGTCATGAGTCTTGGACCTCGTACTAGACTCATGTGGCTTTGACATGAATTTCTTGAATTTCTTGGACTTCTTTCATTTCTTACCAGGCCCTTGAGCTGTTAAATGAACTAAGTGATGACCCATTTGCTTAAGTCTGGCCTCCTCTTATATTAACATGCTAGATAGCTCATTGATCTGTCATTTATCTTTCATAGTATTATAATTAATTTGGAATGGCCCATACTGAGGAGGTAACGAGTTCAGGATGAACTGTACCAAAAATGATTCATCTACAGTCATACCTAAGTTCTTCAATTAAGCAGCGATATTGGTCATTTCAATTACATGCTCAGACATACCACGACTCCCATCGAACTTTATGGTGGTGAGTTTGGCCATAAGAGTCCCAGCTATGGACTTGTCAGTAGATTTGAACTTATCTTCTACATTCTTAAAAAAATCTTTTACATTCTCGGAGGTAGGTAGATAAGACCTGATGTTGCTGGCTATTGTCATACGCATGAACTTAAGACTAAGCCTACTTGACTTAACCCATGCCTCATGGGCTGACTTCTCTGCAGCCATACTAGTTTCAGTAATAGTAGGCCTGTCATCGATTAGTGATTTGTCTAAATCAAGTACACCTAAGTTAAACTCAATCTGTTCTTTCCACTCATAGAAGTTTAACCCATTCAATATGGGGACAGAGTTAGCTTGCGTATGAAGCGGGACAGATGAAGATGCTGGAAGATATACATAATATCATGATCACTACTTAATGCTATGAGTTGTACTTAAATTGAAACACATGAATAATAACTTTAGCAAATAGTGTTACTGGTGATGTACTTTTGGGTAATCTAATAGTACACTATTTATAAACATCACGGTGATTCACAGTCACCGATAAGACTAACTAATAAAATACAGGTGATTAAATATCACCACCACCTTTGGGTATCCGGATAAATATCAACCACAAATACCCATCAATTATCCTATCCCAATCCGTTAACCATTTGGAACGGTGCACCTTTGGACAAACGTAATATCTTTATGGCTAGGGATTGCATTTTGCAAAGTCATTATTATCCAATACTTGGGAGGAGTACTAAATCTTGTTTATAAGACTCAAAACTCGACTCATTCCGATTGGACTACTTTGGTGACTACCAAATCGTATCTTTATGTGAATTTAAATCAAGAACAATGACCTCACATCATAATCGAATCGAATTTTATTTATATTCAATTCATCGAACACATAGTATATCATCAGATGTTCTTATATCAATTTTTTTTTTAATTTCATCATGGTTGTATTTGTTTCTCTCACAAGAAACTTCACATAAATATTTTGACAAATCAAATAATCTTAACATAATATACTATTCAGACTCGGGACTATTATGTACTTTCAAAAATTCATTTCATTATGTGATACTTGATAATGAATTTCTAACATCATACTTCATCATAAACATTCAACTTTATGCAATGATATAAATGTACATATTCATGTCTATTCCATAATCGTGCTGAATTTCAATATAAGAAGTGAAAAAAAAAAACTTGTAAATAATTAAATATAGCAGTTAATAAATGGAAAATAAAATTTTCCTATCATACAACATTAATGAAAACATCAATGATTCAGCAAACACTGATACCACATTTGTACTTCATAAGGGAATTGAAGTTTGGGCATAAGAAGAGAATTAAAAAAAAAAAAAATCCATGCCTTCCATTCTATAGAAACTTAAATTCAATCCCATACCCTAAATGTCACAGGATCTGAACCTTCGATATTTTCAGAAGATAATAGGAGAATACGGTTATGGGCAGATTTTATCAACATGAAGTTGTGGGTTTCCTTAAGGAAAGGGATGTGGATTTTCCACTTATTCAAATCTCATCATTATTTTATAATTAATTAATTAATGAAAATAAAATTCTCCATCATTTATCTTTAATGAAAGCATCATTGATTCATAGAACCTTTGGCTCTGATACCAATTGTTATAATTTTCTTTATGGATTGACAATATGGGTATGAATTTAATAATTAATTAATTTAGTTCATTATTTGATTCATACCTATTTATTAACATAATTCAATCCTCTATAATAAAATCATAAGATCTTAAATCATCAATGCTTTACAAAAAATATCAGAATTATAATATTAACATAATGCGGAAATGACATCATAATAATGTAAAATCATACCCGATTAATCCATCGCTAATAAAAGGTTCCTTTCTTAATTAGATTTTACTGATGTTCTCTTTAATTCCTTCCTGCAGTCACAATTCAAGTAAATGAAATGTTACTTTTGATTTCTCCTTCTTTCATTCTCTTAATTTCTCTACTTTTCAGTTCTTACTTTGATGGGATTTTACAGAGAGAAAACATTAGAGGCAGAAGAGAAGACCAAGAGCAATTTGATAAACTGTACTACTTTCCATCAAAGTAGCAACTACTCATACAGTTCTCATAACCGCCACACTTTAATTTGAAATGTGAATCCTTATTTAAATCCAGATATGGATTTCAATAAAGTGGAACA
This sequence comes from Chimonanthus salicifolius, assembly GCA_013350335.1. Taxonomy (NCBI): domain Eukaryota; kingdom Viridiplantae; phylum Streptophyta; class Magnoliopsida; order Laurales; family Calycanthaceae; genus Chimonanthus; species Chimonanthus salicifolius. Next base: position 34,909,541 of record CM023539.1, read on the forward strand.
TATATAAAATATTACAATAAGATGATGCAATACATTACAAACACAAAATAAAACAAAAGTACAAGTCCTGTGAAGCCATTGGAACAAATGGCAGGGTTTGTTTGTAATAGGAACTGGTACAGAACTGTAGCATAACTGTGCAAAATTATAGTAGGAATTGTAGTAGAAATGGGTGCAGAATTGTAGCAGGGACTACAAAAATATAGTAGGAACCGTGCACTATTGCTGCAAGAACTATGCAGAACTGTAGCAGGAACTAGAGCAGGTTATTGATGAATCATGTAAATCCTGGTGTTTGATTCGTGGTGTGTTTGATTATTCATTTTATCGTGCTCTGATTAATCCATGATATTTTTCCGCTCATATTCCCAACAGAAAATAGAAACAACAAACTACTTTCCTTTGGTGCAGTAACAATAGTCTGATAGAACATCATGCAGAACTAAATCGCTGATCCAATGAATAGGTCTGAGTGGCAAAGACAACAATGGAATTGTTGTTGTGGAGACTAAGCAGACGCAAGTGCTGGTTTGATGCAACACATTTCTTTCTTATGATCAAGGTGTTCAGGCCTACTCAGACACCTGCATTTGGATGGAGGGTAATTTTTATAGGGGTTACCCTTGAGTAGGGGTCACCCTTGAATAGAGGTCACCTTTGAAAAGGAGTTACCCTTATCTTGTTTAGTAATTCTAGTGGTAAAGTAAGAACTTACTGTAAAGTAAAAAATCTTATTTGGTACCTATTAGAAGGGTAACTTGATTTATTAACAATTTTATTAGAAATTTTATAAAATATAATTATTAAATAATATTCATTAAGTAAATCTAATATTATCTAATTTTTATAGATTATTTTTTATAACTATAATTTAAAATGAACACTTGTATTCTAACAATAAAAAATTAAATAAAGAAAAAAATAGATATTATTATTTTAAATCCCAATAAATGAATAAAAAAATATCAACATATCTCTTTATAAAAAAATATAATTTGTTCATTAGTAACATGAAATATATAATATAATAAACTATTATAATAGTTTAATAAATCACAACAAATATAAAATTAATATTAAAAATTGTCACAGGCTAAACTCCTTAAAAATAGAATATTTTGGCAAATATGTTTCAGAAAATTTTATTTTTATTTTTATATTATATAGATTTAATAAAATATTAATTCTCATAAAATTGTTAATATGTCAGTTTACCCCTACTTACAATTATCCCTAATCAAGAGTAACCCCTGTAAAAATTTACCCCTCACCCAAATGCATCACGTTGAAAATGTTGTAGAATTTTTTTTATATTATATAGATTTAATAAAATTATTAATTCTCATAAAATTGTTAATATATCAGTTTACCCCTACTTACAATTACCCCTACTCAAGGGTAACCCCTGTAAAAATTTACCCCTCACCCAAATGCATCACGTTGAAAATGTTGCAAATTTTTTTTTTTTTATATTATGTAGATTTAATAAAATTATTAATTCTCATAAAATTGTTAATATGTCAGTTTACCCCTACTCAAGGGTAACCCCTGTAAAAAATTACCCTTCACCCAAATGCATCAAGTGGAAAATGTTGCAGAATTTTTTTTATATTATATAGATTTAATAAAATTATTAATTCTTATAAAATTATTAATTCTTATAAAATTGTTAATATGTCAGTTTACCCCTACTTACAATTACCCCTATTCAAGGGTAACCCCTGTAAAAAATTACCTCTCACCAAAATACATCACGTTGAAAATGTTGACATATTTTTAAAATAATCTTCTAATATAATAAATTGTTAATTACTCTGAAATAAATTATCGTGAAGCTCAAACTTTTTTAGAGTTTTGAGACCCTATCGAAATTTCAACAGAATCACCCCTTAAAATAGAACATTTTTACAAATACATTTCAGAAAATTTTATTTTTATTTTTATATTATATGGATTAAATAAAATTATTAATTATTCTAAAATTGTTAATATGTCAGGTTGCCGCTACTTACAATTACCCCTACTCAAGGGTAACCTGGGGTAACCCGTGTAAAAAATTACTCCTCATCCAAATGCATCATGTTGAAAATCTATATAATATAAAAAATAAATTGTTAATTATTTGAAATCTATTAATTTTTCGATTATATAATATATAATTGAAAAATAGAGGAAGACATGGGATAAATAGGCGAAAGGTTTCCTTAAAAAATAAAAAATAAATAAAAAACCATTATTATTATTTTAAATTTCAATAAATGAATAAAAAAATTCTATATATCTTTTCATAAAAAAATATAATTTGTTGTTTGGTGATATGAAATTTATCAAATGGAAATAATGAAATGCTTTTTAAAAAAAATAAAAGCCAAGTGCTCACCAAAATAAATAAATAAATAAAATTTAAAAAAGAAAAATCTCATAAAAGAGCAAAAGGGAGGGTAAGGAGGGGTATTCAAGAATGCATACCCCAAGTCCCATAGGGGTATTCAAAATGGTGATCAGAAGGGTAAAAATTTGAAATTTTATCCTTAACCCCTTGTTACCAAACGAGGGTAACAAGGGGTAACGGGGGGTTACCCCCTCTTACCCCCATCCAAACGCAGCCCAGGTAACTCTAGAGAGACTGACCCTTTGAGATGAAAGGTAGAATCAAACTAAGAACTCTTGTTTTCTCAACAAAATTCCTAACCATCAATAATTAAAAGACCGAACTTCTCTAACACTCTCCCCTCCTCATGTAATACTTTTTATATGTTGATTGAATGAGCATTGACTATTAATTTATTAAATGATTGATCACTTTTATGTTGACACAGTGGGTCCTTTGTAAAGATCTTCACTCGAGTACGAGACCTAAATAAATCATCTTGATCCAATTATAGAAACCACCGTTTTAAGCTTTTCAATGACTTTAAATTAATTTTTATTCACTAAACTTTTGCATTTTATATAGGCCAACTTTGCTCTATACGATGATTTCTTTAAATAAAATTTTTCATCTTTGAACATGATTTAAAAAAAAAAAAATCATGACAACTCAATCGTAGAAGTCATACTTTTAGGCTCCCTAAATCTCAATCACTTTAAATTATTTTTAAAGTCCAAAATTTGTATCTTGAATCAGGTTCACTTTTTACTTCATTTGATTGTCAATTGAAATGACATAAATATGAAACGTTATAAAATTATTTGATATAATTTTAGAAATAGAAATTATTTTTTTTAAGCCTTCACAAATTTAGTAATTTTAAATTATTATTTGAGTATCTGATATACTTATATTTTTTCTTTTATTAATAGTTATAGCATAATGAATATTTTAGATAAGGCTCATTTTCGCTTAATGTTAATTCATCAAAATGCATACACATATAAAGTTATAACAATTATTTAAATATATAAATTTAGATAGAGTCTTATTTACTATAATTCATATTTTAAATAAATATAATATAAAGCATCAATATGTAAATTTTAAATATTTAAAAACTAATTGAGGACCTGTTCACATGATTTTAACTATTTTAAAAGCAGCAGTGGTCGTGTTTGGACGAGAAATACTCTTTCCTCATCGCGGCTGCTTATCCAGTACCTATCTGCAAAGCGAGGGAAAGGGAATCATATTCATCCATTTCCTGTCACGGACCTTCGAATTTCTCCGTACCCTTTCTTTTTCTCTCAAATATAGGGAATTTCCCTTCTTCTTATATCAAATTTCTCCATGAAATCCGGAGCTTTTCTCTATCTGGTGTCATAGAGCAACCAAAAAAATGGCGGTTCGTGCTGGGGTCAGCAGCTGCTCCATCTTTCGCTCATCTCCTCCTCCTCATCTCTCCTCCTTCCGATGCCGTTGCTTCTATTTCCGTCCCTTCGCTTCCCACTTAAACCCCAATTCACTCTTTTTCTCATCCAGACTCCGCCACCGTGACATTTCTTTAACTGCCCGGTGCCGTTCTTCCCATAGCCTTGTCGACATCGTCATGGAGGAATTTAGAGCTATGCGTGTACGCAAGCGGATTCGCGCAAGTAGCAAGTGGACTTCTATTTTCCTTCTCTTTTCCTTGTATATGTACTTTAGTTATTATTATTTTTGTTTGAAAATTTATACTTTTCTTAATCTCAACTTCATGTTTTCGCTATTTTGATTGGTGGTGTTGTTTGTTGGACTACTTTTATGATTGCTATTATGTGATCCATTTTGATGTATGGAAATGAAGGGAGTTAGTTTGATTGGAGAATTAACATCTTTTAACTAGAAATAGAAAAGAGTCTGACAAGTTTTGGTTAAGAACTGGCGATCCCCGTCCCCCAGGGATCCAAAGGTGCATCAGTTTATGAAGGTGCTTTAAGTCTGGGTGCAAAATGAGTTTTTGATGCTTTTTAGCTAGGCATTCCAACTGGGAAAGAGAACTTTGTGAATAATCATTTTCTCCAAACTCCGTTTGCTCCTCTGCACAGTGTTGAGGGAAGGGTGTTGGATGGTTTCTGCTATTAAAAGGATAATGGACCTGTATAGATTGGAATTCTCAAGTAAAATATGAATCCATGTAACACCATTCAGGAAGGGATTCCATGTTTACTTATACTAGAATCCTAGAATAGGAATTTTAAATTCCCACTTGATTACGATTTTAGAGGATTGACAAATGGCCATCTATTTTTTTCCCCAAAGCATGAATCGGATTATGGGTGTACGAGGTAGAAAATTCTTATTGAGTTTATAATTTCCATAGTCTTCGAACTGACAACACTTGCTATTTTATGTTTTTTTGAATTTATGTACTTTAAATGTTTGGTAGGTTTTAGAATTAGTAAATTGAATATGAGAATTCCAAAGTGATTCACAATTTGGAATTTCAAAATTACAAAAGTAAAGGTAGTACAAGTGAAAAAGAAGAAGGCCAGATGATAGGATTAGGGTTTGATTTAATTCGTAGGTATTGGGGTAGTTTCTAAATGAAAGGGATAAACTTCCCTATTTGCAAATGATATAGCATTGATTAGTGAAATAAGAAGTCAACTAGATAAAAATTGGAACTATAGACATGAGTGCCTTTAAAATTAGCAGATCAAAAACAAAATACGTGGAGTGTAAGTGTATCAGAATAGAGAATATGGATGAGGAACCAATAAAAATTATAATGGCCTAGTATAACAATGTGATAAATTTAGATATTTAATCATTCAAAAAAATTAGATATTTAGGTTCAATGGTGAAGGTAGTTAGGATTTGATATAGTCAATAGATTGGGTACATGGTTGGCAAAACGTAGGCAAGCTAGTGGGGTTCTATGTGATAAGAGTGTATTAGAGGGAATCAAAAGGCAATTTTATAAGACAAAATTAGACTTGATGGAGTAGAATGTTGGAAAATAAAGAAAATATAAGCACAAGCAATGGAGATGCTCATCTTGAGATGGATGACTGGGGTTCTGTAAGAATATAGAAATAAAATGACCATATCAAGAAAACCTTTAGTCTAACCTTGATAGAAGAGAAGATGGGGGAGGGCACATAAGATGGTTTGCACATGTCCTTAAATGGCTAGAAACAAGCCTGGTACATAAAATTTGTGATCTATTGCAATGACTAGGAGAAGAGGTAAACCTTTGAAGACTCAGAAGGGGTAAAGGACATAATAGAATATAGGGTGATAGAGGATGTAGTCTTTGATAGTTAGAATGGAAAAATAGGACTCAAAAAATTGATCCTACATAGATTGAAAAGTGGCTGATGATGATGATTATGGCTTTCAGATGGGAATTTATCGATTGCCTGGCATTGGAACTCTGGGATGTTATGGTTCTCTTACTTTCCAATGTCCCCAAAAATGGAATTTTTGGAGAACATATAATTTCCACAAAATTTAAATTGAAAAAAAAGGAAAAGATCCAACTGGACAAACTGTCACTGTAGATATCTCGGATTCTATCTAACAATTCTAAGACCTAACAGATATGTATGTTCCAAGTTCCAGAATTAGCAGAATTTATTATTCTGGAATTCAGGTTATAAGTTAGCAAGAAATTTCTATAAAACAGTTCCTAATTCTGTTAGACTTATTAGACTTAAAATTGGTTATTGCAGTGATTACAATTATTAGTGCATTGATTTTTCTCATTCAACTAGAATCCTCCTCATTTTCCAAAAAATCCTAATTAAGGCTTCAATATTCTTTGTTCATGTCATTGCATAGGCTTTTGATGTAGGACACGAGAGACCCATCTCTCATAGGATTTCCTATTTTCTCATTCTTTTTAATTTAGAATTCTTGTATCATAAGGAAGCTAGGTTGGTAGCTTCCCTATTTGATTTAGGACTAGTTTTCCTATTTGATTTAGGAGTCCTTTTCTATTTTAAATTCTTAGTATTCTTATAAATAGTTGTAGATGTAAGAGAGGAATTCACCCCCTTTCGAATATATGAATTAATAAGAAATTATCTAGTTGTGTTCCTACCTATTTCTGCCCGAGTTGCAGACGAACCCTTGCCCTGTTGCAGGACATCTTTGGGCTGGTCAGATCCAGCATCTCCTTGGGCTTAATCCCAAGAAGATATCATCAGTTTACCTGGGCTTCATCCCAGAGTTCCACTACCGTCTCTTCCTCGTCGTCGTCTCCGGATTTTCCCTTCACTCGCAGCAGCAGCTTCGTCTCTCTGGCTGTCTACATCCTTAATCGGGGTACTTCTTCTTCTTCTTCCCTTCGATCTCTCCCCTTCTCTTCTTCCACTTCCACCGCTTCCTTCTTCCCTTTCCGCTGCCCCCTTTCCTTATTCCTTTTCCCTTTCTGCTCTTCCCCTTCTTCCATTCGTATTTCAGCCCTAAATTCCCTTGAGACAGCCTTCGCACGTGTGTGACTTAAAGCCTCTCCACACGTGTGAACAACTTACATGTGTGTGAACTCCGATCTTTCGTCGGGCTTGACTTGATTTGATTTTTAACCCCGCTTCCGCTACATTAGCTTTCCTTCAGTTCTTTTCTGTGATGATCTAAATACTCATTAACCATCAACATTTTTCCGTAAGGGCCTCCAATCAGTAGGACACAAGTGTTGATGTTACTCAAAATCTTTATGTTGCAACGTGGGCACTTGCTAATTTTACTACACACTTTTTATTCCAATCAATCAAGTGATTTAGTATTACCTATCTAAAAGTTAAGATTGTCCAATTGGTTGATTTTAGTCGTGATCTAGCTATAGGGTATTTCCAGTGTACATTGATTCACCCAATCTTCCACATATGCCAAATTTGTGAAACTGGATCAATCAATTTGTTAATGAAAGAAGTGTCACATGCTTAACTTTTCTCCTTTTTTTTAATTTACTATTTGTCATTTTTTTTTCTAATTTTGTTTGTCATGTATTTTTATACTGTTAATTTTGCTAGCACCCAGATGCATTAATAATTTGTTATCCTTGCTGGGTGATCACAATGAGCAGTCGGGATTTAGTTGCAGTTAAGGTTGAAAAATGGGTTCTTCAGAAGGGATTACTGCTCGAATTTCGGAAAGATTCTGAGAGGGTGTTGTTAGCTGTTGCTCAGAGACCTGATGGAAAGAAAAACTGGATGGTGTCAGATCAGGTTCTAGAAGTTTGAATAGGTTGCTAGGTGTTCAAACTCCTAAGTTGTTTAGCATTTGATTCCTGAGGAATCATTTATCATTATTTCATTTGACTTTTTCCTCTATTTTGTTGTATGTATATCTTATTTGCAAATACAGAATGGGATCACATCTTCTATAAAACCTCAGCAAATTACATATGTTGTACCAGGCATCCAAAGTTTTGATCATACAGACATCTCTGAATTTATTGAGAGAGCTCAAAATCTATTGGTAAGTATACAACCAGTTTGTAATTGTAATGAATGTTTATATTCTTGTCTTATCCATGCTTATGTACAGGATCCAACACTTCTTGAGTATGCGTGGGTGGAGCTACTGGAAAAGAATAAGTCAGTAACAGCTGAAGAGTTAGCAGAGGTAAAATTTTCATATTGTAAATTTTTCATTTCTTTTGAATCTTTTGTCCTAGATAAATAATCCTGTCAAATCTGCACCAGATCATATATGGAAGTACAGAGCCTCTAGAAAGCTATTGTGCACATTTCTTGCTATCAAAAGATGAAGTTTACTTCAACACAGTTGAGAGCAAAGGTTCCTGTTCTGTATATGAGCCTCGCCCTACTGTGCAGGTTTTTTTTTTAATTCTTCCTCATAGCATTGCAATTGCTTTTTTGGGTAGTATTTTTCTATGGCATTGTTTAAAAAATAATACTTTTCTATAGCATGTTGTGAACAATGACTGCACATTCTCTAAAAAATGACTTTTTATATTCTTCCAAGAAAGGGACTATGCATAAATGGTATTACTACTGGATAGTAATTCCTTCATTGAGCTTGATTGCTTTATTGATGAAATTGCATTTTCTTTTTCATATTTCTCATTTTTTGATGACCAAGGTGTCTAGGCCTCGTAGAGGACCTGACTAATCCTCGGGGCATGTGCAAGCCTCCTTACCTACACACACTGGGTAAAGCTACGGAGAGTCGCCCTTTGGAGTGGAGTGGGAATCGAACCTAGGACTTATGCTTCCTAAGGCGGGTTCCTGGCTGTCACTCTTAACTCCTTCAGTTTTCACATTTCTCATTTTCTTTGGAGGGAAACTGCTATTAGCATGATAGCGGAACCTTTGTATTAACGACTATGTCAACATATACATGTATGTATATACATATGTGTGTGCATCCGTGGTTCCCTTCTTTTGTGATTATTTCTTATTAAAGATGCCTTCATTAAGGACTTCATCATGTGGTTGGTGGTTATTCAGTTTGGCCCCCACTGTTTTGGACGTATGTCAAGGACATTGAACTCAATATTTGACCATTTTTTCTACAAATGTAGGACACTTGACCAATTTGTTAGAACTGAATGAGGTACAACTAGATGCATCCAATCTAGATGAGAGAAATTGGTTGCTTTAAAGCAGTGACTCATTTATTTGAAGTCTTTCTTCTTCACTCCTTGTGTGCCTGCCTATGACAACTGAATGTGAAGATCAAAGTCTATAAAGGCGTTGGTGTTTTGTAGTAATCTTGGTATGGTATTGATAGTTGACCATTTGGAGTAGGTTTCATGTTTTCAAGCATGTTTTTGTCATACAGTTTAGTGACTGATGGAGCTAATGTGTGGGTCATTTTTCTAGTCTCTTTGAAGGGGATTGTGTTTTCCTTAAAAAAGTACATTAGATGTTAATTTATTTTGAGCATCACGGTTTGAAAAGTTCAGGTTGGCATGTTTCTCTTGGCTGTTCTATGGACCATATGACGTGAAAGAAATACCAGATGTTTCCGCTATCTAATGGAAGTGATTGTGTCTTTCCTACATGTTTATGTATTTTAAGGGTTGTGATCCAAAACATGCTGGTTGGTGTGGTTCTCTTGCCATTCTATGGACCGTATGAGGTGAAAGCATAATAGATGTTTCCACTAGGTCATGATCATACTTAAATCTTATGATTTAGTATTTGAATCTTACCATTCAAAATGTTTTTTTTTTTTTTGGAATGATACCATTCGAAATGTTTTTTGCAAAAAAATAATTTTAATCTTATGCACCATGTTGCATGGACACTTCAAAATATGTGACGTACCCATGTCGGACACTATACCCTTTCTTCATGGACAATTCTAGTGCTTTTTAACATTGTTTTCTAAGATGACTAAAATACCACAACATTTTTACCCTCTTAAAACCTAATTAAAATATTAGTATATTTGTCACCAAAATGTTTAGAGTAAAACTAGTATATTGTTTTCTATTGGTGATATTTTCACACTTTATTTTCATTTAAAATAAAACTTAAATATGGTATTGTGTCCCTGTGTCTTATTTTTTCGGGTTGCCATGTCATACACCTTGTACTCGATTCGGACATTAACACTCGTACCTGTACCCATGCAACTTAGTTTATGCCTAAATCCCTTTCAAATTGGGTAGAGGATTGAAAATCTCTTAGGCATGTGAGGCAATCAGCTAGTGTAATTGTTAATTTGTTGGCAAAATTGGGAGTTGAGAGACATGAGAGCTTCAGTGGTTTTTGTAATGCTGTTATTTTTCAGTTTTTGTATTGGCATGAGTACATATATTACTGTAATGTTTTTTCTATCATTAGAAAAAAAATTAATGCTTCCCAAAAAAGCCTTATGCTAAATTTCAATTTTTAAGAACCTTGAATTTGTAACATTTTATACTTTATATGTTTGTCTTACTAAAATACAATTTCTCCTTTATGATCCCAATCAATTATCAAAATGTTTTACTAAAATACAATTTCTCCTTTATGATCCCAATCAATTATCAAAATGTTGGTCTTATGAGTTATGTTTGATTACATACAATTGCCATTCCATATGCTTAAGTTTCCTTCTTGAACAATGTTTGTAAATGACAACAAATTTCATCATATTATTTGTCAGCTACCAACAATAGTTTGAATACACAATGTGTTACTGTGAAAATCCTTTTTTTGAACTTTGTAAAAGTTTTTTTTACACTTTTGGGAATAAAATCATATAAAATCCTATAGTGATTTCAAATTTTGAGGTTATTATAAGGATTTAAAATCCTCACCCTGTGAGAAATTTCTTGTTTGGTGTGACAACATTGATTCCTCTATTCTTTAATTATAGATAGATAAAAGTTCATCTTGAGAAATAAAAGAAGATACTTTCAAATATTATGTAAAGTTGTAAACAAATAAATGTAGCAAGTATATCATTCCATAACTTCTTAAGGGTAAGCTACGTTTTAAAAACACTTTATTGGACTAACCTTAAACCAAAATAAAACAAATGAGTACATGGTTTTTTTCCATATCACTTGTTAAATAGGATTGAAAATTTCAAACTCAGAAGTAAATTTAGCAAATTCAAAGACGTGAAAAATAAAATAAAAACGAGCCATCACAACATTACCCTTCATAACATGGTTGACATCTATGCAGTTACATACAAACTCTAGTAACTTTTTATTCTCTTATACAAAGTATGTCATTTGAAGTAATGATCTTAATTATCAATTCATAGTGACTGAGAATCCTATCACAACTTTGACAGTGTTAATGGCAAAATGTTCGTTCAAAATTCAATTAGATGTTCATAGGATCCCATAGTGTATAATGGACACTTATAACCATGGAACACATTAATTGTAACAAACAACATACACAATTTTCCATTCTTCCTATTGGCATGCTTCAGTATAGATAGATAGATGGATAGATTTGAAATTAGTTTAGGATGAATAACTGAAATGGTTATATCATGCTGAAGAACCTGACATGACAATATTGCCCACTTTGAGTGTACTAGACTACTAGGTATCATAGTTTAGTTCTATTATTTTAGAATGCTGGTAATGCAAGTTCGATTCATTCAAAAATTGAGTGAGAAATGGCTAATTTCTTAATATACTTGATTGCTTGTTTATATTGAGTGGGTTTTACATATCTATTTTGTCTAATCAGGTAGAAGAACTTCTGCACAGGAAGCATGCAAAAGAGGTTTCTGAAAAAGAATTTCAGGAATTTGTTCAGTTACTGGTGTCAGCAAAGGCAATGCCTCCCGGTTCTAAACCTCCCAAATGCTCCTGGCTAGTTGATGAGAAAGTAAAGTACTGGGTTGAGTCCCTTGAGACTTATGCTATTGATGCATGCAAGAATGATGACCAGAAGAAAGCAGCTGGACTGGTAATTTCTGATCCCATGGCCATTGACTTAGTTGTTACTAATTGCTAAGGGATTCTAGTGAAAATAGAAAACTAACACCTTAATGCAGCAATTAGGTTGCCAAGTTTTTCTTTTTTTCCTTGTCATATTTGTGTTGTTTAAGTACTGAAAAAGAAACATCATCATCCTACTGAAAAAGAAACAATATGACATAAAATCCCTTGTTCAACTGAAGTCGTAAGTTTTTTTTTTGTTGTCTATTGTAGATCCTCAAAGCTATGGGACTTCCAAGGATGTCATCTGCTGCTGTAAATCTCCTTATAGAAATTGGGCATTTCCCAGTTCATGTTAATCTTGATCTCCTGAAGTTCAACATCCGTACTGAATATTCTGAAGAAATTATATTGGCAGCTGAAAAAATATTATTGCAATCTCCTGATCCAGACAAGGTAGGTGTCTTATATTTCTCTGTCCTTGGTTGTGTTGTATCATGTTGATTTAGTGTTCCTATATTTCTCTGTATTTTATGGTTCTTTATCACGTTGATTTAGTGATAGTTTACATTTCAGGCAATCCGGAAAGATCTTACATTCTTGAAGGTCTATGCTATTGATGTGGATGAAGCTGATGAGGTAATGGCTAGCCATTGTACATGTATCAAATTCTCTGGTAAATTGTTCTATGTGGAACAGAAAATCTTAAGTTCTGATGTGGTAGGACTTTACAGCTTGATGATGCCCTGAGTGCAACAAGGCTTCAGGATGGGCGGATCAAAGTCTGGATACATGTTGCTGATCCTACTCACCTAGTTCAACCTCAGAGCATAATTGAGAGGTACTTATTTGAATTTTTGAATGTAAGAAAAAGTATTAATATGATCATAAATGCACACCTTATGGCTGTACAGCGAAGCAATGAGAAGAGGGACCTCTATTTTCTTGCCAACTGCCACATTTCCCATGTTCCCTGAAAAGCTTGCTATGGAGGGAATGAGCTTGAAACAAGGAAAATTATGCAATGCTGTCAGTGTATCTGTTACACTTCATCCTGATGGCAGGTAGGCTCCAATTTTTATGTTCGTATCGATTTGCATTGAGGTTTATATTTCAATGCTTGAAATAAATTATCTCTTCATTTAAAAGCATTATTTTTCTTAACACGACTTATGTATTATATTGGGTTTATAGTATTTCAGAATATACCATAGATAACTCGATCATCAGGCCCACGTACATGTTGACGTATGAGAGTGCAACTGAGTTGCTCCACTTGAACCTTGAAGAGGAGGCTGAACTGAGAATTCTATCTGAGGCTGCTGCTCTCCGGTTACAGTGGCGTCGTCAACAGGTCGAATTGATATACAAACATTTTGTTTCTTGATTAGTTATATCTTTATTCTGAACAATCTGATCTTTCTCTGATCTTATTATGTCTCAACATTTTGGAGTGTTAGTGAAGTTCCTTTGCTGTTATTCTGTCCCCATTGGAAATATGTATATGGATTATGAACTGTTCCTTTGAAGCATAAAATAGCTACTGCTGTAGGCATCTTCAACTAATGCTTCATTCAAAGTAGTTTCATCTTCATATATATAAGGGGGTTGTGGTGTGATGTGGATGTGTTTTATCTAGAGAGAGGGTGTGTTATGTGACTATGGAGAAATAGAGGAGATTAGGGGGAGGATTGTGGGAAGAGAGAGAGAAGGATCCAATTATTGCAAACATTATTTTCAATTAGGCAGTGAATATTAGAGGAACTATAGAGGATGGGGGAACAAGGACTGCTGTTCAGTCACTTCTAGAGCCCCTTTCATATAATCGGAGTTCTACTGATAATGGGAAGTTGTTCTGTCTCTCCCTCCCCTCCTCTCTTTCTTTCTTCTTCTTCTTTTCTTGAGAAGGGTAATGGGGAATTCATTGGGGACACTTTCCCTTCACATTGTCAAACCTGTTGACATTTAATTGAAGCCTTTAGTCGAATGGTACTTCTAGAGTTTTTTTCTCTTAGCTGTTTTATATGGATGAGTCTCGATGCTTTCGTAAAATTTGCAACCTGTTAATTTTTCAGGGTGCAATTGACACAGCGACAATAGAGGCACGCATCAAGGTGGCAAATCCAGATGACCCAGAACCATCCATCAATTTGTATGTTGAGAATCAGTCAGATCCAGCGATGCGACTTGTCTCAGAAATGATGATACTATGTGGGGAAACTATAGCTTCCTTTGGTTCATGCAATAAAATTCCTTTACCCTACAGAGGGCAACCCCAATCGAACATTTCTGATTTTGCATTCGCCCATCTTCCTGAAGGCCCTGTCAGGAGCTCTGCTTATGTTAAAATAATGCGAGCTGCAGCAATGGATTTCAGGAAACCTATACGTCATGGGATTCTTGGAGTTCCTGGTTATGTGCAGTTTACATCTCCAATCCGCCGATATATGGATCTTCTTGCTCACTATCAGGTATGACATTAGTGGGTCATGGCGCTGCTTCTACCTTATCTGTTGCCCTTGACTATTCTAACAGAAACTGTCTCTGTTTTTTGGCGACCTTAAAACCATTTTGACACATAGATACTAGGTTACCCTACTAAGACGAATCACTCCAAAGGACATTGCTAGTCAGCTAATCAAACATTGAAATTGACTATGAAAATTGCATCACCATCAGTCTCAGTGCATTGGTCAGATGCCTAAAAACAACCTTTGGAGATGGTTATTTGTTGTTGTGCAATCCAAAACCTTGTGTTGTATCTGGTGGGACCTAGTAGCTCATGTTATGTGTTTTAAAAAATTGATTTTGGGATAGATCTATGTTAGAACTTAGAATAGTTTGTGTTAATCAAATTTACCTCTATCCTAGGGTTTTAGCTAATTAAATACAATTTAATTGTTGATGCATTCATTTCAAGAGAATGGCTTGTGTTCAATGTTTAAGCATGAAAGGTTGTATTTCGATTTAGTAAGACAGAAGGCATTACTAGGTTAGAGCATGGGAATTATGCCCATGTATGTAAATGACCTTGTTGATTTGCCAGGGATGATGAGGCTTGTAGAGGAAGATTTTGAATGCTAGTTATGGGTTTGAGGGGCTAGGAGGTTGGGAGTTAGGTGAGAAAATGGAAACGGAGGGATCTATGGTGGTTAAGGTGTTTTATAGGTTTAGTAGTTGTGGGGAAGGGTAGGGGGAGCGTTTAAGATGGTATTAGGTTCTTAATGGGGAAAGACAATAGAGTGTTGTTTTGGTGTGACAAATGGTTGGGGGTGTAGAGTGCTGGAAGGATGTTTTTCCATGCTTGTATAGGGCAATAGAGAATAAAAAATACTATGGTTAGTGATTATTATGAGATGATAGGTGGAAGAGTGGAATGGTTAATAGTGTTTGAGAGGAGATTGAGATTTTTTTTGAATGACAAGGAGAGAGATTTTGAGTTGAAAGAACATTTCAATTTGAGAAACCTCTTATCTGATTCCCCTGCCTCTTTGGAAAATGAAGGTCAAAGAATCTAGAAGGTGATTTATTGGGTTAGTTCTCAATCAAAATGGTTTTAAGGGTTGTTTATGCGACGAATTTAGCTTGCATACTCTTACGAGCCTTAGTTTGGAATTGTGAGGTTCCTCCACGTGTACAGGTCTTTACCTGGGTTGTTGTTAAGGGTAAAACTTTAATCTCTTGTAATTTTAGGAATAGGGGTATCCTACCAGTTGGGGCCCCTTTGACATGCATCTTGTGTGGTCTAGAAGAGGAATCTGTATATCATTTATTGTGTAGATGCCAATTTACACATAAGTTTTGGGACTTCTTTTTTGACGATAGGTTGCGAGTGGGTATTGAATTGCAATGTTGAGAGAGTGATGGAGTGGAGTGGGCCCTTTTCAAAGGAAGAAGGGGAGTGGCGTGGAGTGCTATACCAGCTATTGTTTTTTGGTCAGTGTAGAGAGAGGAATCAAAGGATTTTTTAGGGGAAGGTAGTTGAGTGGAGATTAATATGCTGGCTATTCTTGTGCAAAGATTGATGTGCTTGAGGGGTAGAAAGGGGAGGAGTAAGAGTGGTGAAGGACGTCACAGTCAAACCACAACTTGGTTTTGTCATGTTTAATGTAGATGGTGCGGCTAGAGGTAAATGAGCGCCAATAGGTTTAGGAGGGGTGGTTCATAATGATAGAGGGGAAATTGTTTTAATTTTCTAAGAGTCAGTGGGCATTAAGGAAGCAATAAGGCTTTTTATGGATCAAGAGGACTCTCTTGTTGTTCCAAAGTCACGGGTCGAGCAACTTGATTGTTAATGCTTTAGCTTGGACGGTATAAAAAACCACTAATGGAAGTTGATTAATTTGGTTATGGACATTAGGAAGGAATGTAGAGAGAGTAGTTTACTTTAGACAGGTCAAGAGGTTAGCTGATAGCATTGCAGGGTTTTTGGCAAAAGTTGGTGGGGAGAGGCAAGAAGCCTTTGTGGAGTGTGTGTGTGTGACTGGGTTTATGGGGTTCTAGTTTTTTACTTTTCTTTTTGTGGTTTTGTTTCTTGTTTTGTTGTTTATTCACTCTTTACTCCTGTTTAATCTCATTCTACAGAGCTTTTAATTGTTCTACTTGTAATTTCCATTATTAATATAAAGCAACAGGAAATTCTGTCTCCATTTTGATCATCGATTGTGAAGATAAGATTTTGCACCTTTTTAACCATTCATTTTATGGGAAAATTATGATTCACACTTTTTGACTTGCCTGTACAGGTGAAAGCCTTTCTTAGAGGCGATTCTCTACCTTTCTCTGCAGGCCAGTTGGAAGGGATGTCATCATTGCTAAACATGCGTGTTAAGATAGCTAGGAGGCTCTACACCAGCAGCCAACGGTATTGGTTGCTAGAGTATTTGAGAAGGCAACCAAAGGAAAAGAAATTCCGTGCCTTGATTCTTAGATTCATTAAAGATAGGATGGCTACTTTGCTTTTGGTAGAGGTAATCATTTAACATTAGTTCGGTTTCTAGCTGACCATGTTTCTTCTTTTTGTGCTTTTGATAATTGATATCTTTGTTGGATATTTAGTTGCTTACAAGTGGCTTGTCAGCAGCAAGATTTTCTATGCATGTACTACAAAATAAATGGGGATACTCAGCATGCTTTGTAATCTATGGAGTCTCTTTGTTCGTTCTGATGAGATTTTCCTTGCGGAGTCTCTATGTTCATTCTGATAGGATTTCCTTGCCAAAGAATATATGCTAATAGAAAGGGCCCCAGTTGAATTTTGGATTACAGGCACCTGCAGAATGGGGTTTTTTTTTCAATGGTCTTCATGTTGAGCAGCAATTTATTTTAGTTTTATCCACTCTATTGAACCATGCATGTCTTAAATGTTTATCCCACAAAATATCATGAGCGTTATTCATGGTTTTGACTGGCAAAGTGGAGAGTGTTGTTCCCTAAAATGTCGTAGTAGCCAAGTGACAAAGCGATTCTGTTCTCAAGGATGCACCTTTGCTTCCATCAAGTTGTAAAGTTTGGCAAGGGACTTGAGTTTGTCTATTCTTGAGGGTTTCTTAGTGAATTGTGTATTGTCACGCCTGGCCTCAGATGAACGGCAATCAATCAAAAGGAAAAGAAAGAGAGTGCAGGACTGATGGAAGCTTATTGGTTTTTTTTTTTTTTGAGAAGTAACATGAAATTCATTAATAAGAACAAAGTACAATATAAGAGATCTATTGAATACAACAAAGGCAAAAAAAAAAACATTTGAAAAGGACTGTGAATTAAGGGCATCTGTTTCTTGTCTATAATGCTTCTTGCTCAACATTGAAGTACAATATTGTGACAACTTTAGATACTTGCCTATTGCAATTGTAGTACAAAGTGGAGAATTTGCTGAAGATACAACTAGTAGGATAGGCACAAGGGAGAGATGGCCTTGGGGTGCATATCAACAAGTTGATCTTTGGATTTTAAATGTGGATGATAATATGCCTAGCAGAAGTATGATGTTAAAGGAAATGACAACCAATCTCGATATGCTTTGCGTGGTTTATGAAAAACGAGATTGGTGGCAGTGTTAATGGTTGTCTGATTATCACAGAACATCAACAATGACTTTGAGGAGGCAGACCCTAACTTTGCTAAAAATTGTTGAAACCATAGTAATTCACATGCAGTGTCAGCCATGGCTCAATATTCTGCCTCGCTACTGGGGTGGGCAACAACACTATGTTTCTTGTTGCGCTGTGAGATTAGATGGGATCCTAAGAAAATACAATAGCCAATGGTCGACTGATGATCATTAGGAGAACGAACCTAGTTAGCGTTCGAATGACCACAAATTGCTAGATTAGACTGATGCTTATAGAACATGCCTCTTCCAGGATAAGTGTTAATATAGCAAAGGATTTGGAAGATAGCTTGGAGATGGACTTCTTGTGGAGCATTCATGAATTGGCTGACAACTTCAACATGATAGGATAAATTTGGTCTTAGCGACTAGTTGGATCAACAAGTGGAACCCCATTAGTCATAGAAAGCTTAGTGTTGACATGAAGTGGAGAGTTTTCATGTTTGCACCCAAAATATTCTGTCTTGTAGCAAACCCAAGGGCATATTTTCTTTGAGATAGAAAGCCCTTTAGAAGAACGAGCCACCTTGATCCCAAGGAAGTAACGGAGTACCAAAATAATGCTGGAGATATTCTTCCAATGCAGCTATAGATTGGTCGTTGTTCCCAATGAGGATAATGTTAGCAACATAAACAACTAAAAGCATAACAATGGAGCTAGCACGATAAACAAAAATATAACGATCCAACCGACAACGAGAAATAATGCACTTATGAACTTATCAAACCATGCTTGCGGATATTGCTTGAGGCCATAAATAGCCTTTTAAGTTTGTAAACCAACCCTCACTACCCCTATTTGACAGAACCGAGATGAGGAAGCATATATACATTTTTGTAGGTACCTTGGAGGAATGTGTTCTTCATATCCAACTAATAAAGAGATCCATGATGCGTGGTAGCAATGGAAACAAGACATGCAATGTTGTGAGTTTAGCAACTTGGGATAAAACATAAAAGTCTCTTGATAATCAATCTTATAAGTCTACATGAAATCTTTGGCGACAATTCTCGCTTTATGCCGAGCAATTGAACCATCCAGATTGTGCTTGAGAGTGAAAACCCACTTACAACTAAAAAAGGTCTTGTTAGGAGGTAAAGAAACCATTTCCCAGTATGATTGCATTGAAGTGTTGTCAATACCTCCATTGTAACTTTCCAAGAAGGGTCCCAAAGGACCACACCAGTCCTCTTAGGAATAAGAGAAGCGTCCACGGTGGTAAGGAAAATGCAATAGGATGGAAAAAGAGAATGATAGGGCACAAAGCATTCAATAGGATATTTGGTACAAGCACACTTGAGGCAATAAGGAGGACTGAATCAGTGGGAGGGAATCTGAGCCATTAGTTGGTGATGGAGTAGTGTTTTGTGGTGTCGATGACTTGTTATTTCTCCATTAATAGACAATCAGGGGGGATGGTGTAGATGTGGCAACCTCATCTGTGAGGACAGGGACAACTAAAGGGGACAAGTGTACATGTCTAGGTAGGTCAAAGTATGGAAGACGTTAAAAAAATGCGACATCCATGGATATAAACATGTTACCTGTAACCAGATTTAGATATTTAAACATGGACAAAACAAACATAGCAAAATACATGCAAAGGGCTTATTGAAACATGTCTATGAAGAGACACGACATCAATGAGAGCTTTTTTATGTAAGACACAGGATAGCATGTGATTAATTAAATAACATACAGTTAAAACAACTTCAAGCCAATATAACTTCAGTATTTGCACAATAAAAAGCAAAGAATGGGCTACCTCAAGAAAATGACGATTTTTTCTTTCAGCGACACCATTTTGTTGAGGAGTATGACGCCAAGTAGTTTGAGATTTGATCCCATTATGTGTTGGTTGCAATGCTTATGGATTGTCTTGCTCTCTGAAATCAATGCCTATAGGCATCTCCAAACACTTCATTGGTTCTTTTTTTTTTTTTGCTTTGTGGGTGGGGGGAGGAGAGTCTATTGTGGCCCTACAATTGGTTGATGTACTTGTCTGCCATGTGTAGAAACTAATGAGAACACCGTCAGAAAATGCTGTGAGAAAATGGCCCCACATTGGCCAAACCGAAGAACAGATGATATAGATGGATAGAACACCCCAAAATGGCAAGGGTAGATGGTGGTCCCTCCTCCCAATGCTTCGCCAAAAAAAAGTTTAAAGACAAAGAAAGACCGGCTGCAAAAAAAAAAAAATCGACAGAGAAGGTTGGAAATGGTCCGGAACTGCGAGAGAGTCCTCCAGAAAATAAAAAGGTAAAAGGCAAGAGAAGATCCGCTACAAGGAACCTCAGAAGTCTGATCAGCAGATATCACTAGATTCCAATGACGAACAATAACTCTGACGAGAGGAATAGTAAAACAAAGGAAGAATACTCCCTAGAAACTGCAAAATCATTTATGGCTGATACTATGTAAAAAATAATGAGGAAAAAAAGAGGTAGAGAAAAAGGGAAAGAGACGACAGTGGAGAATTGTTTCTTTGTATTGTATTTCAGTATCTAAGAAGGAGAGTACATATGAGTATAAATAGATTACATGGAGCCATTCAAGGTGGCTAAAAAGGATAGGATAAAAGGAATAATCAATTTACATCAACACAAATCTAATTATGCTAATGATATACTCTTGGTCCACTTTCCCGAATTGGTTTCACAGCAGCATGTCTATTGGGTTTTGTGAATGCATTTCGGTTGTGAATTGATCATTATCATTATTCTGTCGGAGTATCATTTGCTTAGGGATGTAATAAAAAGTGAGATTTGAAAATATGCTTCGGGCAGCTTTTAGCAGATACATTTTGGGAAAAGAAATACATAACATTGCAACTTTCTTTGGTCCAGATGGCGTACAAGTTCTATATTTCTAATTGCTTTATTCTGCAGGTGGGAATTCAAGCTTCTGCTCCAGTGTCAGTGGGTACACAAATCGGAGATGAAATAGAGGTTCGGGTTGAAGAAGCTCATCCACGTGATGATGTCCTTTATCTTAAGGAAGTGTTCAGGAATTAAAGATGGATACTTGTAGAGATTGAGCATCAAAAGGCCATTTTTCTAGGCCAACTACTTCTGATTGGGTAAGAAAATTTCTTTCGTAGTCTTCTTATTTTTTAATTTAGGAGACATTATTTATTATTATTATTTTGAATATCATGGGTATCTCCATCCCTCATTGGAGCTGATACTATTCCTATGGATATACGAAACCTCTTACAAGCCTCGTGTATCGAGTAACTTGGAGTAGAGTTGAACATCATCACCATCATAGGCTGTCATCCCATCTATCTGGGGTTGGCTTTACGAGTTCTTCTTCAATCAACTCTATAAAGCAAAGTGTATTCATAATTGGTTACCCACCCCTGCAAAATTTACACCTCATCCAAACACAACCATAGTGAAATTAGCAAATGCCTGAGTGTAAGCGCCCATGTGGGGCCCATTTAACCATAAATCCAAACTACTGAAATTGTTAACTTAGATCTAACTTTTTTTTGTCCATTTGATGCATGTTCATCATTGGATTGATCATGATAGATTGATAGGTAAAAAGAATTATCCAATGTTTGTTTTTAATCTTGAAAATATCAAGCACTACAATGATGCTATGGGTCCCAATTTGGACAATTTAATAACTCACATGATAGCCTATCCATCCATCCATTCATCCATTGTTTTCCATAGGGCAGGACCCACATTCTGACGTCACCTGTTAGAGCACCTAGGCATTCATGCTTAAGTATTAATTTGAGCACTCCTAGTCGGTCCTACATGTGTGGATGGGTTTGAAAGTTTCAAAGTGTACCTATACCACTCGTATAGGGTGGTGTTAATATACTCCTGGTTTAAATATGTAGAGTTGCACCCCTCTTTCTCAGCCACAAATTCCTAACTGTTTTTAAACTGGCAGCATGCATTTCTCCCTTCCAAATTTCAAACAGTAACCATCTCACCTGAGTTTTACTGATTATGAAGGCAGACCCATCTAGATACTGTGGGCTTAGGTGAGTAGGTTCAATGGACAGAGATGGATGTATTTTGAAGTTAATTTTAGGATGATACTTTCCATTAAAAACAAAGTTTGTTGGATTAGAATTTAGAAAAGCCATGAATATCGAACATCTAAAAGCAACTGTCAAAATTGGTACATTTTTAGATGAATTATATCCAACGATCAAATCAAATATGAGTGCAAGGGGGAAGAATGTTTGTTGAGGAGTTTGTAGGCCCCAAATGAGACTAAAAAAATTCCGTTGCTCATAAGCATCAAATCTTAGGGAGCTATTTTAAGGTGCACATCTCTCATTCTAGAATGTGATACATGCAACTCAAACCTATGGGTAGGTCTGCTAGAGACCTAGGCTGAAAAACCTGGATGTTCTTATAGCTTCTGTTAAAGGGTGGTCCCACTCCATGACCCTCGTCTGAATCAATAAAATCCTCACACCCTTCCTTTTGTATGCCAAACGATCTCTCATTTGCATCCTGGATCTGATTCTTCACCCTTTTGACCTCTCATTTCAGAGACTTTTTTTCCTGCATTTTGTGTGGTGTTCATAGGACAATCTTTGTTTCTTCCTGAAAGTTCCCTTGGGTGCTAGAACAAGGGGACCAAGATTGTCCCTAGAGGGGGAGGGTAAATAGGACAATCCTCAATTTTTATGGTCTTCACAAATTTCTTGATTATTTAACAAATTTCCAGTGGATTAATAATGTTAATCAAGAGAGATGGGTTGTGTGATCAAAAGTGTGCACAATTATAAGAACAATCATACAAATAAAGATCAATACTCACAAGACTAATTTATAGTGGTTCGGTTAAACAACCTACATCCACTCTAAGGACTCACCCAACTTTGGGTTATCCCGAATTCACTATGTGGGGACTTACACCCTCACAAATAGAGTAGGACTTCTACCGTACTCAATTGGTTGGTAATTTCACCCACCACATGTGCCAGAGACAACGCTCTAGATTTTTTATAGTGGTTCCGGAGCCATGCATCCTCAATCCACTTGTCCTAGATTTTGAAAGGTTCGACCAACCCAAGTCTACTTCCTTATCCCTCTATTTTTTAAGGTGGTTCCGGGTTCCTTGTCCTATTCCACTTCACAAGATGATTTATAAAATAAAATCACTAAGATGCACTTGCTTTTGTATGAGCTCACTTGTAGATGTATGCTTCTTGAGGATGCTTTCCCAATGTGATGTCGAAGATGTGCCTTGTGTATGCTCAATCACAATCTATGGGAGGTCTCTAGGATTTAGATATGCCAATGGATTCCAGAATTGTCCTCTCTCTCTCTCTCTTGATCTCAATCTATGAAGATTGGATTTTAAAATTGATTCACCAATGATAAGTGCTTAGAGAGATGTTTGAGAGTTCTAAAATGCCTCTGAATGATTTTCCAATTAGGCTCAGGGTTCTATCCTCTTGATCTCAAACAGATCAGATCAATTTATAGGCAATTTAGAATTTTGACCGTTGAACGGTGTGATGTATCAACTTTGGTCGAGATGTCGAGTTTTTGAATAAGTCTGTTGTAATTTGCCCGTTGCGCAAATGATTTTGTTTTAATCGAATCTATTTCAAACTTTCCAACACGGACGATACATGTCGAAAGTCGATATGTCGAGTTTTGACAAATCTCAATGTATGATTTCTAGTCGATGCATATTGACTTAAGATTTCCGTGCACAGTTCAAGCCTTTGAACATTTTTCGAGCCACAACTCGATGTATCGACAAAACTCGATATAGCTTGACTGTAAGTTTATGAAAAATACAAAGATTTTCCAGGCAGAATGAATCGAGATGGGTCGATAAATCGTGGAATGAAAAATTCCACCAACATATATATCAACAAAAAATATGTATCGACTGGGTGCTCAACTCTATATATCGAAAGAACTCGATGACCGGTCTTAGTTTTAGACAGGGAAACAAAAACAAAACAAACTCCAGTTTCTCATACATATCGACCTGGTCGATGTGTCGAGCTGGGCAAATGACAGTTGTGTACATTTTGAATATTTTGGTTCTTTCCCACTGTCTAAGGGTACAATATGACTTGACCAATATCCGGTCTATGTCCAGGTATAGTCCATCTAAGGTGTGGGTTCCACCTATGGCCATCTATGTCCTTTTACCTTCCAAGGTTGCCATACATACGATAAACTTGATGCTTGATCTTGCTTGACTTCCAACATCACTTTGAGTCTTCTTCTTGGTGCCTTCAATCTTCGTAGGCAGTGCTTCTCTTGAGTCATGGAATTGACAAATTGGGGACTCGGCGAGCTGGGCCACTAACAGTTCCCTTAGATCTGAAGTCTTTCTTTAGATTTGAACCTATAATCCCACAACTCTACCATCATTTGTATGGCACGATTTTGAGTTTGAATGCTAGTGGAACCGTTGAATGGATGTTTACGTTTTTATCTGTTTTACTGTTTCTACCCACATTACTGTTCCTCGTCGTACTTCGTTATCTTTTTTGGATCAATTTCTCTTTCAAGTGGACTTTTGTAGCAGATTTTTGTGCCTACCAACGTTTCTTCTCTTTGCAGTTTGTACTTTGATCTGGCCACCGAAACATTTTCAGCAGGCGGGACTTCTCTTTCCCTGTCGTTTTTTGGAGACCTATACATTTGTACGGTGGAGTTGTAGTCTTGCTATTTCCAGAACTGAGTTTCCACCGTTCCTTCTCCCGTACTTGTTTGGTACATGCTGTTGCGGGACGTCAGTTGGTTCCAGTTATGGATTTTCTACTTTGATCGGGCTCGATTTTTTAAGATTCTTGTTTATATGTTTTCGCTCCATCAGATGGCATCATCATTAGATCGTCAAGTTGAATATGTTCAAACTCAAGTGGAATCCACTTGAGGTTGGCGGGGGGGGTGGTTTGAGACATATTTAGTTACTAAATAGTCATTTTCTCTTTTATTTTATTTACCTTCTCTATTTATATTTCCCATTCTCTATAAATATAAATCATAGGTCTCTCATTTACTAAAGAAGACACCAAACTCTCTGTGTTTTCAACAATAGTGTCATAAATATATAAAAGTAAGAAATGTTTCAATGTGCCTAGAAAACAAAATCATGCATTTTGAAGGTGCAGCGCCTTCACTACTTTGCTCTTAGTACATTATCCAGTTCTTATTATATACAACCTTCAGGTAGTGAGTTTGAACCCCATTAAGCCAAATGCTTTATTCTCAGCTGTTTTAAATGTTAAAAAGATTTGACAATTCATTAGGTTTGGGTTTAATCTAATAGTGAATGTAACTCGGAATAAGGTCAAATTAGGTATGAATTTAATTCATGGGGAGTAAGGGTGTAAATCGGGGGCCTACAAAATGGTTAATTTTCTTAGTATAGGTGGTATTGGTGATTGGTTTGATGCTACTGTTTCTGATTCCCTGTTGTTGGTTTTGATTTTGTCCCAGGTTTATTGGTTTCGGCGGGGTTTGCATTCTGCAGTCACTGAGTTGCTAAGCATTGGAACACATAAAGGTCTTCATGTATTTTGAATTATATAAATCTGTCATGCTTCTACCTTCAAAAGCTGCTACAGATCGAAATGGCTTGCAGATATTTTAGCAGGTCGATGTTGTCGACATGCAGATAGCACAACGGAACATCAATGGAGTTTCTGCCTCTTCCTGCAACTGGGAACAGTCGCAATATTTTTTCCGAGTACAAATAAGAATTTTGTTTGCTCGAGTCATGTTTGAAAGAGGCCCTTCCTGGCTGTAATTCTCAGTTACATCCATTACGGTTGTTGGTGAGTCATGATTCCTGGATACAGATATTCTCAAGAGTTAGCAGTGTAGCTCCCGGATATGTGAAATGTAGGATATACTGATGAATGTCTATCTGAGATGCACTAGGTGTCTAATCTGATGCTTGGTGATAGTTTTTAGAGGTGTAGAGAAAATGGTGAGCTGAATTTCTTACTGAAATATTGAGCTAAATTATGAAGGCATTGATGTTGTATCACATGATATTTAACGAATGAAACTCATGTAAAATTCTTTTCCATAACAAAAATTACTTTTTCACCTTTCTTTATATTTTAGGTTCAAACTTGGTTTTCTTGAATTTGAATATGAGGGGATTTCTCTGCATCAAGGCAAGGTGTAATGCAAGGTGCAATCCTATCATTTCATATTAAATTACGGTTTGTATTTTTTTTTATCATCGAAGGGATAAATCCTTTGGAGCATATGAAAATTTCCCTATATACACACACTGGATAAAGCCATGGAGAATGTCCTCTTAGAATTAAGCGAGAATTGAACACAATACTCCTGTTTTCTAAGGTGGGTTTTTGGTCACTCGTTATATTTTTTGTGTTTCAAGTTGAATATTTTTTTACATATTGTTTTTGTATTTTGCTCTCACCTTTTAATTTATCAAAACAATGTTCTGTTCAGTGTAAAATTAAAATGAAGTTGGAGTGGCGTGCCACATCTAGTTAACATAGTAGTCCTGTTCAGACTTAATTGTTGGACAGACTTGGACCTAGTAACATTTTGCAGGATATACATGCCAATTAAATACATGAAAATCTGCAGTTTTGCAAAGATTTGAGTGAGTTGCCTGGGGCCCATCTCAGCTGATCACAACTTCGACAAAGCAAACTCTTAGTTTGTATTAATAGACTTAAAAAAGAAGAGATACTTATGATATGATAAAATTTTATTTTAAAAAAAAGAAATGAAGCTGATGATGGCAAAATTGAGTTGATACCTGAACTATACTAGTTTTTTGAAAAAAATAAGATGCATTAGCTGAATTTAAAATCCCAAGTTTCATCATAGTTAGGGGTGAAGTCATGGGGCCTTAGTAGTGCTCCTTGTGCCATTAAAATTACATGTTGGACCCTATTATTTATGTTCACTCGGGTCGGGAACAGCCAGCCTTCAATGATTCCAATTTCATTAATGAGAACAGACCACTTTGAAAAAGTTAACTTTTTCAGTCTAATCTTGAGATTTAAACTTTGGTCAATGCAATCACTTATAAAAATCAACATCTATCATTTAATATTTCAATTCACGCAATGTCTGTCTGTCTGTATTATTTTACACAGTATATTTCGAATATAACAAAAATTTCATGTCAGCATATGAAAGGCCTGAAAATTATTGATTGGGTGGCCCATTTTTGTAACTTTTTGTCATTCATAATTAGTTAAT
Organism: Chimonanthus salicifolius; assembly: GCA_013350335.1. Taxonomy (NCBI): domain Eukaryota; kingdom Viridiplantae; phylum Streptophyta; class Magnoliopsida; order Laurales; family Calycanthaceae; genus Chimonanthus; species Chimonanthus salicifolius. The sequence continues at coordinate 34,936,583 of CM023539.1, forward strand.
TCTATCTCTGGAGCCCACACTACCTGATCAGCTCATGAATTAAAAGGGAAAATCCAAAAAAAAGAAGAAAAAAAGAATCACCTTCTAAATCACTTCATGGGATAGGGAAATCCTTATGGCATGGCATCTCTCTTTTCTATGAATAAAAATAAAAAGAAATAGACAGGTCTTAGAGTATTAAATTTAGGGAAGAATAAAAAAGCGGGAGTTTCGAGTTCGATTCCCATGTCACTCCAAAGAGTTACTTCTTGTATATTTACTCGGTATATGTTGGAAGAGAGGTTTGCACATACTCTGAAAATTAGTTGAATCATAAACAAAAGAAAAGCCATTAAAATCCATCTTCATGTTAATCTTACATGGATGGTGGGCTCTCATGGTCTTTATCATCATGCATTTTACATGTGGTAGCAATTATTTTGGATCCCTGAGCATGACAACATGATAATTTACATAACCCATGTAATATGAATCAGAATAGGGCATTGTGTGTCTAAAATAGAGGCATGAGTGACTGCATTGAGTGAGAATTATGAAAGGCATTTGAAAGAATGGATGATGAGCTTGGTGGTGCATGGGAAACAAAGATGGTTCCAAGTATGATGCCAAGCTTGCTTGCCTGAGACACTAGCTTTGAAGCTATTTGGGTGCACCACATCATGCAGAATTGAAAAAGAGTTCTAGAAAATCTTACCTTGGCAATTTTCCCTCCTATATGTCTTAATAACAAAGAAGGTCTTATAAAAATTTGCTGAATATGTTTAAAAATATTAAAGAGTTCAAAAAAAGCGTCGCTTACTTGATACATAAGGCTTGTAGCTGATTTCGTGTATCTGTGGCAGTAATTTCACTTTCAATGTAAAGTGGAGATACCCATGTTAAAAAGTATATAGTTTTTAAAATTGGATCAAGTGGCTTTAAAGAGATTCAATATTCATGAATAGACCTTTCAATGTGTTGTCAAATGACGTAAAAGTGAACCCCATGTAGAATGCAAATGGTTATCATTAAAAAATGTTGAATTTAATTAACATTTGAGGAGTCTAAAAAATAAGATTTTATGATTGGATTGATGCAACTTTTTTACTATCATATTCATAGATGGAAACATCCATCCAATAAACTATTATATGGGGGCAAAGTTAGGTCCTACATAGGATGCAAATCTTTAGTAATTAAGAAATAACTTCTATAATTGATCAAAACAATTTTGTTTAGATCCCATATTCAATTAAAGATCTTTCTAGTGATCCATCACAATAGATAGAAGTAAGTCAACTATTTAATAAATTAGTGTCATTTCATGAACATTCAAGAGTGTCACGTAGGAAAAGTATTGGAGAAATTTAGTTCTCAAAAGTCTCCTTTCGTTTATATGTATGAGATCAGGGGTTTAAAAATTGACCAGTAAACACGTATCATCGATATGGACCTCTCTCTTCTATTTTTTTTGAAAAAATTATAAAACATAAAAGAAAAATAGAAAAAAAAAAGAGCTTAGGGTGAGTATTTTTTAAATAACTATCATTTCTATGGAATTTTAGACCTATTGGAAGTCAAAATTTCGATACGAATAATGTATGTTCTAAACATTTGAAAAATGTCTTAAAACTTTGGAAAATGTATAAAGATTTTATAAAGTAGGAAACCAAGATGAGTAAATACCTAATATGAAATTCATATTCTCAAGTACGGGTACAAATATCGGCCGATAAATATCGTATCGGCCGATATGTATTGGTTTTGAAGGAGTGCATATCGGCTGATATATATCGTTATCGGCCGATATATTGGTCGACATATCGGATCGGCCAATATATCGGCCGGTTGTATTTAAACCCCTGTTCTCAAATATCCCCTAATATAGACATCTCGGCCGATAAATTTCCCTCTTATGTTTTTTTTATATTAAAACCACCAATATCAATATCGACGATATATATCAGGTATCGGCCGATATTTCGATACATATCGTATTAGCTGAGATATCAAGGTTTTCAAAACCAAGATATCATATCGACCGAGATTATCACCCCTGCTACATAGTGTACAACTTGTAACTGGGGCCATATACATACATCACATGGTTCTTTGAATTCAAAGTTGACTTACTCTAAGTGATTGCATCAACAATAAAGAATTAAAAATTATTCAATGATTTAAATTTGAAATTCAAATATTAGGATGAATTAATAAAAGTTCACTTTGAAGTGACAATACGTGACACGTTGTCATTTTCTTTTCTTTTCTCATATTTTTTAATATATTTTTGGATTTATTTCATTTTACCACTTAGCAAATAGTTCATATTTGTTATTACATTTTTTAGTGTCATGAGTTGATCGAATAAGGAATTGAACTGTATACTTCTGAATTGTAGTGCAGATTGGAAAGGCATTTAATGAGTAAAGAAAAGAAATGTCAAATTTAAATGTAAATTTCAATTAATAAGATAATAGTGTAATTATTTGATTTTAGGACAATAGGAAAAATTAGTAGGTCATTTATTTTTCATTATTATATTTTTTATCATGAATAAAAATAATAAATTTGTTAAAGAATCCCAAGTATTGGTCATCTTTACTATCGCATCCATTAGTTAACAACTCCATTGATATATGAAATGGTTAATGCATCTCAATTAAAAGAAAATGTAAAAGAATGTACAATATTGTGTTTTTAAAATAAGTTTTTATAAGATTTTTATACGAATTTTAGTTTGTGTAGTGTATATTGGACCCAATGGATTCAATTTGACTGATGTTTTTACAAAAGCGAGTTGGATCATGATAGTGATTTTAAATCCTTTTGAATAATTGCCAAATTGTATTTTTGCAAATCCCATACATGGTAAGCATCTCAATTTGACATTATCGTTTCATTTTTGCTCATATGCTATATATAGTTATTAACTTTAGTATATGGTAGATATATAAGATGTAAAATAGTGCGGATCAGGTGGATTCAAGGCGGACAATATCTTACTAGAAGGGTCGGGTCGTCACAAATGGTATTAGAGCAGCTTCAACTCTCTGCCTTTGTGTTGTGGCCAAGCTGATGACAGCTCTTAGCTTAAAAGGGATGAATTGTAATGTCCCTGCCCATTTGGGCATATGGGAAAGAGTCCCACATCGACCAGGGAGGTGGGTGTGTGGGTGGATTTAAGAGGGAAGAGCCCATTTCCCAAGCAAGAGGCATTTTGAGCCTAAAAGTGAGCCGGAACCAAATACAAAATCATGCAGGTCAGATGGACTCAAAACGGACAATATCTTACCTGAGAGAGTCGGGTCGTCACACGCCCTTTTGTGTCCCATACTCGATTGCAATTCTTTTTCTTCTCTTAAAAAAAATATCACCTACTATCCATGCCCCTTCTTAATAAAGTTTTGAAATCTATCCATCTCCTTTCTTCCTTTTATTGAACAAGAATAAACTTTTCAAATTGTTACCCTCATCTTGCATTGGTTTCTCTGGTTAATCCCATGGCATCCGATAAAGATCGTATGGAAAATTTTGAGGTGAATGTCCGAGAAATATCCAACTTCTCGAAGGATATATTTACATTAGTGGATGTTATCAAATCTGACTTTGTTCATATTTCAACAAAGGTTTTCTACCAAGTCAACAACTGTTAGTGATGAAAATGTTGCTCGTGATAATTCACTTTCAACATTGAATTTATTTAACATAACTCTAGATTTAGAAATTAAAACTGAAAAACAAATTTGTGCTTGAGATGGTGAAATGCAGACCTATCTCACTGAATTATATTTACTCACTATGCTCTACCACTAACATCAAACAAATTAATCAAGTACACTCTTTTATATCTCAAACCTCTTTTTTTTGAGTAAACAAGTTTTATTGGCTTTTCATTTAGAAGATGTGGCTATAACTAATTTTTATTATCAACAATAGCTAGTTTAATATAAAAGGAAATGACATAGGTACACATTTTATCCAAATCTCGACCCATACGATATGTATCGGCTGAGCTGGTGGATATCGGTCAATAAGGGCCGATATCTCAGCGAGATAATTCGGCCAAATATCGGCCATATCCACCGATTTCATTTTTTTTAAAAAAAAACCAAATATTGGCTGTGGGCCCAGGCCGGTATCTCGACCGATATTTGCCCATATCAGTTGATATTTCAGTTTTTCAAAAAAAAAAAGTAGTTTTTTTTTTCAGAAAAAATAAAAAATAAAAAAGCACCGATGTCCACAATTTTTTTTTTTCTTTTCTTGAGGAGAAAGAGATATCGGCAGATACTCGAGATCCAAGATATTAGCCGATACCCGAGATCCAAGATATTGGCAGAGACGCCGAGATTTCTACCCTGGTTACGGTACTGTCTGCCAACATTCATATAAGGCACCATTTTTTCCACTTTATCACGCATGACATGTAATCAACTTCTTTTAAATTGTTGGATTGGTATTGTAGTTGTTGTGGTTCCACATTCTTTATGGACATTTTAGTACATTTGAAAGTTTTAATTCAAGAAGTTGCCACTCGAAAAACTTCCCCATGGGGATGAGAATGATAGTACCCTAGACAATAAACTATTTAGTAAATATTTTGTTAACGTTAACAATTAGTAGGTTATTGAAAGTAAATTTATTTCCATTATTGTGCCATTTGAGTTGTAAATAAAGGTTATTTATAGGCTACCTTCATTAATGAAATACATTAGAAAGAGTTCTCAAAATACATACCGTGGCTAGAAGGTTAGTTTCTACTCAAATTGAAATCCATAATTTGGAGGCCAGATTTCTTGTCAAGTGAGTCTATATCCTAGTGTTTTCTCCATTTTCTTCATTTCCATTCTTTTTCTATTAGGATTCATACCATTCTTCATATATTAAAAATCTAAATTGGGTGAAAAAACCATTATAATCCCCTTTAGAAATGGGCAAAGTTTTAGATTTCAATAGTTTTTCTTTTTATGGTGAGGTTCAATTCATCAAAGCCTATTTGACTTGACCTAACCCAACTTAATACACAAATATGACAATATATATATATATATATATATATATATATATATATATATATATATATATATATATATATATATATATTCAACTACTCACAAATTGGAGGACTTTTGGATTAGAATCAAGTCTAGCCGGGTTGTAGGTAGATTAGAGTTTGGCCAGATTAAAAATCTCGGATTCGTAACTCGTGGCGGGTCAGGTTGGATCGGGCTCAACCATGTTTGATATGAGTTGAGTTGGATTAGATTTAGCAAAATCCAGCCTGATCAGCTCAAGTTTCATCCCTAATTACCTGTTTCAAAACTCCAAATCAAGTTCAACTTAGCGGGATTTTGTCCTAGTTATGGATACCCAAAACTGAAAAATAGCATGTCCATATTGTACTCAAATAGTAATGGTCGAAAGTGCCAATCACTGTCTTTGATGACCAATTTTTCCTACCTACCATGTGCATGTTTGATGTTTGGCTAAAAAGAATTTATATATGACCTACTGTTGTCTTATCAAATCAAATTGACATTCATCATCTTATTTGCACACTTTTTAATGATGTTTCATGATGAGAGCTTTCTGTTGGATAAGGCTGCAACTCAGGTCGGATTTTGACCCAATCCACATGATCTGACCCGAGAAATCATATGGGTCGGGTTGAGAATTTCAGATCAGCAGATCGAGTTGAGAATTTTACAAGTTAACCCAATCCGACCCGACCCGGCTAAAATCAGGCTAAAATAGGTTCAAAATGCAGGTCGGGTCAGAATTTGGGCTGATTTGAGTTAGAATTGGAGTTAGGTCGGGTCGGGTCGAGAAGTTTAGGTCAAGAATTCGGGTTGGGTCAAGTCGGGTTCCATAAATATCAACTCGGGTCAGGTTAGGTCTTAAAGAACCCGACCCGCCCGACCCAAGTTGCAGCCCTAGTGTTGGGTGATTTACAATAATAGTATGAGAATCGATTTGTTGGAAAGATCTATTTTTACGTTAGGTATCCCACGGTTTTTCACACGTAAATTCAAAAAAAAAAAATCTATTTTTCAATATTATATTTTATAAAAAAAAATGTCTTCTTGATTGATTAAAGACCTAAAAATCAATGATACATAAAAATAAAAAAACAATTTTACCATATTTCTTTCCAATGGTGGATGTAAATCAAATATTTGATCTTATTGGATGTGGACCACTCCATTCACGAGTAGATAATGGGCACTGCATGAAGAGATCTCATCACAAGTGAGAACTTTTAAATCATGGAATGATAAAAGATGTTTGAATCGTAGATGTTGCTAGATTGCATTTTGTAATATCAAAATATAACCCCGCTTATCTTTAATGATTTTATAAAGAATTATTTAAAAAAAAAAAACCAGCAATACAAATGGAAAGAATATTCTTTAAAAATTCAAAATCTATTACAAAAATTCAATCAAGTCATCTATTTATAGACCATAGACATCCATTCCTTGGACACCTTTTCATGGGGTTTCTAAGGGTCATTCCAAAGAGTCTCATACCCCTTCAAATAAGGGACTTCTCTAACAAAAAGATACATTTTCAAATGACATCCTTTAAAGTGTAATTTTAAAAATATATATATATTAATTTTAAAAATACCAAATAACAAAAATGTTGAGATTTGGCTCGATTTGAATAGAAAATTTTCAGATGTGTTTTTTGAAAACTTTATTTTATTTCCTCTTTCTCATCGTTGAGAAGTTTTCTAGTTTATAAAAGAAGAAAAAAAAAAAAAACACAGGCTCTCGTGTGGCTTCGTGGGCTTGGTAGGCCGTGTGGCCTCCCTTGGGGAGGCAGTGCTGTGTGTTGTTTGAGCGAGAGAGTCTGGTTTTGAAATGGAGAAAATTTGTGTGGATTTGTTTTAATTTTGTTTCGTAACAGTGAGAGAGAGAGAGGGACGTATTTGAGAAAGTCAATGTGTATGTGAATCTCTTTTTGGACTCGGCCCGCATGACCCGACTTGAGAAATAATGCAGGTCGGGTCGAGAATTTCGGATCAACATGTCGGGTCGGATTGAGAAGATAAATACTCGTATGAAATTCGGGTCAAATCAGGTTGATGATTTTAAAACTTAACTCGATCTAAATCGGCTAAAATTAGATTAAAATGAGTTAAGAATGCGGGTCGAATCAGAATTCAGGTTAATTCAAGTTAAAATTTGAGTTGGGTCAGATTCTATATATATCAACTTGAGTCAAATTGAGTTTTAAGGAATCCGACCCGCACTACCTAAGTTGCAGCCTTAGTTGCATGGTCTGAATTCGATTTTCATGCAACAACAAAATTGTCATAAAACTTATGAATCTAACATTGTCCATCGATGAAATGACTCAACTTGTTGGTTAGCTATCTCACTTGATTCATTCCTCCTTTTTTAAGAATTTTAAAAAAAAAAAGTTTTAAAAGGATTTTTTTTTTTTAACTTGTTCCAATCATTCCTCTAATTTGGGGACCTTCTAAGTTATAATAAGACCTGGATGATGTGCCTTTCTTTTTCTATACAGCGTAAATGAACCTATTATTTAACCTGTTCATGTATCTTCTTTATTAGCCAAGCAGCTCAGTTAATGGCGTGCAATGATTCTGTCTGATTAATCTGACTTTTTTCTTTTCTTTCCATAAATGGTTGATTGATCATCTCTAGAACTGCCTTTTCTTGATTGTTTCCTTTTCCTTTACTTTTGCTAGTCAAATGCCTCTGATGATTATGCCCATGTTCGATGCATATTTCAACCCATAACATGTAGAAAATCTTAAAGAAACCATTCAAACTTATTCAATTTAATTTATTTTTAAATTAATTGAATTGAGAAGTTTTTTTCAAAATATAAATGTCACCCAATTTCTTGACTAGATTGAATTTCAAATGAAGAATTAATTTTGAATATAAATTATAATATAAACTTATCATAAAGTTCAGATTGTACAACAAATTTAAGTATACAAAATAAACAAGTTAACCAGCATGAGCATGGTTCTCTCCCTTGGTAGCTGTCAATTGAGGCTAAGATTGTCAAGAACAACAATGAAGTTACACTTTAGGTTTTTTTTTACTTTGTTATCACTTTTCTTCAAATTTGATATGCATTATTTTGGGTTTTTAGAATATAAATATGATAAAAAAAAAACTCCAAACTCAGGCTCTTTTTTTTTTTTTTGACTAAGGTGTCGCGGTCTCTTAGAGCATCCGATTAATCTTCGAGACATGTGCAAGCCTCTCTATCCACACACATCGAGTGACTTAATGGGAAGTAACCCTTCGGAGAAGAGTAGAAATTGAAATCAGGACTTCTCCTTCTTAAAATAAGTTCTTGATCATCACTCCAACCCTTTTAAATTACCAAACTCGAGATTTATATCTCATATTTTAAATGTCATACAATCTTTTTCATTCAGAATTCAGATAGCATTTTAATACTAAATTTTAGGCAATGTACATACAGCTGATATTTATTGTAAATTTTCAAACAATTTACATATCAGCTGATAATTAAAATATGAAGAACAACATACAAGCATCATGAGGTCTGACTCTTTTTATGAACTATACTTATTATTTAAAAATAAAATTCATTTTCACTTAATTTCTTATTTTCTTGTACCTAGAGGACCTTCAAATTCTCCACTCCTCTATAATACGGCAATAATAAATAAAATAAAAAACTATAAAATGCTACAATAAAAGTCCATAAATTGTTTCTGATGAAAAATGAAAGATTTTGAAAAGGTAGTTTAAAAAGGAAAAGCATTTTTAAGGGACTAAAATTTATCTTTATTAGATTTAACGGTTGAGTCATTTAATTTCAACTATGATACAATTGAAAAAATATTATAAATTGTTAAAGTTAAAAATAAATAAAAATATGAGGAAAATAGAAACATTGCAACCATGGTATTTTAATAGGAATGGTGGAAGTGATGATTTAATATAAATAATTAAAATTCACTATTATTTTTTAATAAATTATATCATCATTCTATATTTCTAGAAATGCTATAGAAACTAATTCAAATTAAATCAAGTCAAACTGTACAGTTTTGATTTGATTTTTAAAATATTAGCAGATACTTGAAGAAATACAAAAAAGAAGGACGGAGAAGGGAGAGAGATTTATTTATTGAAGATGAAAGGTGTAGATTCTCAAGTGTTGGAGGTGAAAAGACCACTCAAGGGGAGGAACCTGACCCATCTTTATACTTTTAGACTGATAAAGCTAAGCAATTTCAGCACAACTCGGAGGGAATTTTGTTTGCTCTAGCTAATTAATCAAATTGATTCAGATTGTCTACTTATTGTTACTAGTGGGAACAAAAAATTCAACTCGTATAATCTGACCTGAAAAATTAAGTCGGTTGGATTTTATATTTTTAAAATTAGGGTCGGATTGAGTTGAAGAAGAAAAATTTGAATTAAATTCGGGTCAGGTCGGATCAAGTATTTTTTAAATTGACCCAGCTCGACCAACTCAAAAAATTTAATATGGCATTCGGGTTGAGTCGGGTCAACAATTCGGGTCGAGTTGGGTTGAGAAATTCGAGTCAAGTCGGGTCAAATTCAATAATTTTTTATATGATTGAGTTGAGTTGATTAAAATTCGACCCGACCTGCCTAAGTTTCAACCCTACCAAGCAACAAGTTATGAATGTAAACACCAATTCCCTAGGGTAAATGGTTTCTCCACTTCCAAACACCTCCTAAATTATGGGTCCAAGTTTCTAGTGAGAATCTTAAAGCGGTAAAAGTCGGGCTTCAATAATAGGGTTGCACCAGGGGTAGAAAATTTGACCCAACCGAATTTTCTGCTGAGATTTTTCTCTCTCCTCATTTTTTTTTTTAAAAATCTCAGTGGGTTTTTTTTTGAAAAAAATCATTTAAAAAAATAAAAAAAGGCTTTTTAAAAAAAAATATATATATATATATAAATATCGGCCGAGATATCGACTGCGCCCACGTTGATATTTTTTTTTTTTTAAATAAATAATAAAAATCCGCCGAATTTTTTACCCCGGGTTGTATATTCAAGCTAAACAGAAGCATGTCCAAGCCAATTTAAATGGTGGGTCTGAAAATTTACTTTGGATTTTTAAATTTTAGCCATTTATATGCAATTCATAACTCATAAGAAGTAATGCCCTAGTTCAGCCATGATAGTTTTAGTACTAATAGCCAACCTTGGATCTAGACTAACTTACTTGCCAACCGCCTACTTCGCCTATATTCAAGGCCGGCCCTACTTACTTACATGGGCCAGAAAACAATCAAGCTTCCTCTTGGATCTAAGTTAGTTTTTACAACCTTGAATACTGGAGAGAGGGAATACAGTACTATATTGTCAATAAATAAGACAAACGATCATTCATGCACTAGGTTGAACGTTAGGCGCAAAGGTAATTAAACCGATTGTTGATAGGTATGTTGAAATAATATTTCTTTTAATATATAATCCATCAAAAATCACTTTGATTGAATTGATCAAGCCAAGTTTTTAAATGTTGTAAAATTTGAATATTAAAAAATAATTAAAAATAATGAAAATTTGAGAGTTTTAAAAATATGAGATCAATTTGTTTTTTGGTAAGCCACGTGTTATAAGAAATATCATTCCACCAGATGTATCACCACTCAATTTAATGGACCTTATGCCTATATATATGCACGATAATGTCTATCACCACATCTTAATTGCAGAGGTGAAAATCTCGGGTTTCAGAGATGTCGGATATCGGCTGAGATTTTTCTCCTTCCAACTGATTTTTTTTTAAAAAAAATCAGAAAATATGTAGGAAATTAAGAAAATTATGGGTTTCATGAATATGTAATTTTTTTTCATTAAATATCGGTCATTTAGATGATCAAATATTATTTTTAAATTAAAAACACAAAAATTTCTAAAAAAATGATAAAAAAAAAATTATAAAAAAGTTATGCTGAGAAAGACCTGTTAGACTTTCTTGAATTTTTAAAAAATGAAAAGTCACAATTAATTATTTCCATAAAAAGAAAGAGTTTCCATCTATTTTTAAAATGCACTATTGCTTTTCTATTGTTTTTAAAAAAAAATATCATTAATTTTTCATCAAAAAACGAAGAGTCACAATTAATTTTATATAAAAAAACGAAAAATCACCATAAATTAAGTCACCATTAATTTTCATTTTGAAAAACGGAAAACTAGCATTAATAATTTTTCATTAAAAACGAAAAATTATCCTTAATTAAAAGTAGCATTAATTATTTTTCATTAAAAAAAGAAAAACTAGCATTAATTATTTTTCATTAAAAAATGAAAATGTGCATTGATTAATGCATTATGCATGTTATATCGAAAATGTGCATTTAATTTTTTGCATGTTTGTTGGAACTCAAAAATGTGGTTGATTCCAACGGTCAAACACATGCAAAAAATTAATTTTTTTGAAAAACAAGAAAAAACGGTTTGAAAACATAATTGCATATTTAGGGTACATTTTTTAAATTTTAAAAAAAATCAAAATATCACTGATATAATCCGTTTTTGTTTTAATTACTTCTTTTGATTTTTAAGCATATCGGTCGATATAATGACCTAGATATCGACCAACATTCCCAGCCAATACTAATCATATCGGCCGATACATATCAGGTTCAAAAACCCGAGATGTATCGGCCGATACGTATTTTCACCTTTGCTTAATTGTACATTTAAGTCTTTTTTAACTGTTTATAGAACCATTTGTAACTTAAGGCTAGAAATCAAGATGTTAGGATAATAATTTGGGCTAAACAAAGTTTGTGTTTCCTAACTTTAATTGGGCTTGGACTCCCTTTATTTCCTTCTCTTCATTAGGAGCCCATGCTTAGGCATCTTTCATTGACCCAAACTGTTAAAATGATGGCCCACAAGGGGCAGAGTGAGAAACACACAAACGGGTCACTTTAGAATTTGGACCAGATCCAGGTTGGTATCTATTCTTTCAAGTGGGTCCTTTGTGTAATCCGAGAACAGGAACCATTTGCTCCTTAAAGGTACACGAATCTGATGCGGGTGAAGTCCACAACGGCCCGCAGTAGGTTTGTCTTCTAGATTTGATGCATCAAGTAATCCAAATAAATTCGATTTTCACTCCAATCTAAAGAGCCACTCTATATAAAATTACACGGTATATAAGTAGGGACGCTTTTACATACTTTGAAGATTAATTGGATGCTCTAAAAAATATGGACAACTTGGTTATTAAAAAAAAAGTAATTCAAAAATACTCGAGCAAAAATTAAAAAAAATAACCCTGATAAAAGGGTTCTCATCCACCTCATCTAGGGCTGCAGTAGTTAGAGACTAGCATTAAGATGCTAAAAGGGCCAAAACCTAATTTCAAAACTTAAAAAGAACAAATCACATCTGACAAAAATTAAACCATTTTAAAAGCTTAATCCTCATTAGAGCACTCCTAATAATTACCCCCACCATGAGATCAGATCTAAATTTCAATATCTAATTAAACCCTAAACCCACAGATCCAAAGGGACAAAAGGACTCCGACCTTATGATTGAAAGCTAAGAATTTAGAATTACAAATCCGACACCTACTTTTAACTTTAAGAACCCTCTATGATTTATGAACCATCTTACAAAACCCTAATTACCATTGAAGTGTATAAAAACAAAATGCACAAATCCAAATCCCTAAACTGATAAATAACTTTGATAGGCTAAAGCACTCTCTTAGGCATTAGAAATGGAATCCAAAGACGGGCTGTGCTCAAAGTCAAAACTCAAAAACTCTGCAATCACTTGGGTTTGTTTACAGTCAATGGAAGAAAGTGGAATCACATTCCTAGACAACATGCATGGGACAAATTCAAATGAGTAACACTAACAATACTTTTACAGCGATAGTGGTAGTGGGCTCACTTGTGAGAGTTTTAGGTTGGATGTCCTGCGGTTTTCCACACATAAATTAAAAAAAAAAAAAAATTATATGCTCTGTAAAGTATGAGATGTTAGGTGAGTGACTAAATAGATATAGAGTATATAAAATTTCATCTTCAAATGATCATCTTAGTCATTTAATCTTGGTCTTTAAAGTTTCGATAAATATCAACAACTGATTATTTAAAAGTTTAAAATCATAGTAGGATGATCAGGTGAGAATGAGATTTCACACACTTACTAATATGATCTTCTGTTCATAACACTCGATGAGACAGTCGAAGAATTATTTAAGGGCAATCTTAATATCAAGTCTCACTAGAAAAAGTATCATCAAACTTTTTTCAATTCAAATAGGATGGGTCTTTGTGGCCCTTGCAGTTGAGCTCTTGTTGTTGGTACCCTTTCACACATGTAAAGAGGTGGAAAAAGGGTTGAATTGCATGACTTGGAGTTCTTCACAATCTTCTTGGTTGGTGATTTGAAGCACTTTTAGTTAACCTACATCTTAAAATTCTTGAGTCTAAATTTAATAATAGACAACTCAATTTTTCTTATGGCCAAGGTGTTTTGGCCTCTTAAAGTACCCGGATAATTTTCATATCACGTACAGACCTTCCTATCCACACATCGAATAACTCTAAATGGAGTGACCTTTTGTTGAAGTGTGAATGAGAGTCACACATTAGTTGTGAGGAGAGAAATCTATAGATTTATAAGGGACTGGATCACTCTATCTATCAAACTAATCTTTTAGATCTGAAGGCATGTCCCAACGCTTTTAGATAGAGTGGAAATAGATAGAAAACTCAAAATAAAAAATAGATAGAATCACATGACAAATCCCACATCAATGACAAAGAACACAAAATAGACTGAAACATAGGATAAAGAATCCTGACCCTAAATCCACGACAGAGATCCCAAAAATAGCTTCCAATCTGCATACTTGATCTCAAGAACTATAAGATCTAGTGGAAAACGGCTACACGTATATCAAAATAGATGGGTCTAATTTGTAAACTATCCTAACTCAACCTAGAATTATTTGATGAATAGAATCATGAATTATTCAAATAAATTAATTTATAATTTGAAATAATTATAATCAAAATTAAGCATAGTCTCCATATAGTAATGTAAAGAGCCTTAATTAAGGAAAATTTTATAATTTCTCTCTGTTTAAACTAAACCCTATTTAAATGCAGTAATCTAACGTTCTTTACATTACTTTCCTGAAATATCTCTCTCTACATAATGCACATATTATTCACTGGATGAACTCCAAAGGTTGGTGTATTAGATAGGAATTTTTTTCAGAAAGCGGAAATTTTGAGTTTGAATCAATCCTACAACTAAAAAGTCACTCCCTGTAATTTTAACTAGTGTCTCTGTGTAAGAGGAGGTTTGCACACGTCTCGAGAACTAATCAAGTGCTCAAATAGCTGAGCACAAAATGAAAAGTATCAACTTTTAAGCTCTCTAGTCTACCAAGTGCCGAGGGTGCAAATTCAACGGGATCGATCGAGCTCTAAACCAATTGAAATTAAGGATTTAGTTGTAATTATAGGGTCTATCCTCATATCAAGCCCATCAACACCTAAAATATTTGAAGTTAGAACTTGGAATTTTTGTCCTTAATTTAGTTTAAAATCAATTACTATTATTAATCTATAATATTAAATTATAGTTGTTCAGTATTTATAACACAAAATTCTGATAGAATTCATAATGTGAAACAAAATTCTCTCTTATAAAAATCATCACTATAGAAAATAGTTCCATCACATCTGTCACATCAATGAAATACTTATTTTTTATTTTATTTCTAATTAAGTCATGAAATATAGGCAAAATAAATGAATTCCAAAATGAAAACAACCTATAAGTTTCAAATTCTATCACTAAAAATAATGAAATCAATTCTCCAAATAAGATAATGTTAGGGTTTGATGATAGCAGAGGAAAAAAATACATGGAGATTGACAGAGAATGTATAGATGATTAGCGTTAAACTTAAGATAAATGGATAGGATTTAATGATGTATAGAGATTAAGATCTTAATTGACCATAATATATTATTTGATAGAATATAATATAAATTTATATATCCAATATTATTAGTCCTCATATTTAACTCGGATCTAGGTGTAATTTGGGCTTTCAAATCAAGTCAGGCTCTAATTTGAATTGGGCCCTAAATTTGAGCCCGAGTGAGGGCTCCCACTTGTCTTTCTAGTTTCTACTTTCTAGTCGAGTCAAGTCAAGCCCAAGATCGACTTAGATTTTGGACCAGGGGTCGAAAAATCGGCTTTGTCAGCTGAGATTTTTTCTCTCTTTTCCAAACTTTTTTTTTAATCTCAGTGGCTTTTCTTTTTGAAAAAATCCATTTAAAAAAAAATATAAAAAAGGCTTTTTTTTTTTAAAATAAAAAATATAAATATCAGCCGATACTATATCGGCAAATATCGACCAAGATATCAACTGGGCCCACAACCGATATTCTTATTATTTAAAAAAAAAATCAGCCGATTTCTTTTTTCTCTGGCAGATACTATGCATTTCGGCCGATATATCTCGATCCTCGAAAACCCGTGATATCTCGGCCGATATGCACAGTATTGACAGAGATTTATACCCCTGTTTTGGATAAAGTCAACTGCAATCTCTTGCCTTAGGTCTCAAATATGATTTTTTTAGTTAACTAGTAATTAAGCTTATACTTAATTAAGAAAGCTTGAACTTAGATGCGTTTGACCCAAATGTCTAACTTTGTCCAAAATATATACTTGATCCTTAATTCCTTATTAAGTTCATACATTCATAGAAATTGAAAAATACAAGAGCATAGCTTACTATAGCCGAAATTCAATTAAATACACATAAATGGGTGGTACCAATAGTGCAATGAGAATCGTTTTAAATATTGGAATTTTGATTGCTGATATGTATTGTATCGAATCCTCAATATACGAAGTGTCTATCCACCCTACAGCATAGGCCAATACAGTCCAGTTTAAAAAAAAAAAAACAATTTTGGCCTATTTTTTGTGTTGTTTTCACCCATTAAAAAAAAAGGTTTAAAATAAGTTATTGAATTTTAGATTTATTTTGAGTTATTTTCATTAATTTTTTCGAGTTTTGGTTTTAAGATAATCTCAGATTTTGAGTTTTTTTGTGAAAATGATTTGATGAAATAATATCCTATGCTTATGGAATCAATGGAAATGTGTTAATGCCATTCAGATAGTTTATAAGGTGTGCGAGATTTTTCAGGATATTTCGAAAATTTTAATAAAGGTTGAGACTTTTAAAATACTTTCCATTTTAAAGTTTCTTATAAAAAATAATAAAATGATATAAAATTGTTTGTATAATTAAATGAAGAGCTCTTAATGTGATTCGTAAAGTTTTTAGTGTCTTTGTCTAAGTTTTTAATCTTCTCACAATTTTACGAAACTCAGAAATTTGATAATAATTTTTTTTATGAATTATAATATAGGATACATTTTGAACACTTAAGAACGTGAAGTTCGTACTAAGTGTTTCCTCATGAGACATTTTTCAAAGTTTCATAAAGTAAAGACCGTTACTTTTAATATTATATCCACCTAAGTTTTCGCATTTTTTTTCTATTTTTCTGTTATATTTCTGTATTTTTTAAAGAAAATTGTTTAAAAAAAAACTGAGAGAGAGAAAATATGGGGATAAGTACTGATAACCTGCATGACCTGAGGTAATGGGTTGAACACAAGCACACTGTTGGAAATAAATTGTGATAAATATGAATTATTATATACATTACTCTTTAAATTCAAACTTAATATAAGTCAATCTCTATTCAAGACATTCTTACTATTCAAAGATAAAATTACCTAATATTTTAAAATTTTAATTCTTGAAGGCATTACAATTTGATAAAAATAATTTTCCAGTTTCCTTTATCTTACTTTGATAGTTTGATTTACTAACTAGTCAATAAAAGAAGTGACGATATAATGGAATAAATGAACTCATATTTAACTCATTATTACAACAAAACATGCATTTGAAGCTTAAATCATTGCTGCATGGTAGAAAAAAACTAAATGTACCTTCCGTTTGCTTTTTTTTTTTTATAAAAAAAAAATAGTGATTAAGTCACTCACTTCTTTTTGGAACTAACGTGTGGAAAACTAGATGATACCCAGGGTAAACCCTCGATGGGTGAGCCTACTACCCTTAAGGCACACCAAGGTTAGGCCATGGGGGCTCAAACCCGCAACGTCTCGCTTCTTGAAGCGGGAGACAACCAGTTAAGTTACAACCATGTGGGCAGGGGTCAAAAAAACACCACGGCCGATATGCAATATCGGCCGATAATTTTCTCTTTCCTCCGATATCGGTATTTCTCTCTCCTCCGATATCGGAACTATGAAAAAACGCAAAAAACCATGAAGAACCGTGAAAAACCGCAAAAACCGCAAAAAACCGTGAAAAACCGCGAAAGCAGTATTGGAAGAACCGTTAAAAACCGTGAAGAACCGTTAAAAACCGCAAAAAAACTGTGAAAAACCGTGGAAAACCGTAGCAGTTTTTAAAAATAAAAAAAATAACTATTAAATACCGATATTTATGCATATCGGCCGATATGGTGACTGATATTGTGGACCGAATATCGACTATATCGGCCGATATTCGTTTTGTACGGCCGATATATATCGTATCAGCCGATATTGTTCGGTCTTAAAAATCGATACATATCGGCCGATATGATATGTATCGGCTGATATTTCGACCCCTGCATGTAGGAAAATAAAATTCATAAATGATTAAGTCACTCACTTTTATATAGAAAGAAAAATCTTTTTTACGTAATATCATTATTTAAAATGAAATTACAAATAATATATGTTTTAGGGGAAAAAAAAATCAAAGCGTCCAAATCAATTGTCAAGATTAATTGTGACATTATTTAAGTTTTCAACCAAATAGGCATTGACTTTATACGTTTGTTGAGAATTAGGTTAAATTTCAACAATAAACAAATGCCAACTTAATGAAGAATCAATAATTTTAATTTGTTAAGTTTGATGAATATTGGGTAATATTTGTATATACAATTTTTTAATTTTAAATATTTTTAAGCTTGATAAATAAATAAATAAATAGCGTTAGAGGAATGGAGGATGCTTTGTTAAGGGGCAAAAGGGGCACATGGTTGGTACTTGGTAGTTTGAAATTGGAGGCAACCACTTATTAAACTCACATGGGTTCTCTCTCAATGGATGACCTTTTTTTTTTTTTTTTAGTTTTTATTAGATGGTGAGAATAATTAATTTGATAGATGTAATTTTCAATGAAAATTTAAAGAAAATAAAAAGGTTATAACATTCAAAGTTTCAAACTGTCGATAAAATTAATATCTCAAATTGAGTGCAAGTTGAGTACAAATCTAATCTATAAAATAAGAATAAATATAAATAATAATAACATAAATATAAATCTAATAAAAATTTAATTTTGTAATTCACAATAAAGCAATTGTCATGGGATAATTTCTATTCTCTCTCTCACTCATTAGCGGGAGTCCGCACATGCGGATGTGAGGGCATGTGGCATGATGATGTTCCTTGTATGCTGCCACTAACTGCGTTCGCCTTACCTAGCATCATCAAAACACACGTGCTGTCATCATCAGTCAATCCAGACCGTCAAGGCGTCAACTGATCAGTGGTCCCGTTCTGTGTGGAAGGTTTTCACAAATCGCACCCATTGACAGACATTTCGCGGGCAAACTGCGTCAACTTTTTTAAATCTAATTTGAATTTGCATTTTTGCGTTAAATGCCCAATGTATTTCATACTTAAAATAATATATAAATCAATTAAAATATATCATATCATAGTTTATATTTTGTCATATATTATTTTTCCGGGTCGTGTGATGAGAATTTTTTTTTTTTTAAATAGCTGACTAATTTTTGAGGCATATGAAAATCTTTTTATTCACACATATAGATAATTGTATGGAAAGTGACCTTTTAGAATGGAATAGAAATGGAATTCAGAAATCTCGCAAGTCTTGATCATCACTTTAACCCCTTTGAATTAAGTGATCACAAAAATTATAAAATTAATAGATTATCGTGAAAGTATTATACCGCCAAAAATGGGACCTATTGAATCATAATAACGAATGGTTTTTTAAAATAAAAAATAGTTTGTTAGATAAATATTTTGATCTATAATTATAATAAAACAGTAATGATATATCAAATTAAACTATACAGTGTTTCTAAATTTTTAAAAAAATTCTAACGAACTAGATTTAATGATAAAGAGTCCCATATAGAGCCCTTATAGCTAGGCAAAGATGTTGACCCTATTTACATCTTATATTTTTCTCCTCATTCTATTTTGTGGATTTTTCTTTATATTGATTTACATATTAATTTTTTATTCACACATTATTTTGTACCTTACATAATTTTACATTTCACCAAACACATTAAGTGCTGCACTTTGTTATAATAATATACATAATTATACAAATGTATTTCAATTAACATGGACATTGCATTGTAATTAATGTACATGTTCACAGTTTTCCGCACGTAAATTAAAAAAAAATAGAGAATTCAAAATCATCATATTCACATGTCTATATACAGTAAATTGAGTATACAAAACTAAATTAATTTTATTCTCAGTTCCTCAAGCTAAGTTAAATAAGTTAAATTGGCCTGCTAGATAATTTAGTTCAATTTATTACAAAATGTAAATGATAATTGTTTAAAAGACTATTAAAAAATTTAATTGATACTTTATCTATTTCAATGTCCAAAAGAATATAACTATCGAGATATATTTGATAATTAGTATATAATACTTTTCATTATTAGTTGGAGTCTAGACTAAAATGAACCATTTGTTTAACTATCGGAAGTTCAGAACCTCTTAATTTTTACATTTTGAATTATTAAGAAACATTTCTCAATCTGTAGAAATTAATAGAGATGTCTGTAATATAAGATATATCGATTTTTTTTTTTTTTTTAAACTTATCATCATTTAAGTAGCGAAAAAATATGGTGTTCCTTATTATAAAAAAAAAAAAAACAATGTCTCTGTCAGTTTTCAATTATCTTTATCAAATTCAAATTTAATCTATTTATTTTTATATTTATTGACCCTACAATGTGGACATTGTGAAATTAGTCAATGCATGACACCTAAATGGTGGGCCTATATTCAGTTAAGCTGCTATGTTGATTAAAGACCGTCCACCAATTTCTTCTGATCTTTATTTGTCGATAATCTCATTTTCTTTTGTATTATATCATTATTATTTTTTAAGATAAAAATTATAACCCTAAGTTCGATTTTTGAGTTCTGAGTTCGATTTTCAATCTACTTTAAAAGACCATTTTTCATAAATTTACCAAGTGTATGGATAGAAAGGCTTGCACCTGTCCCGAAGATTAGTCGAATACTGTAAGAATCCTTAGCACTTTGACTTAAAATAAAATAAAAAATTGTAACCTTTTATGATAGAGGTATGAGATTCAATTCTCTCCATTGTTACGCTTGTATGCTATTTTTTATTTTCATTTGATTAATCTTATTTTTAATGTGGAGTAAAGATACCCTTGATATTTAAAAATAAAATAAATATCTTAATAAATAAAATACAATAACATTTATGTTATACAAGGGTAAACCTACGTTCACAGTGGGATGCAAGCAAATCATCATCTTTTAGAGTAAATTAATAATAGAAATTAAAGTTTTTGACTTTTTCCTCACAACTTTCTCAATAAAAATAAATTGCAAATTAGAACTCCTTCATATATATATATATATATATATGAAAAAAAAAAAAATCTCTTCCCTTTTTCTTGATAAGAGCATAATGTTGAGATGTTTCCTCTTTTTTCAGGAAATATATTTCTTATATAGGGAGAAAAAAAAATTTAATGAAAGAAAGAGGAAGGCTTTTACTAATAGTGAAACAACATCTCATTTATTTTTTATGTAGAAAAAAGAGTTTTGACACAAATAACAAAAGCGTTGTATTTTCATAACATCACATGATATGAAATTTCATAATAATTTTTTAATAATATAGATTATATAAAAATATTCTTTTTAAATTGATTTTCTCAAAAAAAAAAACAGATAACCTATAAAGGTTCATCGATAGACCTTGACCTTTAACGAGAGGGCACTCTTTCGAGACCCTATTAAGATCTTATGTCTAATACTCCCTCTTTCTCAATTTAGTTGTCTCATTTGGATTTTGGAATTGTTTCATTTATATTAAGCATCATAAAGTGTGTTGAAAATGGATGAGAATAACGGAATAGTTTAAAGTCAAATTTAAGTTTTTTAAAAAATATAAATATTTAAAATGAGACAACTACGATGGGACAATTGAAGTATTTACCTAAATCACTGTAAATACAATATTTTTATGCAACAAGTGCTGGTTCAATCCTTTACTTGAAGATAAGGGATGAATTATGCAATCTGATTGAGTTTTTTTCTAGCAAATTCCTCTTATTTCAGATCTAACTATTGTTTATATGAATCTCATCTATTGAACTTTGGTTCAACAAATTTCAGTTTATCAATTTTTCTTTCAGTTTGTACCTATTTTTTTATTTAATTAACTTTCTGCTTATACAAAATATAATATGAAAATTTTCAAATATGAAAATCACAGATCTAATTATTGTGTTCTTCACTCAGTTTGCAGACAAACTAATCCAGCAGAGATTTGAGAAATTCTCCAATTTTCCAGACAACTATACAATTTGAGTTTTTTCAAAGGCACCGTAACTTGAGTTGAGTCTTAATTTACTATTTTTTCTTAATATTTAAGACACAACTAGACGTTAAATCAGATCCTAACCTTCATCATATTATGTTAGAGGAATTATTTATTTAGATCTTTATAGTGTGGTCAACTTTACTAAGGAATGTGAATGAGTGAATTAAAAATATTCATACTCGACAGTCTGAAAAACTAACTTAATTGACCACTTTAAACTTATAATGATCTTTAAAACTTAATTGACACTCTCTTCTCAAATCTGTCTATTTTGTGAATTGTATTTGTATCCAACCTGAATCAATTTTGACTTAAACTCATGATGGATTCAAAATTCATTCAAGTTTGACCGTACATTACTTTGAAATCTGACATAATTAGATATTGCATGTATATTACTTTTAATTTTAAAATTTATTTAATGGGTTCCATGAAAGAGACAGGCAGGATTTAGACCGTACAGAAGACACGTACGGCGGACGCAATGATGTTGTCCAATTGTCGAATCTCTATTGCCGGGTGACTGGCTAAAGTCAATCTCTTCATCACTAATAAAGAATAATAAAAAAATCAAAGAAAAGCGGAAGAAGGAGAAGAGAGGAAAAGCGGTTGGTGAGAGGCTCGAGAGGTGGGACCAACGTAGGGTTAAAATCCGGCGTGATTCGTGGGCCGATGAATACGGATGATTGGTGCGCCCCGCCACTCCTTCCTTCCTCTATTATCAGTCGTTCGGATTTGGTCATAGTTGGTTGGGTGTGTGGAGAGTAAGGAGAGAGACCACAGTTTTACTTCTTTTTTTTTTTAACCCTCTCCCTTTTGTGGAAAGTAAAATCAAATTTCGCGGGGTAACATGCCACCGTAAGTTTTCGAATCCGATTCCAAAGGGCCACTTTAAATTTCTGAATTCTATTCGACTCTCAAGGGTCGCTGTTTATAAAACATAGTTCTACACTTCTACCGGTCTATGGATGGGAGCAGGGATTGAAATACCGAGCTGGCCGATATATAGGCTGATATGTAAATATCGGCCCGTAAATTTCTCTCTTATTCGGTTTTTTTTTTTGAATTTTTGTCTGAATTTTTTTGGATAATGTCAGAAAATTTAGAGCTTCTTGAAAATGTAATTTTTTCATTAAATATCGGTCATATACATATTCAAATTATTTATTTAAGTTTTGAATACGATTAATATTAAAATTAACAATAGATGATGTTAACTTATAAAAACATGAAAATGTCCCATCAATCCTCTCAAGTCTCATCAAGAAGTAGATCTTATTATATAATTAATCAATCTTAGCATAATTTTTAATGAGATTAGTGTCACTTATTATAATTTTTAATTTATTGAATAGTATTTTAAAATTCAAATCATGTTTTTCAAATTTTCAAGAAGTGGTAATAAAAGGTAAAATACTATTTTATAAGTGAAGACCTCTGAATAATATGGTTTTTTTTTTTTTTAAAGAGATTTCGATTATCTTAGCTTAGACTAACAAAAATTGAGATCAAAGTAGACTATTAGTATCTATCAAAATTTGAATTCATTTTAAGTAGATCTCAATGAAATTGAATTTTATATCTCAAAATTTGAATGACATCAAAGCTTGACCAAATTTTCTCAAAACAAATGTAATATTACTATGGATCCAGCTTTTCATATGGATAACCCGGGATGTGGAAATAAAATCTTGCATACGTCTCTTCCGGAAGTGGCTCATCATTAGACGTGTAGTCGGATGTTGATGATGGATTGTGATACTGCCAACTATCAGATGAGGGTTGCGACTGACGATCTGAAATCGACATGGACTGCATATTACTGGATAATGAGTCCGTGTCGAAGTGTCTATAGCTCGGTTGACCATAATATCCTGTGGACGTATATCCAAAAGATACATATCCTTCACCGGGCAAGTTTGTTCCGCCATGAAGAGGTGTATGTTGCTTATCATCCTGTTGGTAATGGACTTCACTCATGTTGGGATAATACCCAGGTGGATTTGCAGGCTCAACATCCACAACAATATTTGGATGAGTAAAATCCAACCCATCATCTGACCCATTACCGTCATCGGTAGATGAATCAGAATCAGATGTAGCTGACCCATAATCACTTCTACTAGGTTGGCTGCTCGGAACAACATGTTCTTTTCCTCTTATTGATCTCCTCCTCTGTGAAGAGTTAGATACCCCATCTGTCCCAGTGGGCCATTCACTAACAGAATGACGACGTGGTGCCATCCTTGTACTTGTCTGACGTTCTAGACTCACATTTGGAGGGCGGGACACACTTATTGAATGACGTCGACCTTCATTTTCTGCCTCTTCCTCGGAATCTTCCAATTCTCCCAACTCTATACTTTAATCTAAAAATGATATATCTAGATCATGAAGTATAGGTTGTTCTTCCTCTTCGATCCATTCTCTTAATGGATCATTATAGGTAAATAGAGACTCGAGATCGATCGGGACGAAAAAATCATCGGCATCTGCCCGTGTCAACTCAGGGTACCTCCTCAAATTCCTTGCCCTTAGCCTCTGATTGTAGTGTAGGTTCACTAAATCATTAAGTCTTTGAGATGATAATTTGTTTCGAGGCTTGCTATGGACATATTTAAATGTCGACCACTTACGCTCGCAGTTGGTTGCACTGCACGTCTGGCTCATCAGCTTGATGGCATACTTCCTCAATATAGGTGAGCTGTTGCCAAAATATGTCCACCATTGTGTAGCACTCATCGTCACCGTCTCTCTCAACCTAACATCGACAACTTCATCCGCAAATGACTCCAAGCGGTTCTCATAATTGTGTAACTTCAAAAAAAAAGAAACACAATTAGTATTATTGGATAATGAACAATTTTCAAATCATCGAAAATATGGAGATCATAATGAACAAAAGTAATACATCTCTAAAATATGCCGCTCGTTCACCAGGATGCATGACACCCATAATTTCCAATGTCCGTCTTACGCAGTTACAAATTGAGTTTGTCGATAGTTCTAAACCTAACTCATTAGCTTTCTTTGAGAAGGGATTCAAATAATATGCTGCGAAGTGAAATACAATGCGATTAGCCTAAATATAAGATATGCACAATAATAAGATATAAACACACCAGCGAATAAAAAACTAACCTGCAACAAACTGTGGGTTGGAGATGAAAAATTGATTAATCCTGTCATTGATGATTTCCATGAAGTGAACCAGAGGATTAACTTTCACAACTTCAGTTTTAGCCTTTATGATGAATTCAAATACATAGGGGAGCGTCGGCTTCTTATCTCCGTCTACAAATAGGAGTGCTGTGACTATGGGAGCAGAGATGTTAATGGCCGATACGATACTATCCCAGAACACTTTAGATACAAATAAATGTGTAATGTTCTGGTAATATCTTTGATGTTCAGCGTTCCTCATGTCGAACGCATTCGCAAAGGACCTACTTCTCGCCATCTTCATCAATTCTTTCTTCCTTCTTAAGAAGCTCTGCATCGTAAGGAATACTGTGGTGAAACGTGTTACTGCAGGTCGTAATAGTTCACGACGTTTCGTGTACTTCCTCATTACCTCTAAGATTCTAACATGATTGTATATAAATGTGGTCACATCCTTACACCAGTCAATTAGGTTTCCAAATTCCCTCACATTAGCAAAACCTTTGAGGATCAAGTCTATGCAGTGGACCGCATAGGGGGTCCATAAGATCCACGGGTATGTGTTCCCGACCTTCCTCCCTCCCGACTTATAGCCCACTCCATTGTCCGTTACAATTTGGGCAACATTCTCAGGTCCAATTTCTTCACAGACAGACACCATCAAGCTACAAAGAAAGTCACCATCATTTACTCGGCCTGATGTGTCATATGATTTATGATACACTGTGCCACATTGATTATAAATGAAGAAGTTAACGATACTACGGTTATCGTCACTCTTCCAGCCATCCGACATAAGGATTACTCCTGTATCCTCCCAAGAAGACTTAAAATTCTTTACCCATTCTCGGATCTGCTGTATTTTACAGGGGATGAACGTGGTAGAAGTCTCATACGGCGATGGGAAGTTGATATTAGGTCCAGCAGTTGCGAATGCAAAGCACACAGACTTAAAATATGGATTTAAGATTTCAGTCGGTGGCCGATGGCTGTCGGCGAAAAACTTAGTGACTGCCGTCCCAACTAATTGTTTTGCCGTCTCTTTGTCTACTTGATTTATTTTTCCTTATTTCAAGGAAGTTGGTCTGTCCCACATTAGATCACCAGCACCAACTGTATTCGGATTTACACCGTAGCGTTCAGTCCTTGCTTGTTCTCCTCCTCTGAATGCATTTTTAATGGAATTCCATCGGCCCATAAGTCCAGATTTTTTGTCTGGATGATCCACGCGCAGTCCCTGATCCACTCGCACCGCCTGTGTAGAGTATTAAAATTCAGTTTTGGCATTTTAATGTAATTTAGAAATAAATTGCTTTTGTTACATTAAACAATTAATTTAAAGAATTAACCTGCACCACTCTGCCCCCTCATCTCATGTTCGCGGCAACTAATTCGCATTGCACGCCGTAAGTTTCTGTCCTCCTCAATCTCGTCTGGATCCTCTTCTGAAGACGACGGGACATTTTCCACGTATTGGCCCTCCCTTTCACTTTCTAAACAGTCGGCCATTATGTGACTGATAGCATGATCTTCTGCTTCAGTCCTTATTTTCTTTTTTTTGGCATTCACTTCCAGTAGTTGCCTGCAAATAATTTGCGCTTGTGTTGGTGCGCGTTTGCAAGCGGCTACATCTCCTGTCTTTCCGGCTATATGTGCCTTTAAACGGGTTATTTCTCCAGATACCATCTTTTCACAGAAGTTGCATTTGACTTTGTTGTTACTATGTCGTTCACCGAACCACTATGTTAGATCTTCATTGTTCTTAGCCATTGTTGTTTAAGAATCTGATTTTTTTGATACATTTACACATTTTTGGGCAATTTATCACATGAAAATAGGGGATTAAATGATAAAATTAAAAAAAAACATCATTTGCTGTGAACTTGAAACTTTTTACAGTAATAACACACTACAAACTAAGAGGCTTCATTTAAAAATAGAATCTAATTTTTTTTATACATTTACACATTTTTGGGCAATTTATCACATGAAAATGAGGGATTAAATGATAAAATTAAGAACCTGAAACTTTTTACAGTAATAACACACTACAAACTCAGAGGCTTTATTTAAAAATAGAATCTGATTTTTTTGATACATTTACACATTTTTGGGCAATTTATCACATGAAAATGGGGGATTAAATGATAAAATTAAAAAAAAATCATCTGCTGTGAACCTGAAACTTTTTACAGTAATAACACATTAAAAACTCAGAGGCTTCATTTAAAAATAGAATCTGATTTTTTTTATACATTTACACATTTTTGGGCAAATTATCACATGAAAATGGGGGATTAAATGATAAAATTAAAAAAAAACCTCATCTACTATCAAATACTACTTTTTTTACAGTGCACAAACACTAATCACTGAGAGGGTTGGGTTAAAAAACATTCATACGTTTTGGGTACATTTACATATTTTTTCATAATTTATCACATGAAAATGGGGGATTAAATGATAAAATTAAAAAAAAAACTCATCTACTGTCAAATACTACTTTTTTTACAGTGCACAAACACTACTCACTGAGAGGGTTGGGTTAAAAAATATTCATACGTTTTGGGTACATTTACATATTTTTTCATAATTTATCACATGAAAATGGGGGATTAAATGATAAAATTAAAAAAAAAACTCATCTACTGTCAAATACTACTTTTTTTATAGTGCACAAACACTACTCACTGAGAGGGTTGGGTTAAAAAATATTCATACGTTTTGGGTACATTTACATATTTTTTGGGCAAATTATCACATGAAAATGGGGGATTAAATGATAAAATTAAAAAATAAAACCTCATATACTGTAAAATACTACTTTTTTTACAGTGAAAAAACACTACTCACTGAGAGGGTTGGTTTAAAAAATATTCATACGTTTTGGGTACATTTACATATTTTTTGGGCAAATTATCACATGAAAATGGGGGATTAAATGATAAAATTAAAAAAAAAGCCTCATCTACTTTAAACTGGATTTTTTTACAGTATAAAAACACTAATCACTAAGAGGCCTGGTTTAAAAAATATTCATACGTTTTGGGTACATTTACATATTTTTTTCGTAATTTATCACATGAAAATGGGGCATTAAATGATAAAATTAAAAAAAAAAGCCTTATCTATTTTCAAACTGAATTTTTTTACAGTACACAAATACTACTCACTGAGAGGGTCGGTTTAAAAAATATTCTTACGTTTTGGGTACATTTACATATTTTTTCGTAATTTATCACATGAAAAGAGGGGATTAAGTGATAAAATTAAAAAAAACCTCATCTACTCTCAAACTGAATTTTTTTACAGTATACAAACACTACTCACTGAGAGGGTTAGTTTAAAAAATATTCATACGTTTTGGGTACATTTACATATTTTTTCGTAATTTATCACATGAAAATGGGGGATTAAATGATAAAATTAAAAAAAACCCTCATCTACTTTCAAACTGAATTTTTTTACAGTACACAAATACTACTCACTGAGAGGGTTGGTTTAAAAAATATTCATACGTTTTCGGTACATTTACATATTTTTTCGCAATTTATCACATGAAATCGAGGTTTTTGTTTAAACATTTTGAATTAATAATTACGTTGTATGAAATTTATATTTTTTCACAGAACCTTATTTCTAAAATCAGAGGGGTGTTTTATAAAATAAAATCAGCAAATTTTTCCAATAATTACTATTTCTTAATTCTTATAATGTTTTGTAGTACATTTTCACTTTAGAAAATAAAAGAAAATTAAAAAAAAAAAAACTAATCTGCATGAAAAAAAATATCATACATTCATAATAACTTCTGTGCTAAATGCTTAAGGCTTTAAGCATAAATAAATCATTATCAATAATTAATAATCCATATTTCTAAAACAACAACATATTACAAAAAATACATTAAATATTAAACTATACATTAAAACCATAAAATATTTAGATCAGAAGGCTAAAAAATAAAAATGGAATAAAAACTTACATGAAAATGAAGATCAATCTATTTCCAGTACTTTGAACGGAATGATCTTCTAAGATAAGCCAATAATACACAAGGATTTCCAATCTAGCCGGATGAACGTTTGTAAGATGGGGATAGGAGTTAGAAAATACCACTGCTGGATGAGTGAGTTTCGGAATGATTTTGTGGCTGAATGAAGAGATGTATGGGGTACTCATATAATGGAGGAGTTCGGTCGGTTCAGATCACGGGTTTCAGAAATATTAATAAAAAATTCAGGCGTGGGAAACAACAAGAATCCCACAGCCTGTTGGATGGGATGTCATGTAGGATTCCTGGGCGATATTTTGGACTATATATCGCGCGATATATCGTCCGTGATATATCGCCCGATAATCATTCAAAATATCGCCGATATTAATTTTTAATTCATATTAACTGTAACGATACTAACCGATATACAGGGATTATTGGCCGATATCCTGGACTGATAAACGGTCCAAATATTGCCCGATATTTGTACCGAATATCGCCGATATACAGTGGGTCACTACAGATAACATTTTTTTAAAAAAAAAAAAAACCGGGCCTTCCAGACCAATAAATAGCTTATTGGGCGATATTGCATCCGATATACGGACCGATATATCGTCCGTATCGGCCGATATCGTTTTTTTTTTTTAAAAAAAAGAAAACCATAAATAAATGTAAAAAACCGATATTTACCAATATCGGCCGATATTGGGGCCGATATTTACGACCGTTTATCTGTCATATCGGCCGATATTCCTACTGTACGGCCGATATTTATCGTATCGGCCGATATTTGAACCCTTGGATGGGTGCTTAAGACTGAAATTA
Organism: Chimonanthus salicifolius; assembly: GCA_013350335.1. NCBI lineage: Eukaryota > Viridiplantae > Streptophyta > Magnoliopsida > Laurales > Calycanthaceae > Chimonanthus > Chimonanthus salicifolius. Next base: position 34,966,309 of record CM023539.1, read on the forward strand.
AAATCGGATCAAGTTGACTTTTAATAAATTTAATTTAATTCATGTTAAAATTTATTAAGTCTGACTTGATTTGAATGGCTGATCCAAATGATATAATTTAATTTGATTTGAATTTTTAACTCAGGTCAACTCGAATGTTGTTTTATAACTTGTTGCACTCTGATTGAGTCAAATTATATCAAGTCGAATTAATTTTAAATTTCTCAACTCAACTCAATTCCAATTTAATACAAGTTTTTATTTTTTTTCAACATGATTCGACCCAGGCTAATGAATACAGATGATTAGTGGGCCCCACTGCTCCTTCCACACTTCTTCCTCCTTCCTTTCTCTAATTTTAGTCTTTCGGATTTGGTCATAGTTGCGTATGTGAATACACACGCTACACTTTTACTCTTTTTTTTTTTACCTTCTATTTTCTGTTGTAAAGAAAATCAAATTTTGCAGGGTAACAAGCCACAATAAGTTTTCGAATTCCATTTCACTTAAATTTTGCATAGTATTTTCCAATATGATAAAGTTACATAGTATCTATTTTTCTTTGATAAAGGGGTATTTTCATAGATTTGCCTTGGTATCATGTCCATACTGTCGTATTGAGACTTCAATTTTTTTTATAACGAAGAAATCCAAGACCCCAACCTCTCTCCGAATACCAGAGGATAAAACTTTGAATGTACGTAGCCCCCTACAAGCCACTGTATCAGGTGACTAGAGGACTCGAATCTGAGACCTCTAGTTCCTGAATCCAAGTGTTTCTCACTTGAACTACCTTATGCGAGATTAAACTGACTTCAAATCAAGTATAAACACAATCACCCTGCCATCATAGGCATAAGACATGAGTACAACTGACTGGGCCCCTTCCCACATAGTTGTCAGAACAATTCCTTTGTTGAATGGCTCATGGCAAGTAAATGTCTCATTCAGCGAACTCCATGTCTTAACAAACATGTATTAATCATATGCAAGAATGTGTATGCGAAATATTGTGTAATAAGTCCCCTCACCTAAGTGGGATAACGGGAGAGAAGCCTAAGTCCACGTGTGTCTCTGCAAACTGACAAAGCCGTGGGAAATCTGCAAACATTAAAACCAATTGGAGGGAATATAGAAAATACACTAAAAGTCCACAACCCTTCAGAAGAACTAGGGTTGGAGCTCGGAACTGTCGAAGGAGGTTCCGAAGCTATGGTGGTTTGGGCTCGGAATGAAGGGGTTCCGAGTTTGGTTTAAGAATCCACTAGTTTCGAAGCTAGGGTCAATGCTTTGGAACAAGCTGAGGTTCCGAGGATGATTCTGAAGGCAAGTTCCAAAACTTGTTTCGGAACCAAGGGTCCGAAGGTCGGTCAGGGGTAGTCTTCCGGTATTTCGGAAGCTGCCAAGGACTTATCTTGGAACGAAGGGCAAGTTCCGTCATTGGTTCGGAGAGAGGGCTCGGAACGGTGTTATAAGGCTAAAGGGTTCCAAGCTCCCTATTTCGGAAGTTTCGAAGTTAGTCTCGGAAGTTTCGAGAGTTTGTCTCTCTCAAGGGCTGGGGTGTTGCAACGAAAACTTAAGGGAAGATGGGGAAAACACAGTGAAAAATCCATTTTCAAGATAACAACCCATCTAATCAGTCCTAGGGGCAATTTGAGTATGAAAAACACTTTCAAAACGCGCTTAAGCACCAAATCCACAAATAACTAAGAATTTAAACATAATTTGGAGAAGGATAACATAGGAAAAAGGAAGAGAGGAGAGAAATTACGCAATGCGATGGTATTTGGCGATAAATTAGCAGAGACCAAAGTGCGAGCAATGAATCCGATGTCCAAAAGCGGAAATATCGGAAAGAATCGACGCAAAAGAAGCCACGGGAGATGGGTGACAGTCGAGGGAGAATGGGAGAGGAACACGTGCTGCTTTCCAAATTGGGAAGGGCTGATGTGATGTTTTCCTCTTTTTGGGACAAAATGGCTATTTAAAGTAAGTGGGTTAATGGGTCAAAACACGGGTCAGGCTTGAAAACGTGGCTTTAGGTCTCAAAGCGGGTCCGAGTTATTTTTCTTAAATTTAGGGATAAAAACCAAATCTAGAGATAATCTTATTGAAAACTAAGCTCAATAAATGATTTTCCATTTTCAATAAATCTAGAAAATACTCTGAAATTCAAACTGAAAACTTCCACTATGGATAGGTGTGGGCCTCTATTTTTTATATCTGTAGCTATGTGAAATGGATGTTTATGCAAAATTTGGGGACCTAAATACATCATTCTAATGCTCATTGAATTTTCAAACATTTTCGCATGAAAACACTAACTTATCCAAAATTACGAAAATGTCACTCGAGCTCTCGAGTTCGAAATCAGGCAAATCAGGGCTCGCCAGTGAACCCACGAGCTGTCACGCCCCGACTCGAAGGGTGGACCCGGAACGCGACTGATTTTTTTTTTTTTTGAAAGATAAACTAAACCAACTCACAAGCATTCTCACTGGTCCGAGTTAACGGTTAAGCCCAGAGGTCACACATGATCCCCACATGTGGACTCAAACATGTACCATAAGTCTACCCCATAAGATAGATATAATAACAACAACACATAGCATCAACATATATCATCAAAATCAAATCCATCCATTGGTTCATCAACACATCAACTTAAGCCACTACAAAGGCAAACGGTTTAATACATCACATGGAAATAAATTAAGTACCACATCCGGTACTTAATAAAAGCAAATGGTTCCAAGAACCAATAAGAAAAGATAAGGGCATTCCCCTCAGGGGGAATCCTGAAATACCGCTTCAGCTTATCCATCCCAAGCCTGAAAAAGAGGGTCCTCCTCCTCGGGTTCATCGCCTGAAAGGTGAGTGGGGTGAGCTAACTAGCCCAGTGAAGGAAATATAACAATACACATTAAGTAAATAATAAAATAGGTTAGCAACAGTTCAATATCACATGCTTGATAACAATAAGCATAATCTCAAGTAATATATCAACATCATTAAACCACTGCCATTATCCACCGTAACGCCTGCCGACTACACTGAGACCAGTATTAAGTCCCGACACGGTCAAAACACATCCTTTCAATTACATCTCCGGCTTTGACTTAGCTGATACTGACATCCTCAAGTCAGCAACTGACGACAGCATGGTCCGCCCATGGTCCAGTAGACATAAACCATCTCTCATATGGCCGATATTGGTTCAATAGCCCAAGTACGTGGAAGCAGTCTTACATACACATACGATCAATATCGCAATATCACAATCATCACAGCACTCTTACCATAGTGCATTATGTATAGGCACATGAGTGGGTTCATCAGAAACTGAAACCACTCATTGCTCAATACTCATCTCATCATAACACTTGTTTACCAAATCTACAGAGTTAAGTTCCCTCACCGTGATTATGTGGTTACGCGGTCTCTATTCAAACAACACACAAGTGCACAATCAATATACATAACAAATACGTACATATACGTAGTATTTCGAAATCATACGTTTTCCCACAAAAATATCCAGGGTTCATGGAATTGAGTTTCCTACTTGGTTTCTATCTTTTTAAATTATTATAATAATAATAGAAAGGGGCTCAGTCCAAAACTCATATTATCTTCTGGATATTGACCATATTGAATTATTGAGTTAGGTCTAGATCCTCGGGCCACTTCTCGGTTGTCTTCTGGATAGGACCAGACCTGACATTTTGAGTTAGACCTCAAGGTCACCCACTGCCAGACTATAGTAACGGCCTGAAAGTGAATCACTCAGTGCCCGACCAATAGGGTCGGCCTGCAAGCGTATACAATAGTATTTACACTATAAATAATAAGAGAAAAGGGGTTAGTACAATTTTAATTTAACAGAGGGGTATTGATAATCATAAACAATCAAACACATTAATAACATCAAATAATAATCAAGATTAGACAAAAACATTAATCAAATAATATTTTATCATTTAAAAATGGGTCCCTCGGAACATCACCTCGGAACCGGGTACAGTGGCTTCGGATCATCCAAACCACACTAAACTAAGTCACTGGCCTCGGAACATGGGCCTGACTTCGGATCATCCGAAGACTAAGTCTCGGACCTTCCGAAGTCCATCCGAACCGATTAAAAATCCGAAATAAGTCTCGGTGGGTCTTGCATGCTTGGAACGTCCGAAGTCTGGGTCTCAGACCTTCCGAGTGGGCTCGGTACTTCCACGCTTGGCTCGGTGCATCCGAAGGGTCAGGGGGTCACTGCTCTCGGACCGTCCGAAGGTTCGGACCGTCTGAAGATCGGTTCTCGGACCTTCCCAGAGTCGTCTTCCTCACTGTCTGCTTTTGCAGACAGTGACGGCAGTCTGACAGTGAAATGCAACTCCGGAAAGGGAGGGCTTCCCGGACTCGTTTTTCATATCCAGCCGGTCTGATGGACTCCTCTGGGAGTCCTCTTTCCACAGGGAAAGATTTGGAGCTCAGAAGCTCACTGGGCCATCCGATTTTAAGGTCAAATCCTCACGGGTACATGAAACCCATGGTTTTTCCTTAGATTTAAAACTGGTTTTTCTCTATCAAAACAGAGTCAAATTCAGTTTTGTTTGACTCAAAACAGATTAAAATCGAAAGGGGATTGCAAAGGATACCTTTGCTCGGGCTCTTGGTTTGAAAATCAGAAATTTGAAATCCTTTCCTTCTTAAGCTAAGGTTTGCAAAACAGAGAAAGAACAGAGGCTAACTGTCGGCTGAAACTGGCTGATTTCAAACGACTGAGAGGGAGACTGAGAGAGATAGAGAAATGGGAGTTCAAACAGCTTAACCAAGGGCTGGTTTTATAGGATTTTGGCCGAAATTTCAGGTCGGCGAGCCACTGCATGCACCTACATGCAGTCGCGGGTGACGATTGCAATAGTAAACGGCAGGTTTTCCCTCTGGTTGCAGATCAGCCCCCTGCAACTTTTCCAATTTGCAAACAGGCCCCCGGTTTTAATAAAAATCGAATTTTAAACTAAAAGTATTATTTTTTAAGAACTCAAAACCAGATCCAACCTTACAGATAGGTGGGATTTTGAAAATCTTGATCACCATAAAAATTTTGGAATTTATCTCTTAATAAAAACCATTTATTTAAATAAAAACTATAATTTCTCAATATTTACTTAAATAAATAATTGTTAAAATAACCAATTTGTAAATCTTATTTTGAGGTGAAATGAAATATCTAGACCATTCTTAAAATGGTCTAACACCAGATACCCTTTTCAAAATTTATTTCATTTTCAAAACTCTTTAAAATAATTAATACTCCCTTTCGGGGTTTTGACGGGCGGGATTTAAATACCATTTTTTGAAAATAAATTCATTTTAAAAATAAAAAATGCAAATCATTTATTAAGGAGAATATTATCCATAAAAAAAATCACTCAGCAACAAAATTTACAAAATAAACATAGCAAGTGGTTAATTACCAAAATGCCCCTCCAGCTCGACGAGCTGAATCACTGAGTTTTCGGGTTCAGATTGGGCCAAACCTGGGCTTTCCTCGAAGCCCTAACCAAAATCTTCGAGATTAACCAGCTAAACAGGGTTAATTAAGCTAAAACACGCCTAATCTGGGGCAGGATATTACACGAGCTACCACTGCTACCAAACCTCCAAAAAGCGACTTGGAGATCAACAAATCTCCCTAAAAGTCCTAAAATACTGAATGTGGCCGTTACACAATTCTTCAATTTCATCCTATCGGGCCTTGATTGAATCATCATTGAGTTCATCAGGTTCGATGCATGCATCAACCAGACACCTTATCTTGAATTTTAACTGTTAAATTGTCCTTACTATAGCAAGCATATATGGGCTTAGTGAAATCTTTGGTGGAATCCCACGTCAATTAAAAACTTTTTTGTCCAATGTATACTATCTTGAAATCGATGGTTGCCCCTTTCTTTTTTTTTTTTTTAGCGGTAAAGAAGAAATTTCATTAGAAAAAAAAAAGATACAAAGAGAAAAAAGGAAAAACAATAAAAGGGGGCCTAAGAGAGTTAGGTCAAACAAGAAACATAAAATGCTAATCAACAATAAAATACCAAACCAACAAATGATTAGCTACCCTCCCAATACATTAAATAAACTAGATGGTTGCCCCTTTCTATTTCTCTACATTCATTTTTATTAAAACTAGATAAATTCTCTTTCACATTTACCCCTCTAGTTGATTGGATTGCTTTAAACATAAACAAAAGTATTATCTCATACTAAAAATTAACAAAGGATGAGCCATACTTGTGGAAATTTATCTTCAATAACTTAGCGTTAAATTGTTAGCAAGGAACTACTAAAAAAATGTAGATCCGCTACTATACAAGGATTTCTCATTTTTTTTAAATGGTAATTCAATTGATGAGAAATTGTGCACATGCCCTGTAAAAAATGGAAATCACAAAGCAAAATGATTGTAATATAACCTATTTCAACATAAAATTTCATAAAATTGTAATACCTTGACCCAGATTAGGCGTGTTTTAGCTTAATAATCTTGCTTAGACCGGTTAATCATTAAAGATTACGGTTAGGGCTTTGAAAAAAGTCCAGGTGTGGCCCAATCCGAGCTCGAGAGCTCAGTGCTCCAGCTCATCCAGCTGGAGGGGCAAAATAGTAATTTACCGCTTCTTGTTATTATTTTATAAATTATGTTGTTATGTGATTATTATTGGATGATAATGTTCTCCTTAATAAAGGATTTGTATTTATGATTTTAAAATAATTTTATTTTCAGAAAATAGTATTTAAACCCGCCCGTCAAAACCCCGAAAGGGAGTAATAATTATTTTTAATTGGTTTTTAAATGAAATAGATTTTTGAAACAAGTATTTTATGTTAGATCATTTTAAGTATGGTCTAATTATTCTTTAACACACCAAAATGAGGTTTCTAAATTGTTTTATTTAGCATTTGTTTAATTAAGTAAATAGTGTTAAATTGTGATTTTTATTTAAATCAATGGGCTTTAGTGAGAGTTAAATCCCAAAACTTTTATGGTGATCAATTTTTTTAAAACTCAACCTATCTGTAAGGTTGGATTAAGATTTTGAGTTCTTAAAATCATGTTTTTAGTTAAAAATCAAGTTTTTATCAAAATAGGGGCCTTTTTGCAAAACCAGAAAGTTTGAGGGACTTATGTGCAACCTAGACTACGGAACAGTGTAACCACTGTTCGGGATGTCAGCTCCGGCTACATGAGCAAGCATACAGTGGCCGGATGGCCCCCTTTCCAGGCCAGATTTCTATAAGTACGGCCCTCAGTCTGCTAGTTTAACTCCCACACTTTCTTCTCTTCTCTCTCAGTCTCTGCTCTCTGGTTTTTCCAGCCGACCTTGCCTCTGTCTTTCCTTGTTTTCTCAGTTTAGCTTAACAGTAGCTTAAGAGGAAAGATTTTCACAAGACCGGATTTTAGCTCAGGAACTTCAGTAAAGGTAACCACTGTGTTCCTTTTCAAATTTTAGATAGTTTAGAATCAAGAAAAACCGATTTTGGTTTAGTTTTGAGTAAGAAAAATGGTTTCAAATTCTAAGGGAAAACTTGGTTTTCATTGTACCAGTGAGGCTTTGGTTTTAAAATCCGTTGGCTTACTGAGTTTCAAAGTTTAAAATTATTCCCTATGGAAAGAGGACTCCCAAAGGAGTCCATCGGACCGGCTAGGTGTGGAAACCGAATCCGGGAAACTCTCTATTTCCAGATTTGTATTTCACAGTGTGTCTGCCGTCACTATCTGCTGTTGCCGACAATGGAGGAAGACTGCTCTCGGACTGTCCGAGAGCCGAGCTTCAGATGGTCCTAGCCCTTCGGACTGTTCGAGAGGACCCCTCGAAAGTTTCGAGCTTCACCCGAAGTCCAGAAGCGCCCGAGGCTAGTTTGACTCAGCCGGACAATCCGAGCAGAGCTCGGAAGGACCGAACCCCACTCGGATGATCTGAACCTCACTTCGGATGTTTCGAGACCCTTTTTCAAATTTTTTTCGGTTCGGAAGGACTTCGGATGATCCGAGACCTGATCTTTGGACGATCCGAAGTCAGACCCATGATCTGAGGTCAGTGACTAGTTTAGGTGTGGTTCGGATGATTCGAAGCGATAATACTTGGTTCCGAGGCACGTTCTGAGGGACCCAGTTTTTAAGTGTAAATCTTGTTTGATTATTATCGATTGCATGTGATGTTAATACCCCATTGTTAAATTAAAAATGTACTAACCCTCTTCTCTTATTACTATAGTATATATACTATTGTATTCACTTCCAGGCCGACTTTATTGGTCGGGCATTGAGTGATCTCACTTTCAGGCCGACGCTATATTTGTCGGGCACTGAGTGACCTCGAGGCCTTACTCAAAATGTCAGATTTGGTCCTATCCAAAAGATAAGCGAGAAATGACCTGAGAATCTAGACCTAACTCAATAAGTCAATCTGGTCAATGCCCAAAAGACAATATGAGTTTTGGACTGAGCACCTTTTTATTTACTATCTTTTGGATTATTATAATTTAAAAAGGATAGAAACCAAGTAGGAGACTCAATTCCATGCACCTTGGATATTTTTGGAAAAACCAGTATGATTTCAAAGTACTACTTGTGTGTATGTATTTGATGATATGTATGATAATTTATAATGATTGTGCACTTCTTTGTTTGTTTGAACAGAGACCGCGATACCACACAGTTACGATGAGGGAATTTAACTTTGCAGTTAAAATGTAAACAGGTTTTGTTATTTGAGATGGATCTTGAGCAATGAGTGGTTTCAGATTTGATGAACCCACTCATGTGCCTAGACTTGACGCATTATGGTAAGAGTGCTTATGATGTTGGTAAATGCTATGATATTGATCATATGAAATGTGTAATACTGCTTCCACGTGCCCTTGACTATTGAACCAATATCGGCCATATGAGAGATGGTTTACGTCTATTGGACCATGGGTGTCGACAGTTGCTGACTTGAGGGTGTCAGTATCGGCTATGGGAGAGCTGGAGATGTACTTGCAAGGATGTATTTTGACCGTGTCGGGACTTAATACAAAGGTCTCAGTGTAGTCGATTGGTGTTACGTTGGATGATAGCAGTAATGGAAAAGATGATGAGATGATAGAAGAAATGATGAGATTCTACTTGATATTGTGACTTTTATTATCAAGCATGAGATATTATATTGCAACTGTTGATTATTTCTAACCTGTTGTTTACTTTAAAACTGTACTGTTCTATTTTCTTCACTGGGCTAGTTAGCTCACCCCACTCACCTTTCAGGAGATGAACACGAAGAGAAGAACCCTCTATATGAAGCTTAGGGTGGATAAACTACGGCGTTACTTTGGGATTCCCACTGAGGGGAATACCCTTGTATTTACTTTCTGGTTCTTGGAACCATTTTCTTTTGTAAAGTACCGAATGTGGTACTTAGTGTGTGTTAAGGTCATGTATTAAAAACTACTATGCTTTTATAGTTACTCTGATGATAATTTTGAAATAATAATTCAGTGTTAGAATTATGTGATCTTATATGTGTTATTACCTTTGTATCTTTTGTTAGGTAGACTTATGGTATATGTTTGAGTCCACATGTTGGGATCATGTGTAACTTCTGGGTCCAACTGTTGATCCAGCCCAGCTATAATGCTTGTGTTGGTTTAGTCTTTCAAAAAAAAAAATATCAGTCGCGTTCTGGGCCCACCCTTTCGGTCGGGGCGTGACAAAAATAGTTTTTACTAGAGCTTCTCTCATATATCATTTCATGACTTATTACATATTTCATCATATTTTAACTTTTTTTCATATAAACTATTTCAAATTCTTATTAATCAAAATATACATTAATAAATATTTTTAAATATATAAAAATTATTTTTTACGATGACCCACATTTACTACTTAATTCACTCTCTCCTATTCACATCTCAAGTTCTCAGTGGATCATCATAAGCATCTTTGTTTCCATTTTTTATTCTAATCGAAATTTTTAAATTGCTAAAAAAAGTTAGGTACATGAGGTACAAAATATTACATTTATGGTGAAAATATTGGCCAATATGTATCTTATCGGCCAATACATCTAGGGTTTTTTAGTATCAGCCGTACACAATAAATCTCTGAAATATCGGCCGATATTCAGGCCGATATGCTTAAAAATCGGTGATATTTTGATTTTTTTCAAAATTTAAAAAATGTACCCTAAATATGCATGTGTTTGACTGTTGCAATCAACCACATTTTTGAGTTCCAACAAATATGCAAAAAATTAAATGCACTAATTAATTTCCATGCATAACGCAATAATCAATGCACATTTTCGTTTTTTAATGAAAAATAATTAATGCTAGTTTTTCGTTTTTAATGAAAAATAATTAATGTTGCTTTTAATTAAGGCTAGTTTTTCATTTTTAATGAAAAATTATTAACACTAGTTTTTCATTTTTCAAAATGAAAATTAATGGTGACTTAATTTAGGGTGATTTTCATTTTTTTATAGAAAATTAATTATGACTTTTCGTTTTTTGATGAAAATTTAATGATAATTTTTTTAAAACAATAGAAAAGGGGAGCCATACATACACCCAATTTTTCTTTCCCTACACACTCTTTTTCAAAAATTTGGATGAAATTACCTTTTTGCCCTCCCACTTAATCTTCCACCGAACGAACCGACGAAGGATCAACCGAATACACAGAAGAGAGGGAAAAGAAAACTGGTGGGCCCCACCATTGATCGAAACCCAAGGTCTTTCTTAGCCATAGATAGGTGGGCCAGGGGCGATCATGGTGGTGTCGATCCTAGGGGTAGAAGTGTAGGATCCACTTGGATCTAAGAAAAAAACCTACAAATTTGGGTTTCGGACGCCCCAAGCAGCAACCGAAGAAACTTTCCAGAGGAGGGTCCCACGCGATTCAGATCAGAGATCTGATGGTATAGATGGATAGACCATAAAAAAACGGAATGGGTATGGTGGATCCTGCCAGCAGAAACTTTCTTGATCACATAATCTAAGGCCGAGAAGAAGATCTGGTGGCAACAAATCTGTATTTTTTGTTGCCGCCAGATCTTCTTCTCAGCCTTAGATCAGGTGATCGAGAAAGTTTTTGTCTTAGTCACCATATTGTCTTAAGAAATATCAAAAACCTTTATGCAACTTAAATTTTTACATTTTTAACTCTTCAGATATATTTTGTATTTTATCAGTATTTAATTATTTTTCTTTCATGAAATTTTAACACTATTTTAATTTAAGTTAAATCGACAATGTCTATTGTTGATAAATTTCCAAGGTGATATTTATCGGAATAATTTAAAGATGTTTGTAATTTTGAAGCCATTTAATCATTGTCCTAATAAGAAATAAATGGAAGTTTCTTACCTACATTTAAAAATGTCACATCAAAGTGTTTTTTTTTTCAATTTACGTGTTGGAAACCATTTAATTATATTGGAAGTTTCATATTAGTTGTTTCCTTGGTTGGTTTCCTTCTTTATAAAATTTGTAGATATTTTTTAAAGTTTTAAGACATTTTTCAAAACTTTAGAGGTTTAAAACTCCATTAGAATGACCGTTACTTAAAAAAAAATGCTTACCCTAGATTTTCCATTTTTTCATATTTTTCTTTTATTTAAAAAAATAAAAATAGAGGAGAGAGGGGCTTATCACCGATATCAAATACCGTGGTCTCACTGTTACCAATCATATTCCCTTTTTTAACCCCTGATCCAAGGGTAAAGATATCGGCCGATATAATACGGTTTTTCAGCACCGTATTATATCGGCCAATACGTATTCTATCAGCCGTACACAATATTTCTCGGCCAATATATCGTCGATATATATCGGTCCGATATTAACCGATATCATTAATATCGGTCTTTTTTTTAAAAAAAAATATCAAAATGGTAGTGGGCCCGAGTTGATATCTCGCCAATATCGGATCAATATCGTCCCAGATATCAGCCAATATTCAAAATATCGGTCGATATTTTCGTTTTCAATTTTTTTTTTTAAAAAAAACAGCTTCCTTTTGGTTTATTTATTTATTTATTTTTAAAAAACCAGCTTCCTTTTGGGTTGTTAAAATATAGCATTATTGAAAATTTATTGAAATAAAATCGACAAATTCTTTACCTGCTTATGTAAATAGCACTTTGTTGGAATCCTTGTCCACCAAAAACTTCAAGCTCATTTCACATATTTTGTGGATATTTAAATCTGAAAGTAGAGATAGAAAAGGTACAAAAGAATTAACATTGCAAACTCTTGTACGTTGGTTTCTCTATGTATGACAATGGTTAAAATTATTGCCATAAAATTCCAATAGCATGCATGCATGCATGGCTCTTGTACCAAGTTAGTTAAATGGTTAAAATTCCAACAGCAAGCTCGAGTACCCACACTTAGCCCATTATATAAATGGTTAAAGCTCCAAGAGCATGCAAGCTTGAACGCAGGCTTTTAGAATTCCAACAGCATGCAAGCTTTTAGAATTCCAACAGCATGTAGCCTCCATTTTCATGCTCATCTCTGTCCCAATAAAAAAAAGTGGTGCCACTTCATGGAGAAACCAATGGGCAGCTGTTATTTCCAATAGGAGTTGTTATTTCCAACACCAGCTGTATTTCCAAAGGTGATGGTTAAAGGCTTAAAAAATCCTTTTTTTTTTTCTTTCCATAGTACTTAATGGTAAAGAGCTATTTCTTGGCCGGCCAGTGATCCTCACATGGACATTTTGTGTGTAGAGACACGAGTTTTACCGTGATGCCCAATTTGCCCTCTACTTGTTGTACCGAAGAAAAAATAATGCCAAAATCCATGAACAGGGCAAATCGGTTCGCCAAAATTCATGAACAGTGCAAATCGACTTACCGGGATTGCAAGTCGGCTTGCTAAAATTCATGAACAGTGCAATTCGGCTTCTGAAATTGCATGAACAGTGCAATTAGGCTCTCCGAAATTGCAAGTCGGCTCACCAGAATTCATGAACAGTGCAATTCGACTATCCGAAATTTCAAATCGGCTCGCCATAATTCATGAACAGTGCAATTCGGCTATCTGAAATTTCAAATCGGCTCGTCAAAATTCATGAACAGTGCAATTCACCTCTCCGAAATTTCAAATCGGCTCTCCAAAATTCACATGGACAGTAAAAATCAGCCCATTGAAATTTTACTGTTCATACGAAGGGTAAAATAGGGAATACACTAAGACCCGTGTTGCTAAATACAAAATACCAGTGGGAGGATCGTTGGCCTTCTTCGCCACTCTCTTTTATATTGTTCTCTCTTTCTCTATCTTCTATCCCCTTTCACACACACGTTAAGAAGGTCCCAAGGGTGAAGCTGAGAAAATGTGGAGATTGGTGAGGCTGAGAACAAATCTGGGTGTAAACAAAGTTGGTTCGGACACCTTTCATTTAAATTACTTTTGTTAATTTAGAAATAAAATTAAAAAAATCATAATACTCATCACTAAATTTTTCAAACTTTTCTTACATAATTTTTCTTAATTTTTAAATTTTTTATTTATCATTTCTCTTCATGTTATTGTTAATTTTAATACTAATCATTTTTGAAACTTAAATAAATATTTTGAATATTTAAAGGACCGATATTTAATGAAAAAATTATATGTTCAAGAAGCCCCAAATTTTCTGAAATTACCATAATTTTTTTGGACCTTTTTACAATTATTTGCATATCTGCCAAATTATCGGCTAAAGCGTTTTTCAACCCCAGCACTGATCCAATTGACTCTATAGTCTATACTTTGAAAATTTGAAAAATATCAAAAATAGTCTACAAGAGAAGAACTTGTTAATATATGCTTGATGGTAATTATCTTTTGCATATATAAAAAAGGTGGAGTTCTACATATTTAAGTTCTAATTTTTTATGAACCTTACTTACCCCTAAATTATTGAGAAAAACTTTAAAACACATTCATCTATACAATCTTCACCGTTGAATTTAACATCCCTGTTTGGATATTAAGATAAAAGATTAGGATGATCAAGCAAATTTCAAAATTTATAGAAACAACATTATGTGACATCTAAATGATAGATGTCAGCTTTTAACATAATTAGGATGATCAAGCAAATTTCAAAATTTATAGAAACAAACATTATGTGACATCTAAATGATAGATGTCAGCTTTTAACATAACATGTTAGATAAAAAGAATTATATTCTTAATACACCTAAGAAGGACTAAATAGTAAAAAACATGGGCCCTACCTGAGAAGAGGCCCATATGGTGTGTGGGCCTTTATTATCAATTTATACCCAAGGATATAAATCTCAGCCGATACTATACTTAGCGGCCGAGATATCTCGAATTTTTGAGGATTGAGATATCTCGGTCGATACGATAAGTATCACTCAGAAATAAAATAATTTGACTGATATAGCTGAGAGTTCGGTCGAATATTGATTGTAGACCCGGCCGATATCTCGACCGATATATATATAAAATAGTTTTTTTTTTTTTAAATACCGAGATTTAAAAAAAAAAAATTAAAAGAGGAAAAAAATCTTGGCCAAAATCCAAAATCTCGATTCAGTCGAATTTTGGACCCCTCGTTATGCCCACAGCATCAACAGGAAAAACAACAGGCCCTGATGCGAGCACACACGCTTTGGTGACATGTGGTAACCGGTAACGGAAAGCAAAAGGAGGGACAGAAAGTGACAAATGGCCAAATGACAGGGGCAATATAGTCAATCTATTTTTCTATTATTTATAAAAAAATAAACACGAGAAACGAGCGTTACATTGAAGCAGTGCAGAGCAGAGCAGAACAGAGGACAAGGGAAAAGGGCTGGATGTTTGACTGTAAAATCCCCATTCTTCGTTGATTCTCATTCCCATTCACACGATTCCTCGCTTTTATTCCATTCTATCTTCTTCAATCCTCCTACCATACGCATTTATTACCCACTCCTGCTATAATTTCGTCTACCCTCCTCACTCTCTCTCTCTCTCTCTCTCTCTCATTTCTGGGCCCCACCCCTCTTCCTCATTCTCCTCCTTAAGTACTCATCCCCCGTCTTCCCTTCTTCCCCATCGCTCCCCTTCTCTGTCTGTCTGTCTGTCTGTCTCTCTCTCTGTCCCAAATGGCTTCTATGGGTGTCCTAGTTTCTGCAGTTGCTTCTCTGTTCTGCGTTTTGACGCTCGTTGAAGCTCGCATTCCAGGCGTGTACATGGGCGGAGCGTGGCAGAGCGCCCACGCTACTTTCTACGGCGGAAGCGACGCTTCTGGAACCATGGGTACGTCATTGCAAGCCGGTTCAACCCTCTCTATGTCCATTATCTCTTTTATTTCAGTATGGGTTTTGATTTTTAAGTCTTGGTTTTATAATCTTGTGGTAACTTATGTGTTTCATTTGCGAGGTTTTTTTAAAAAAAAGAAATCATAGAATTGAAATTTTAAAATGTTTGTTTCTTGGAAGTTCTTAAAAGATTGAAATAATAATATAAATGTGTAATAAAGGTATTAAATTATAGTACATTTTAAGTTTTCAGATCGAAATCATATAATCAGACATTTCAAGATGGTTTCCGCTTAGTTATAATCTAAAATGCTTATGGTTCGCACTGGAGAAGAAGGAAACGCCCTTTTCCTCTTTCTACGGTTGTGGGTTGTGATTTGTGATTCCGGCCGTCATGCTCTGTTATGTTCCACGGAACAGAGTCATCTAAAATCTGTCTCTCTTTGAAAGAGAAGACTGTTTTTTTTTTCTTTTTAATTCAGGGTTGGCTCTAGTTCTTAATTTCTACAATTAAATGGTTGAAATGGTGAGAAATGCGGCCAGAAATTGTGCTTTTTCGGTACTGTACTTGTTTACCAGTGGTAGTAAAAAAGGACAATTTCGTCCATTGGCCTGCATTTTTTTGTTTAACAGGAATCGAATCTCTACTTTCGGCCGCTAGGAACTGACAGAGCATCTGCATCTGCATTTGCATTTGCATTTCCCTGTTTCTTTCGCTGCATTTTCTTGTCCAAATTCCTGACAAAACACAGAAATCGAAACGGAAGGACACTTGTTGCTCTTCTTCATCTTCATCTTCTTTAAGTTTGTTGTTTGGATGTTGCAGGAGGAGCTTGTGGGTATGGGAATCTGTACAGCCAAGGGTATGGAGTGCAGACGGCAGCTCTGAGCACGGCCCTCTTCAATAGTGGTCTGAGCTGCGGGGCGTGTTTTGAGATAAAATGTGCAGACGACCCAACATGGTGCCATTCCGGCAGTCCTTCCATCTTCATCACAGCCACCAACTTCTGCCCACCGAACTACGCCCTCCCAAGCGACGATGGTGGGTGGTGCAACCCTCCTCGCCCCCATTTTGACCTCGCCATGCCGATGTTCCTCAAGATTGCTGAGTACCGTGCCGGAATCGTTCCCGTTGCATATCGCAGGTTGCCCACTTCTCCATCATCGTATCTATCTCCCTCAACCTTCTATTACTTCTTTGAGTTTAGAATTTCCTTTCTTATTTTAGTGTTTTTAATGGTTTCATTAACAAAGGCGGTAATTTCATCTTATTATTTTAAGGTTAATGATAGAGATGTCTTCATTTTTACTCTTATACTAAAGACAATTCTAGTTGAAATTATAAAATCTAAAAATAAAGAAATATTTTTTACCTTTATATAATTTAATGTAGTTATTTTTTACATTTTTAAATAAAATTTGCCTCTTAAAATAAGAATAAGAATAACAAAAGAGGAGGTTGGTCTATCGGTTCTCGTAGAGTGAGATTTTGAGTTTGATTTCATGTTCGACGCCTTTTTAAGTCACTTTCCATACTTGCTACAGTGTGTCAGGAGTCACTCTTCTTTTCCGTAACTGTTTAGATAAGAGATATATAATTACTCACAGAATTAATTTTACCTCTAATATAAAATATTGATACAAATGTTATAAAACCTTTAGTCTTTGCGGAGTTGTAAAAAGATAATTTATTTATTTATTTAAATGCAGCACTTTTAAGTTTGGAAAGTTGATTAGAGTTATGGAAAGCCAAACCCTAGAAGGCCGAGATCAGTAGATCTGTGCGGTCAATTGTCTAGTCATCTGCAAACCTTGACTTTTGACCTTTTGCCCTACTTATTAGTCTTACCGCGCAATTTGCGCCTGTTAGCTTGGCCAACTAACTATGTGGGGTCCCAATAAGGCAAAGACTGGAAACAAGTGCTCTTCTGTAATAAGGTTTGACACAAGTCAAATTTGATTTCAAAATCTAAAAGCTGAAAGTATAGAATTTAATAAATTAAATCTTAGATAAATAAGATTTTAAGAAATGATGAGGATGATAAATCAGTTGTTTAGATGGAACTTATAAGGTATGGAACAATCATATGACTGTGCTACTGCATTCTTACTATTCATTCTCTACAATGCAACAGGATCCCATGCCGGAAGAGAGGTGGAATCCGATTCACCATCAATGGATTCCGTTACTTCAACCTCGTCTTGATCTCAAACGTTGCTGGTGCCGGTGACATTGTCCGTGTCAGCGTCAAGGGCGCGAGGACTGGATGGATGAGCATGAGCCGCAACTGGGGCCAGAACTGGCAATCGAATGCGGTGTTGGTGGGCCAGTCTCTCTCCTTCCGGGTCTCCGGCAGCGACCGCCGCACCTCCACTTCATGGAACATTGTGCCCGCCAATTGGCAATTCGGGCAGACGTTCACCGGCAAGAATTTCCGGGTCTGATTGCAGAAATTGCAATTGAATTTTCCGCCAATGTTGTTTGGCGCCAATTGGGATAATTTATTTCCATTTGAAAATTGTAGTTGGTAGTGGAAAGCAAGAGGGTGTGTGAGAGAGAGGGAAAAGCGTGTGAGGTGTGTGTTTGGATGAAACTTTTGACTTGGTTAGGAGAGAGAGTGAGAACAGTAAAAAGTAAAAAATTAAAGAGATGTTTTTTTGAATGTTTAACTTTTGACTTTGAAATAGTAGAGTGTGTGAAACAGTAAGAATTAGTAGTAGAGTTTAGTTGGAAAGGGTGAGAGTTTTTATTAATAGTGTAATTTTGTGGCAGTTGAAGTGACTGCAAAAACATGTAGCCCGCAACTGTGTATTGAGTATTTAATTAATATGTGATTGTATTATGTAATTTGGTGGTGTTGTTATATGAATGGATATGTCATACTTTCAATTAAATTCTATCCAAGTTTCCCTCTAATGGTGTGAATGAGAAGATGGATAGACAATGAATTAATTTTTTTAATTCTAGTTGTTATCTCTCAATTATATTTTATTGTTTCGATTTAATATTAAAATACATGGCACATTGGTTCAATTTCATTTTCTTTTCACTAAATGCGTAAAGATTGAGACTTAGTGTTATTGAAATTGTATGATCACACAAGTTGGGCCTCATATATGCTCTTATGCTCAGTGTTTTAAAAATCGACTCGTTTATCGAACCATCTCTAAGAGAAGATTGGGTTAAATAAGGTTCAACTAAGTTGAACTATAGTTAAACTCGGTCAAACCCGTATAATCAATATAATATTATAAATAACATCAAATTATTAACTAATGTTATATTTTCATATATAAATATAAAAAACTAATAATCTTATGTCCATGTTCCAATACTATTCTAACAATCCAATATCTATTATCCAATAATATCATCAAAATAAGAAGTTTATAAAAAATATATCGAGTTGTGGCATACTCATTTTCTCATACATAATCAAATAACAAAAGCAAAATACTTTTAATAAGAAAAAAATCATATGAATAATTAATTCTCTATACTATTTAGTATGTAACTTGTACACACGTATATAATTATATACATATTTATTGATTGGTTGAAATAAAAGTTAAGTAAAAAATGGCTTCTTTTTATAACATGGGTAACCCACTCCACATTGAAAGTGATATTAATTTCATAGATATACAAAAATATTACATCTATTGTTGAGGGTCTATACACTTGTATACCTACTTAAAATTTCATAATTGTTGGATTAAGAATCTTATATATATATAGGGCTGCAACTTGGGTCGGGTTTTGACCTGACCTGCATGACTCGATCTAAAAAATCATATAAGTCGGGTCAAGAATTTCGGACCAACGGGTCTGGTCGGGTTGAGAAGATAAAATCCGTATGAAATTAGGGTAAAATGGGTTCAGAATGCAGGTTGGGTTAGAATTCGGGCTGTTTCGGGTTTAGAATTCGAGTCGGGTCGGATTGTGAAGTTCGGGTTGAGAATTCGGGTCGGATCGGATTCTATATGTATCAACTCAGATCGGGTTGGGTTTTAAAGAATCCGACCCGTCCGACCAGAGTTGCAGCCCTATATATATATAAATTAAAATGAACTCAATTTTGTGAACCTTTAAATTAAAATGTTTTTAAAATACCCTAAATATAAATATAAATATTAAAAAAAAAAAAATGGTATACGAAATTCCCTTTCTATCTGCCCCTCCTCCATTGCTCGTTGCATTTCGTGGGTAAAATGGTAAAATAATCAAATTTCCAGTTCCCTCTCAAGTCTCAATCTCTTACTATACAGCACCATTCTCGATTTCTTCCTATCACTTCCTCTCCTCTCATTTTTTTCCTACCTTATTTCCTTCTCTCATTATGCAGCACCATTTTCAATGAAATGGATGGAAAATCGAAGTTGTTTAAATGGGAAATCGAAGACGTATGTGAGACTTTCCCTTCCATTTATCTCATATTTTCTCAGCTGTTTACGAGGTAATGTTATTAATAAAAAAGGCTTCTATGTGTATATCAATATCCAGACTTTAAATATTCTGCACCACAATTTTCTTTTATAGTGTATCTTTTAAAAGGAAATTCTAATTTTGTTCTTATTTTTTTTTAAGAAAGAAAAAGAAAAAAGAGAAGGACAAAAGTAAAGGCAAAAATGAAGTTTCCTTTTAAGAGGTACATGAGAAAAAATAGTGGTGTAAAAATCACTGTGCGTAGATATTCATCATTTTTATGACCAAAGAATCCATAGTTTTAGAGCATTCCACTAATCTTTTGAGTATGTGTAAGCCTCCCCACCCCACCTGCTAAATAACTCTACGAAAACTGACCCTTTACATCTTCATCATTAAAGAAATTTGAGTATGCAAATTTTTGTATAATCATGAACTCAATTTATGTAATTGGATACAAAATTGTGCATGCGTTTTGAAATGTATTAAATTTCTAAAGGTTTAGCATTTGACAATCAAGTGATAGAAAATATATTTTTTCAAATTTTATAAGAAAAAAGAATCTTTAATCCGAACAAAAATTAGATATATATTACATCAATCTAAACACGTATTAGTGGAAAATGTTTACAAGATAATTAAAATTAGAATTATATGCACCCCACTCCACACGGAAAGATTGAAATAAATAGGACTTAAGAAAATAAGAGGGGTTTAAAAACCGTATTGTCAATACCGGCGGCCATTATGTCCGTATTAGTTATATATACTGTATCGAAGATAATTTATCGATACAATTTCTCTCCTCTAATTTTTTTTTAATTTTTCATAAAAAAAATTGAAAGTTCACAAAAATCATAAAATAATGGAGTTCATTTCAATATAATTGAATCATTATTTAACATGCATTTAGATATCAAAATGGGGTTTTCAAGTTACAAATTGAGATTTTGAAACATTTTGTAAAGTTTTGGAAAAATAACCAAAAATTCCAAAAAAATAGAAAATAATTATAGCTATTTTTTGCCAAATTATTGATATAGTTAATTAGTACAAAATGATTATATTGTAAAAAAATGTACTTGAACATTCAATAAAATTTGGTGAAAAATGAGGAAAAAATAGACTGAAATGAGAATAACCTTGTAAAATGAATTTCATGTATAAAAAATAACTACAGATAAGCATTGAAAAATATAACAATGCATGTAAAAGGAAAAGAATGAAAATGCATTATAAAATTAATTCTTGATAAACCATTTACATAAATTTAAAGCTAATGTATAATTTCTTGAAATATCTTCTCTATTTTATTAATTCTTAAATTCTTATTGAATATAAATGAAATAAATGATTTAATAAGGACTTAAATAAATCTAAAAATATTTATAAATAGAAGGCCAATCTATGGATCTTTGAAAAATGTTTAAATAAATCTCAAATTCGATAAATAAATATGAAAAATATCTAAATAAATTTGAATAAATGTCTAAAAATAATTACAATTCAAGAATGAGACATAAAATGAATGATAGATGAAACCTATAAAATGATACAATAAAAACAATTATAATTCAAGAATGCGACGTATAAAATGAAAGAATACATTTCATGAAGGTGTCCTTGTATAGGAATATACTTAATGGATTTATCTCTTTTCAAAACTTATATAGTGTGCCAAAAATATGTACACTAGGTATGTCAAGTCGATTCTTATAAAATAATAGAGATTTATTATTAGTATAAATTGAGTAAAGTAAATTGAAAATATTTATACTTGTTAAATAAGTGAAATAAATAGACAAGTGCTTAGATGAACAT
Organism: Chimonanthus salicifolius; assembly: GCA_013350335.1. Taxonomy (NCBI): domain Eukaryota; kingdom Viridiplantae; phylum Streptophyta; class Magnoliopsida; order Laurales; family Calycanthaceae; genus Chimonanthus; species Chimonanthus salicifolius. The sequence goes on from CM023539.1 coordinate 34,987,840, forward strand.
TCTACCACGATACTAAGTATTATTGAACATTTAAATATTTATTTGGACAAGTCCTTCTTCATCAATTGAAACATTTCTCAAACATTTCTCAAAATATATTGAATTAGATCCTTCAATCTCGACGGTACGATGAAATCAGTAGACAACCATTCTTAGGAAATTGTGCTACAAATTCTTGCCATGGTAATAAAGACTTTGCCAAGAGTCACAAAAACTGAGGCATTTCATTCTTCTAAAGAATCAATTTTACATGGGATTGAAGGCATTGCTTTATTTTATATAAAGATTTTGAACCAAACAACAAAAACATAAACTTTGAAAGTGTAAAATGACCCACCACACGTAAATTCAAAAATAGAAAAAAAGAAGTGTAAAATGAGGTTGAATTCATAGCACCAATTAAATGACATGAATCAACCAAGGTTTTAAATATTGAATTTGATCTTGAACTCAAGAGACCTAGCCCAAGTCGTATCTGTCGTGTCCTAGCTAGAATTAAGTCAAAATGATAAGACTTGATCATATAGAGTATAATCGAATTCGAGAAATAAGGAAATTCACATCCTTTCCCTTATTTGTCCCTCTTTTCTCCTCATACTTTTTCACCTATGATTATTAAAGAAAGCTTCCGATTACTAAACAAGATATAGGAGAATCCTTTGGTAAGAGAATCCCCTACTTAGAAAAATCCCTGAAAAGCTCTCTTCATCCAAACACAGCGGCAGCAACTATTACACAAATCTTACTCTATCTATATATATTAAAATCCAGTATCCAAAATCTACATAAAAAATGGAGTCCCCGGACAGGTCTCACACACAAGGTGAATCCGGAACTTGAATAAACCCTTTTAAGTAAAAGCTACAGAAGCTTTGGAACACTGAGATAACACAGAAGAACCAACCTCATTCCCATTTTCAGGCATCATATTTACAAGCTGCATAACCTGCAACAGAATCAAGTGAAAAATAATTAAGCAAGTCATAAACAAATGTCACTAAAAATTACTTGCAGTCGATTTTAGAGTTTGAATTATGGGCTTAAAAAGGTTCAGTCTTCAGTCCCTGGAGAAAATCTCAATGATAGATGATATATCCCATTACTGGTTATGGGTCTAATCAAAAGTATTTTCCGCTACTAGCAAATATTTCGCTGGGTCTCAAAATGGTATTATTTTAGGATCAAGTGTAAGCCAGCTCTACTGCTCCTGAACCACCAACTCCCCTGATCTGATGTTGGAGGGGAAGAAAGTAGGTCAGGTCATTTTTGGCCATGCCTGACTGGACCCTTCAGATAATCAGGTCCTTGGATCCAAATCCAGTTGAGACCCAAAAACTTTAGAGACATGAGATGAATCCTACTTACTTGGGTTGTTGGTGGTGAGGACTCCAGTATTGGAGAAATCACAGTCGAAGTCATTGCGCCCATGCGACTGATAATAAGCATTCATAACATACGCTGCATGAGACTGGAGAGTGTTGGGTAGGAAGCAGGGCCCACCTTCCTGTACAGGCCCACAATCTATGCCATTGCTACAGGCATAGTCAATGTTGGCCTGCAGTGCTTGTGCACTTGCATCCCCTTTGGGCATACACCACTTTCTCCCATCACCACCTGATGGGCTCGTCGGCGTCTGACCCCCCACCTGCACCATTCGTAACAGTTGGATCATGTTAACCCAATAATTAGAGAACGCAAGCGCGAAGAATAAGTAACTCAAGGAACAATCATTAGAAAGGGGAAAAAAAGGACAGCCCAGTGCACAAATCAGATCCATGCATTCGATCTTCAGTATAAAAAATAAAGCACATGGCACATTGATAAGTAGTCGGAGAAGTTCAAGCACATGACTTTCTTTGAAAAGTAAATAAGTCACCACCCACCCACCAAAACAAGTAACTCTATATGTTGTTTGCCAAAAGCATGACAATAGACCAAAAAAAAATTGGTGATTCACTTACCATATGGGTTAGCAACAGTGCTTGTTTATTCACCACAACCAAATACACTCAAGTTGGAAGTATCCATCAGATTTTTTTCCAAAGGGTGGAAAATTTTCCATCAAGACTGATGCATTCATAACTCATGGACAGTCTCACAAATTTTAGATGATATTTTCAAAATTTACATATTTCAGCCGAAACCCAAAACTGAAACCGAAAATATTCAAGCAAACTTTTAGATTGCCACCGAAATCCTTAACCTGGCTCATGGATGTTCAATCATCTATCAGATCATAAAAAGCTATTTAATTTTCATATAAAATAAAGAAAGTAAAAAATGAGAGAATCAAACAACTTCAGCCAACAAAGCTTGGACAGCTTGACCTTTGCTTCAAGATTTGTCGAGTTGAGTAAGCTGCACTATTCAAGCTAGTAATGAGCTCAACCTTGAGTATGTGGAATCAAGCAAAGCAGAGTCTGTTTTCAGTTCTATTAATAATGAACACCAAGCCCAAAGACTAATCACTTATGCATATCCAAGCATCACATCATCATCTCCACAACATCAAAGCCCTCTATCCCACAAATTCTAAGGTTGCTATTCATACCTGGATCTAACAAAACCTTTTTAATGCATCGACTGCCTACTCGATATCCATGGGTCTGCTTCGATCCAATAGAGCAAAATGGAGCAAAAACCAGGCCACATAACATTATAGACGTGCTATAGAAAAATTCATATTGCATGTGTTATATCCCAAAAAGAGAGAGAATTAGGAATATGGAAAACTTTCTTTGATAATGGGAAGAAAATCAGGATAAATAAACCCAAATAGGGACAGAGATAAGGCATGGACCATTCAAATTCATAATTTTTTTGCTTCAACTATCATATTGTGATATTTCACGTTAAAATAAAATTGAAAATATGTTGTCGAATTTCCATGAACTCGTTTCACAATAAAATGTTAAAAATTCAGAGTTATGCTGATATTTGTCATATTGCCCGACTCTTAGGTTGTCGCTCAACCAGGCTCAAGATGGCCCTTCAAGCTAGAGTGAAGATCCATTACGTAAACAAGTCAGGCCAGGCCTATATCATAAATGGTCCAGAAAAATGATGGTCCAACATCTCCTACAATTGCTTATCCAAAAAAAGTGTCATTTGATCATCTCTTGGAAATCAAAGAAAATAATCCACCCAAGAGTATCCTCACCCTCAGTGATTGTTTTGATATATTTCTACTTGTCCAAACGCATTAATAGTTGATTCGAGGCTAATGATAGAGGCACCCCTACTTTTTTCTCATAGGCAACCTTGTTCAAAATAACAAACAATCAACTATGCTTCGTTTTGTTGAAGAAAAATTTATCAATGATCATTTGCCATTTTGAGTAGGAAGTGCTTAATAACAATAAAAGTAGGAGATGCTCCTATCACTAGCCTTAATTCAATAATGGCTCTCACTAGAATTTGGCCCTCACTCGGAACACCACACCTTTCTATAAAAGGACGCCATATTTTAACATTTAATAAAATGTAGTGTTCCATGATAAAAAAAGAAAGATTACAATGAAAAGTGTCAACACTTCTCTTCATAAAAAAATCATAATTTGTGCCTTCATTACGTGAAAAAAATTAATATAATAATAAACTATTACATAATGAGACAGTTCTCGTAATATAGTAGTTTATAATAGATTTTTTTTAATGTTCACATGAAGCAATATAAAAAGCTTAATAGAAACTCCAAAATCATTCAAGTTTTTGCTCATGTAACTTCATATGAACCGAGTTGTGTCAGGCAATCACATTTTACCTTTGCTATTCTATATCACCAAGTTACCTCTGACAGATCATATTAACTTGATGTGGATATCCTGATTTGAGCTTCTCAGACAAACCTTTCTTTTACCCAAACCTAACCTAAAGCTGCTTCTAAGGATAAGTTAATTTTGTAACCTGTCATACAATCCAAACGTACAACTGTATGTTCCCAAGAAAACTCTTTTTTATTAAATAAAATATATTGTCTAAGTGTACCAGACTGAATGCCTGGAATTACTGATAAAATTTCACGTAAAAGAAACTTCCTCTTCGTGAAAGGCATTAATGACATTATTAACTCACCAATTTAAAGGGGATAGTGCCACCCAGCAAGAGTATAAAAAAAAAAAAAAACCCCACACCCCCCAGGGCTCCACCACAATCTGTACGTGCCTTAGTGGTGATGTCCTCACTCTCTAAGAGTAACGTTCAAACGGGATTCCCGCCTGGCTTTTGAAAACCTGTTTCCTATTTCCATTAGAAAAAGCCTGTAAAGTACGATCACATGCTCTTCCCCACCCAAAGGAAGGTCCTGATTTTTTTCATTCCTAACCAAGGACACGTGTACGGTAACTAAACTGGTGAGGTTAAATCCTTTTTTATCCAGCAGATGATTTTGGCTTGTGCTGAGCCCTACTGGATTCCGGAATTACTCGCCAGCGGGGATACAATTTCAGGTAGTCCTCATCAACCAAAAACCAGCAGCTGGAGCACCACCTCGACTTACTGCTCTGCAGCAAGAGACCACGTTCTCCTCCAGTAGCCGCTGGTCAAATTCCTAACCGTACACGTGTCCCACATGGGAATGAACAGCAAGGAGTCCAAGACGTGTTGGAAAAAAAGAGAACCGATAGTTCCAGAACAAAAACTAATATGTTTACACGTCTTTTTTCATCCAACGTTTGAGATCATTTCCCAATCTCGATCGCACGGGTACGATTGACGATGAGGGGACTGTTTTGATGGGAGATAATGACGGCCCTTGGAGTACCAATTTCAAAAGTGCCACCAAGCCGCTGTCTCCAACGAATAAAGTGAGAAAGTGGTCTAAGAGGGCAGTGGCAGACGCGTAAAAACATTAAAGAAAAAGGAAAATAAAACAATTCAACAAAAGAAAACCGGACGGAGACAAACCTGGCCGTCGAGCATGATCCCAACGTCGTAGACCGGAGAGAAATCCGGTCTGAACAAGCCGAAGTTCCTCTCAGCGGTCGAACCGGGCTTCAGGTTCTCGTTGAAGAGAGCAAAGATGAATGTCTCGAAAGTCCGGTTGGGCATCAAGGGAGTGCCCTTCCCCGAGTTCACATGCTTCACCAGATTCCCGTTATACGAAATGGCATTCTCTAGATTCACGGCAGGTTGGTTCGGGTCCCCAAGCGACGGCCAGCCGGTCTCGCCCACAGATATCTCCACGTCCCCATACCCGACCCGCTTCATCGCCGAGTACACTGCATCCATCTGCGCTTCAAACATGTTCGTGTACGTAATCCCAGTGTCGGCATCGTGGATCCCGGAGTTGGGTCTGAAGAGGGCGTAATCCAGGGTCCGATTCGAGAAACCAAAATACGGATACGGGTTAACCATGAAGGCCGACCCAGTCTGCCGGTGGAAGTCGAGGATGGGAGCGAAGATGGCCCGGTCGTACCCGCGCCTGAAACGGCCCGTTGAGGGTGGTTCGGATGTGGAGAGGATGCCCAGCGAGTGGGGGGAGGTGACGTGGATGGACTTGAAGCCTGCCTGCTGGAGAGCGGAATGGAGGGATTTCATTGCCGGGAGTAGATGGGCGATTAGGGATTTATCTGCCGTGGCGTGGATTTCGTTGCCTACGGCAATTTGGGCGATTCGGGTAGACGGATAGAAGGGAGAGACGTAGGTGGAGACCCATGTGCGGGCAGCTGGCAGCTTGGACAGGGAAGGGATGTCGGAGTTGGCGGCGGAGATGGTGAGGGAGATGTTGGTGTTGGCGAAGGCGGAGATGATGGTAGGGTCGGCGTCGAAGAGCTTGACGTGGTTGATGGAGGTGTGCTGTTTCAGGTAGGCGGCGACTTGGGATGGCGGAGGGAGGTTGTCTCCGAGCCTACCGTAGTTGACGCCAATGGGAAAAGCGGAGAAGGATGTATGGAGGAGGAGAAAGGAAGAGAGTAAAAAGGAAAAGAGAGAAAATGAGTGTGATTCCATGGCTGAAAGGAAATCCAGAGGCTATTTGGGGAAGATGATGAATGAACCGGTACTTGTGTGTACTCAAGTGGGTCTAGGAGGAGGAGGTTTAAAGTCTATCTTTAGATACTGATATAATTATTATAAACGGACCCTATTCAGTGATATTTAATAATGCGGAGTTGGATCCTCTCTTATTTAAAACGAAAACTCTAAGATGAGCTCATATAATTAACCTCCTCACTCATTTTATTTTTAATATATTAAATTTTACTAAAAAATATTTTTATCAAATTAAATAAAAATTCAATATTAAAGTAATAAAATAAATTTTATTTAAATTTGTATTCATTTGATTTAGACAATAAATTTAATTGTTAATAAAAATTCTATTTCAACTATGTTTTTTAGTTTACACAGTCAAAAAATTAATTTGGTCATAGTATCACGTACACATAGTCAAACTTTTATTGAATGAAAATGCTGTTCCCACACTGTGCAGGATCACAGATACCGTAGTTGGTTACTTGCACTAGAGCATATACATTTTATGGCACCAACGTAGGCATTCTTTGCTTTATATATATTATTTAATAGTTTAATAAGATATAATACTCATTTTAGTTTAGTGATAAAGATATTTATTTGTTATACAGAGGACTTTAGTTAATTCTTATTAATGGTTATTTTTCTCCTATTTTATGATAAGTAAGTAATTTTTTTACTTAAAAAAAAACCTGAAAAATATCAGTAGGGTGTTTATTTGTTCAACCCAACTTAAATAAATGGACTAGGACCTGTCGAACTTGAACTTAAAAAATAAAAAGACTTTATTTGAGATTTGTGAATTTCACCTTTTAAAAACTTATACATTCATTAATTTATAAATGTGAAGAAACATATACCTATAAGTTTTGTAAAATTGTTGAACCAATTTTATAGAATCAATTGAGAGAGGGTGATAAATTTTATAGATTTTCTAATCAAGTACCTTTCACTTGATCCAAAAGATTCACAAAATCTATAATATAAAATTTCATGAATTATTTAAATTTTAAAGAAATGAACCCTATATACTCTAAATAGTACCATTTGAAGTTTCTTAAAATAAATACCTAAGCATAAACTACTCGTTTTAACAATTTTATAAGTGCAGACATTTATTTTTTATTGCTTTTGTCAAATTATTAATGATTTTTTATTAAATTTCATACATGACAATTATAAAAAATTACGAAGTAGTTTTTTTTTTAAAAAAAAAAATTGGTCATCTAAAATAAGTTGGCAAATTGAAGCGAAACATCTAACTTTTTCTAAGCTCCAAAATTTTGGCCATTTTAACTTTTTAATAATCTTAATTAAAATCATGTGACACAGCAGTCAAAGTTAGGGGTTGAAATATCGGCCGATACGTATCATATCGGCCGATATATATCGGTTTTGGATATGTGAATATCGGCCGATATGTATCGTATCGGCCGATATTCACAATATCGGCCTTGATATCGGCCGTATTATATCGGCCCGATATCAAAATATCGGCCGATATTTAAAAAAACAAGGAAGAAAGAGAAAAGTATCGGCCGATATATCGGCCGATACCGATTTTTAAATCCCTGGTCAAAGTTACAAAAATATATTAGTTTTTCCAAAAATTAAATTTAAATAGGGTTCATGAGATGCTAATATCTGAAATTATACAATTGAACAACATCCCATTTTCGTCACCAATGTTGCTCGTACACAAGAAGGATGGGTTGTAGCAATTTTGCACAAGTCATTGCACTTCCGATGCAAAAACTATCAATGTTATCAGAATTAGACCTTACAACTAACTGTCTAAATAGAAAGTTGGGTTAAATAAAGTTCAATCGGTTTTAACCGCGGTCAAACTCGGTGAAACCTGTGCCATTAATATAAATATTATTAATAATATTAAATTATTAATATATGTTTAATTGATGAGTTTAAATAAAATTTTAAGAAAAATACAATTCTCTATCAAATATCAACTTCCATTGTTTAAATCAATAAATTAAATATATTTAAATAAAACTTATTTATTATATTATGTATATAGATAAATTATGATTTAATTTAAAAAGGTTATTGAGATGATAATTATAACATTGAGTCCTTAAGATAATTAATCTAAATTATTAAAATATCATTTTCTGTTTGAAATTTAAATACAGGTTGATTTGATGTCATCTTTTGTATTTTCACTCTGATTGAACATTATAAATAAATATATTTATTTAATATCTTATTTTAATTTGAAAGAATCAAAACTTAGAATGACTTGATAAACTTTATTTTAGATAATTTATTATTATTTGTAAAAATATTTAAATATTAAATTTTCTCAATCATAAAACTATTAAGTTATTAAATTATTATCTAACATCTTATATTGTTATACATAGCAAATCAACGTTTAAGGGCCCTCATAAATGTAAAGTACATATTAATTAAGTTTATTAACTTGAAGCCATGAAGTATTGATCCTCAAACTCCCTTAGAATTTAAGTCATGAAGTATTAAACATTTAAAGCTTAAACGGCCAAATCATAAGGGACTAAAATTAAAAACGTTAAGTGCTTTGCAGTTGTGCTTTTCCACTAAAAATGACGTGGGATGACACGTGCGATAGATATATAAAAGGAGGAATGAGCGAGTGTGTTCATGCCCTTCTTGGCTGTTATTAGTTGGGTAATTGGGTCGGCCTTTTTGGGCTGGCTGAATGGAATTTATTGTAATTTAAAATATGATCTTATGGCTCGCCGTCTGCGGGTCACAGTTTTGTCATCAAAAGTTCAAAACAAAACCGGGTTGACCCACGGTCATGATGTTTTTTAAGATTTTTAAATCAAAACGAGTTTTCTAAAGCCCTGACTCATTTTTTTGCCGGTCACAGTTGAAGAGCATGTCCGAGTTTAATTATTTTGATAACTATCAAAGATCCCTTCTCCATCCCAACCATGGATGACATGTTTGATAAACTAGATGGTGCCCAATACTTTTCCAAATTTGGTCTTAGCTGTCATTCGATCCATATAAAGCAGAAGATGTGCTCAATGCCGTATCTCAAACTCATATTGTCACAAATAGTGACAGTATTTTTAAATTTATTGTGTTCTTATCGGTAAAATACAATTATCGTATTAGTAATGTATATTTATCGACACGGTAGTAAATTTCTGATAAAATCATATCAAAATACGATAAATAATAATATCGAGATAAACTTTCGGTAAATTATTGATAGATTCCTTATTAATATTTTTATTTTATTATTTTTTTAAATATTATATTTTTCGTGAAAATTTTCCATTTATTTCTCGATAAAACTTGAGAATTTTAAAATATTCCATATTCTTGATCACCGTTAATATTTACCCCAATTTATGAAGCACCTTCTTGTTCCAAGCCATCATGAGCAAGATTTTCATATCATATTTACCCCAATTTATCTTAGACTTCCTCAAAGACAACATCAATTTTTTACTAAGGTAATCAAATGTATCTCGGCCATATAAATCTCTCACCATGGAACTCTAACTGATCTAGTTTCTTGTTGAATCAGTCTACCTAAGCCTAATGTAATGACTAATGAGTTCGCTAGAAATGTTTGAATATGATAATAAGAATTTAAAAATTACTTTAATTTAATTAATGAAATTGTATGGTAAATTTTTTTAGATTTTAATGACTTTAAATTACTTTTTGATCTCTAGACTTTTAAACTCTATGTGCAGCTGACATTGACTCAATATGATTAGGTTATTTGAAAAGTGTCTAAACAAGATTAGATACCTTAATATCTACCTTGATTAAGGTAATTAAAATGATTTTATAAAGCGTTGATATAGATCTTGTAGTGCATATTAAAATTTAAATATTTTTAATGAAGAAACTATCAACAAAATAATAAAGGAAAAAAACCGTCACTATCCATTTTTGCTTTGAGATTGTTGCTGGGTTTTGTGAATGTTTGTCATAATTTTAAAGGGTGCCCATATAGACACCGACGTTTTCTGCCAGCAGACATAAAGGAATCGATCGATTGAAGCATAAACTAATCAATCGATCGATTCCTTTTTTGCAAACGTGCGTAAGAAAGAAGCCTGAAAAATTGATCGCACGATGAAGCGAACGAGCGTAAGAAAGTAGCCTGAAAAATCGCACGATCGATCGCACGATGAAGCGATCTACCTGTTTATTATGCTACAGTAATTATATTATTTAAATAATAAAATTTCTTTTAAAACTTTAAAGTTATTTTTTAAGCACTGTGTATTTTCAAAATTTCTCAAATTAAATATCTAGACTAATTACGATAACCTGATAAAAATACTTTAAGACTTACAGGTCTTTTGACACTCCTAAATATTTAAAACACAGTATTTTACAATTAAGGGTTCCCTCGGGTGTGCCGAAAATACATTTAGAAGTGTCAAAAGACCTTAAAGTCTTAAAGTATTTTTATCAGGTTATCGTAATTAGTCTGGATATTTAATTTGAGAAAATTTTGAAAATACACAGTGGTTAAAAAATAACGTTAAAGTTTTATCTTTCCTTTAAAACTTTAAAGTTATTTTTTAGGCACTGTGTATTTTCAAAATTTCTTAAATTAAATATCCAGACTAATTACGATAACCTGATAAAAATACTTTAAGACTTCAAGTCTTTTGACACTCCTAAATATTTAAAACACAGTATTTTACAAATAATAGTATCCCTAGGGTGTGCCGAAAACACATTTAGAAGTATCAAAAGACCTTTAAATGTTAAAGTATTTTTATCAGGTTATCGTAATTAGTCCGGATATTCAATTTGAGAAATTTTGAAAAATACAAAGTGCCTAAAAAATAACTTTAAAGTTTTAAAGGAAAGATAAAACATTAACGTTATTTTTTAAGCACCATGTATTTTCAAAATTTCTTAAATTGAATATCCGGACTAATTATGATAACCTGATAAAAATACTTTAAGACTTCAAGGTCTTTTGACACTTCTAAATGTGTTTTCGAGACACCCTAGGGATATTCTTATTTGTAAAATACTGTCTTTTAAATATTTAGGAGTGTCAAAAGACCTTGAAGTCTTAAAGTATTTTTATCAGGTTATCATAATTAGTTCAGATATTCAATTTGAGAATTTTTGAAAATACACAGTCCTTAAAAAATAACTTTTTTTAAAATTTTAAAGGAAATTTTATTATTTACATAATATAATTACTGTAGCATAATAAACATTCGATCGTGCGATTTTTCAGGCTGCTTTCTTACGCTCGTTCGTGCGATCGATCATGCGATCGATTTTTCAGGCTACTTTCTTACACTCGTTCGCAAAAAAGGGAATCGATCGATTGATTAGCTTGTGCTTCAATCGATCGATTCCTTCGTGTCAATTCTGCGTGCAAAGGTAGAATGGTAATTTTCACCTAAAATCTGAATTTCGGTGTCTGCTGACAGAAAACGTCGGTGTGTATATGGGCACCCAATTTTAAATCTCTAATTACATCTTTATAAAAAATTCAGACCAACGCGTATTTATATTATTTTGAAATTCAAAATTTACGATTGAAAAGGCCACGTGCGTATTAACGGCTACGATTGAAAGCGCGTCTTGATTCATTTCCCTTTAAATACGCGGAAAACGGCTTCAGCCATTCCTCCCAATCTCGCTCTCTCCCACTCAGAAACATCGAAATTGAAAGCTCTCACACTCTCTCCCTCTTTCTCCGACTCTCGAACTCGAAGAAAGATACAAAGCTCTCTCTGTGGGAAAGATCTAAAGCTCTCTGGCTTTCGATCTCCTTCTCTCTCACAGCGAGGATTATAGCGATCTCCATACAAAATCTATCCCTATTTCTCTTTCATTTTGTTCAAAGCTGGTTTTGAATTCGTCCCCGAAATTTCAAGGGGAAGACAATTTTTTTTTTCTTCTTTTTCTCCAATTATTTTCTGATTTGGGTTTTGTCATCTGTATTTAGGTCAATATGTCTTCGAGGCCGCCACATCAACGAGATTATGTTGGGGTTTCTCCACACAACTTTTACGTGAATGCCCGGCCACGGCAGACAATGGCAGGTGCCTTTGGTGGGTCATGCAGCCAGCAATTGGGCAGAAGAAACTTGGGTTCATATCCAAATGGAAGGCACAATGTGCCTCTCAACTTTGATGTCATTGATGATGTGGTTTTGATCACCATTCCAGGACAGACAAGACAAGTGAGATAACTATCTTGTGTTATTTGTTAATTTTCATTGTTTTTTATTTTTATTGTATGATATTGCTTGATTTGGGTTAAGGGTTTTCTTTTTCTTCTTCTTCTTTAAGAGGGTTTTGATTTGGGAATTTCTGGTTTCTATTGGGTTCATCTTTTGGGACTCTTTAATTTCATGTTCATCAAGTTTCATAAAGATTTCTGTATTTTTTGAGGGTTTTTGTACAAGGATTCCTGCTTTTTGCGAGATATGTTTCTACATTTGTAGAATTTTCCCTTTTATGGGTTTTACCTATTTTTCCTGTTAATATTTGCTTCAAGATTTTTCCATCTGAATGAGATTTTCTTGCTTTTTTTGTTTATTCTAATATTTCTATTATATATTTTTTTCATCCTTTTGTTTAAATATGTCTACATTTGTATGTTTTTCTGTTCCCCTTGCATATGTCTGTATTTTTTCTTTATTTTTCTATTTTCTTTTCCCCCTATATTCATTACGTTAATACCATTTCAGAAGTGTGTTTTACTTGTAAAGATATGCATTTCAAGTTTTCGAAAAAAAAAAATCTAAAAATTTCTATGATTGAAATTTGTGGAGGATTTATGCATTCTTATGTATCTTTAATCATTTTTTGGTTCTATCTAAAAAATATTATATCTACATTATATCTATATTCCCTCATGTTTTTGTTGGTTTTTCTCCTTTGTTGCTTAGATTTTTAACAATTCTGTTTATGTTTATCTTGTTTTATAAAGGTTAGGAACCACTCGAGGCGGAACCATATGATGATAGTCCTCGACGATGACTCAGTCGTACATCAAGGTCGCTCAGGTACCTATTTCAAACTTGCGACAATGTATACTAATTCTCGTTGACTTGAACATGTTTTTGTTATTTTTCATTTTGAAATTATAAAAATGTATTAATGAGAATTACAAGATAACAATATAGGAGAGATAATATGTTAATGACAAAAGTACAAAAGATTACAAGAATTCAACAAAAGAATCACTTCTATCTATACCTACTTTTGACAAAGAGTTGATGTTGCTTGCCGTTATCTAAAATGCTTGAGAGAGCATTGCCCCCTCCAACCTTTTCATGTTTTCATTGACATGAAAATACAATTTTTTTTTTTCGATGGCTACTGTGTGGAAATCTTCTTACATGGATTTATTTATTTTCTTCTTTGTGAGATTATTTGTAATATCAAAACCAAGTATGAGAAGATCATTCAAGAGTCAAGATCTACATTCATGAAGTCTTGGGATGGTTAGATTTTCCTTTTAGGGGAGAAAAATGGAATAGATTAATTAATGGTAAATCCATTTTCCTTTGATGGTCAATGATGTTTTGCTTCAAATGAGGGGAAAAATTGTTTGAGCGATATTTGGTGCTGTTGTCATAGAAGAACATTTTCATGTTAGAACCATATCATATCATGGAAAAAGAGTAAGAATGTGAAATACTTTATAACATGACTGCATCTAAAAACAAAAGAAATTGAAAAAAGGGGTCATACAAGAAATCAATAGAAGAAACAGAACAACTATTACCATAAATAGAATGAACATGTCTAGGACCCTAACATCTAATGAATTAATTTAAATGTACTAAAGCTTTATTTAGTGGTAAAAGAAAAGAGTTGGTCTGTTTGTGTTGGGAGAATATGGGACAATCTAGAAATATTCCCTTGTACATATTTGGCTATTTTTTAGAAAGAAAATTGGATGACATCATGCCACATTATTTAATTCCCCTACTTTTGTAGTCACTTGTCACCTTTTTAGTCGAATTCTATAAACACGCCTTCTTGTAAAGTAAAGAGAGTCCCTTCAAAAATATTTTTCCTATCATCTTTTGGAAAAAATTGCAATCCATACACACCTTGAATGACTGCCTCGAATGTGTTGAGACAAATTGCATCTATTGTCATCTTCAAGTCTAGGATAGTGAGTTATGAGAGTTAATGAATGATTCCTAGAACAAGTAGGACTACTAAGGAAACACTTGTCTGCAATACCCAAATAGTATCTCTCTCTATAGACATGTTTATATTCCTCTTGTATCCCTGTTTAAAAGGGATGTTTTACTATGTCCTGTATAGATCCATCTCTTTTTTTCTTCTACTTTTTAATGCTATTTTTTCTAGGTACTTAGTATACATTTTTTTTTTGGGTTTTTGAAGGGGCTAACAATGTAGAGGAACGGACATCAACTGGAGTGACTCTCAATGATTCTAACATTCATGGAAGAAATTTATTAAGTGGTGGACTTTCCATTAATTCAGTTGACAATCTCACTACTAAGGTAAGTTGGGATTATAATGAACTTGGAGTTTGTTGTCATTTGTTGCACTTCAATTATCATCTATAGATCTTTTCCATTTGTCTTCGTTGTTAGTGTCGCTTACATTGTCATTATTTCAAGAGAAAAAAATGTTCAATATTTGATAATTCTGTTTACATTGGTTAGGTTATTTAAACACACCTCCACTTATATTCAGTGACATCATCCCAATCCAAGGTTTCAAAGACATAACAAATGTTTTCAATTCAGTTGTAAGGGTCACTTTGATGATGTATTCAATACTTAGGGTAGTGTGCATCGACATTTTGGATGGGCAAGAATTCCTACTCCATCCAACACCTGCTTTCTTTTAATTACATTGGCTGGTTCCAAAATATGTAGACTACTGAAACTATCACATGATGGTGCAGCAGAGTTTGTTTAAGATGAGTCAGCTGTGCTTAACTAATTTTATAGACCAAGAATTAGATGTGCAACTCTTCAAGTGTCATATGAATTTAACCAAGAAATTTAGTATAATGAACTCTCTTGAAATGCAGAGTTGGGTTTAGATTGGCTTTTTAAAAAAGAATTAGTTCATCATTGCTAGGCAGAATGATCACCTTAAAGCTTCGGGTCAGCTGATTATATGATGGTTTTGGACCACCAAATAGTTATTATGTCTCTCTCATCCAATGTTATGCAGGTCTTCCAATAAGTTTCATCTCTCTCTCTCTGAGTGATAAGTTTCACGCACAAATATCATAGGCTTCTTGCGTAACTCAACTATGATGAAATCATAAATCTAGTAAACATTGTGCTTGCTACAATATTATGCTAGCCCCAAGCCACCGATTTGGTAGTTGGCTGACTAGAAGGGGCAAGTCCCTTCTGACTCCATTTTCACCTAAATTTGGAGAAATGTTCATTCATCCACAGGAAACCCCTACTATTAAAAAAGAAAACCTACAGGAGATCCCTCTCCCTTGCTCAATGTAGGCAAGATTAGGGAAGACGAAGCAGAAGAATAGTGAGAACACATTCTTAATGTGCCAATGGCTTGTGTCATTATGACAAAATACATGTATTGTTTTGATAACCAGACCTAATTTCGAATCTTTAGTTACTTCCAATTTTTCTTTAATATTTTTTTCTTCTTCATATTATATATGAACAATAATTTGGCACTCAAACAAGTTGGAGTTTCCAAGTTTTGGACTATGATTTTTTAGGTGTAGTATAAAGGAAATTTCTAAAGAAGTGCCCCTAAAAACAATAGTATAGAGTGGTGAAATGTTCTTACAATTTACACTAAAAGAAATTTTTAAAGAAATGCCCCTAAAAACATTAGTATAGAGTAGTGAAATGTTCTTACAATTTACACTAAGAGAAATTTCTAAAGAAATGCCCCTAAAAACATTAGTATGGAGTAGTGAAATGTTCTTACAATTTACACTAGTGTTGATGTCAACTCCCTCTTATCTTGATATTTATATATGCTTTTATTTTTCATGGCTGCATGCATCATTTGTGAACATTGGATCCATGCAAATGTGTTCTATATTATGGTCATAATTCTACACCAAACAACTATTCTATCTCAATCATTCAATATTATGTAGGTATTCCAATAAGATTCATCTCTCAGATGGAGGTGAAACTTTATACAAAAACTATTCATATGGTCCTCTTTACATCAAACCCCAACAATGTGGGTCCTAAAATTCATTTTCACTGGTTTTTCAATTTCTAACGAACTACCCTAAAATCACTAGTATAAAGTGTTGAAATGTTCTTATCTGAACATTGGATCCATGGAAATGTTTTAAATATTTTGTGTGTCAATGTCTAACCACTTTCGGTCACTTTGGAACCACAGATTAATGCAAAGAAGGAGCCAATATTCACTTGTGCCATTTGCCTGGACCCTTTGGTGGAGGAAACATCAACACTATGTGGCCACATATTTTGTAAAGAATGCATCGTCACTGCCATCAGAGTACAGAGAAAATGCCCCACCTGCAGACACGATCTAACGATTAACAGCATACACAGGGTCTACCTTCCCACCACCTCTTAAGAGAAGTTATTCCAAACAACACTTTTGTTGTTCTCTGTGTAATATGTGTATGCAGCAGTTGTCAGTTGTGAATTTTTTTTTTGTCTTGCCTTTCAACCACCTGATAAGTGGAGCAAATTTTAGTCAATTTCTGTATTGTGTTGTATTAGATCTGAACTGGGTGTTCCTCAACGCCTGTTTTTTAGTAGTCCATTTGTTAATTTGTTCCATTGAATTAAAGCAATGAAATCATCTTTAATTGGCTACACACTTTTGCACATGAGCTGCTGCTTGATGTTCTTGAAATTGCTTACAAGAAGATGCCTATAATTTTTATTTTTTCGAAAAATTGAAATCTACCTTTCATTAGTACACACCTTAGCTATACTCAGACCACTACAGAAGAGAAACTTTATCCTCTATCGAAAAATTGAAAAATTTAATTGTATGCAAAGGGAGCAATTTCTTGCCAAGCCACCAATGGAATACATAAAGTATACTATTTCAAGCTTTGTACAGAAACTTAATCCTCCTTCAGTCATGTAATTTTGTCCAATATAAATAAGAGAAAGTGTAACTGAAAACATGGATTCCCTAGCAGGTGGTGGGCAATCTGTTTGTGTTTGGAGAAAGCTGTATTGGAGGAAATAATTTAGATTAAAAAAAAAACCAACTTTTGAAGTGAAACTACTGCTCTATAGCACTTTAATCATCAGATTCCACATTTCTAGAGACCTTTTCCTCTCTCTCACTTTTCCTTCTCATTACTCTCATTGCCAAACAAAAACAAGGGTGATGTGCATCTCCAGTTGAACAATTGGCCACTAATGTCCAAAGCTGATACACTTTAAAGAAAAACCAACTGATTTCGAAAAGAAATCACATACCAAATGCTCTGTTATAATATTTAGATCACACTTGGAATAATATGTGTGGGGGCTGGGCCGAATTTCGGACCTGCTCAGTCTTGGACTGAATTGCAATTTAAGGGCTTGAACATGAGCCAGTGTCATGTTAACTCTAACTAGTTAAACCTGAGCCAAACCCGAATTGTAGCTAAATTTAAGTCCAAGAGGTATATGAAGGTTTATTGGGGCCTTAGCTGGTATCTTGGCAAAATGAATGGAGTGCAACTTCATTGAAACAGAAGAGGGAGGGACTGATTTAGTTAAAATTGGAAATGATATAGTTCGACACTTCGACATATTTAGATACATGGTTATAATGCTAGAATCTCATGCGGATTGGACCTAAATATAATTAATAAGATAGGAAGATAGGAGTAGGATGGAATCAATATAAACAAGCTAGTGGGGCATTTTTTTTTTTAGAAAAGACTACCACACTGTTTAAAGGGACAAGTTTATAAAATAGTTATAAGATCAGAAATACTCTATGGAGCAGAGTATTGGGTTTTGAAGAAAAAATAAATAGATAAAGTTGAGGTAATAGAGATGTGCATACTTTAACAAATGAGGGATTTAACTCTAAAGGATAGAGTTAGGTAGCTGCATAGGGGACAACCTAAAAGTAGTCCCAATAGATGACAAACTAAGAGAGTTACAACTGAGGTGATTAGGCCATAGAAGACTAGAGACGGCCTCGGTATGAAGGATATAAAGCTTACAAATTGAAGATATAAGAAGAGGAGGTAAACCACTTAAAAAGTGGAGTAAAGGGATAAGAAAAGACGTGATATATAGTGGACTAACTGAGCGTAGGTTTACGATAAGGTCAAATAGAAAAGTAAAATTTGAAAATTTGATTCCATCTAGATGGGATTTTGGCCAATGTTGATGATGATATATATAAATAATATATTACACACAAAAACAATGAAAGACAAGTTAGATTTTGGCCAGTGTTGATGGATCATAATAGAAGATATATGTTACTATAGAATAATAGTGAATATAAATTTCATATTAGATGGGATTTTGGCAGATGATGATATATAAATAATATATTATACACAAAAACAATGAAAGACAAGTTAGATTTTATAAAATGTGGCTCAAATTTGGACTATCAGGTCAAACTTGGGCTTTCATTTACTAGGCTTGGAATCAACCCGAATTCTAATTTAGGCCTGATTTTTGAGCCCAAAAATGAACAACCAATAGACAACGTATGTGTTGGGACGCGAAAAGACGTGAGAGAGGTGTGGAAGGACTCTCCAACGTGGGTAGAGGGTTATGTACAGCAACGAGAGAGAAATAGTGCACCAGTAGAATACACGGCAGCAAAGGAATTGTGGAAATAAAGCGTTGCATGAGATTGGCGTTATAGAGAGAAAACTAAGAGAATAAATTTTACGTGAAAACATTCCGTTAGATAGAAACTTTGTACGTCTGCATGGACACTTTAGAATGTGCTTTCTCTCTAGCATATCCACGCGTTGTAAAAAAAACGCTTAGACAAATATAATGGAGACGCAGAAAACAAGGAAGGAGTGACGGGTTATAAAAAATGCTTTGCCAAATAAAATGAGGACATGAAGAACAAGAAAGGAGTAGATGTAGTTGGAATAAAATGAAGACACATAAGGGAACTAGGGGAAAGAAAAAAAGGCGACTTCAACAAAATTGGAATTTTATTTGAAAAGGTGCACAGTCAGAATAAGTGGAAGTGGTAGATTCTCAGACATTGAAAGAGCGGCAGGTGTTGAGTGAGGGCAAATTGGTGCAGAAAATGCCGAAGGGACGCTCGAAGTAAAATTACTGAATTAGACTTCTTTTTCAGGCTCAACGAATGTATTAGGCCATTTTTTGGGTATTATAACTGACTTGGCCCTAAAATTTACTAAATTAGTCTATTCAATAATCAATAATTTAGCTAATGCTAATGTATAATAAAAAGTCATAAAACCTTAGTTTAATCAATGCTATAAGAAAATTGCCTAATTCATAGATTGAGATAACCTAATGATCAAATTTCCGAACTTATAATTGCATATATGATATAGCATTTTAATTAAAACATTTGTGATTGTATGAGTTAAGCCATTATCAATTATATTTGTGATGGTAGGAGTAGTTTGGTATTTTTTTTCATTTTTTTATCAATTTTTCATTTTTTTTATTAAAAGTAAAATTAAGGGTAAAATGAAAAAAAAAAATTCAAAAATTGCATCGGCCATAATTAAGAAAAACTATCGGTGTAGAAATCAATTCCTTTTTCAAATTTATAATCTTTCAAAAATCATATCTTCATGATGAGTAAATAAAGGGGCCTAGTTATATTTGTTAGTGACAAGTTTGCATAAATGGCACATTCCTACAAGATCAGAAGGGTAAGACCTAATTTTAAATGGACCTAATATGGTATTTCTTTTTTAATTTTTATTTTTCAAAAATAGGAAAAAATAAAAGAAAATTCATTCCACATTCTACAGGTTGTCTCATTATTAGGCTTCAGTGGTAAGTTTGTGCCCAGAACCTCTAAATTCTAATATGTCTAAAATCCAGGAAATGGAAGACCTTAATGAGAAAACAAATTTTTTTTTTTAAATTTACGTGTGGAAAACTGCGGGATACTAAGCGTAAAACTCCCACGGGTGAGCCCACTACCACTAAGGACCAAGGTTAGTCCATGGAGGCTCGAACCCACAACCTCCCGCCTTAACCAATTGAACTACATCCATATGGGTAATCAATTGAGCTACACCCATGAGAAAACACTTAGACATAAGTTTCATTGATCGAATGGTATTACCATCTATTAAACTCTAAAATCCTTAAATTAGAGAAATTAGGGAAAAATTAGCACAATTAAATTACTCCCCACTTAAATAAATGAGCTAGGACCTGTCGAACTAGAGCTTAAAAAATAAACAAACTTTATTTGAGATTTGTGAATTTCACCTTTTAAAAACTTATACATTCATTAATTTGTAAATGTGAAGAAACTACTCGTTTCTTAAAATAAATACCTAAGCATAAACTACTCGTTTTAACAATTTTATAATTTTATGTGCAGCATTTTATTTTTTTATTGCTTTTGTCAAATTATTAATGTTTGTTTACTAAATTTCATACATGGCAATTATAAAAAATTACTCAATTTATAGAAGTAGTTTTTAAAAAAAAAAAAATTGGTCATCTAAAATAAGTTGGCAAATTGAAGCGAAACATCTAACTTTTTCTAAGCTCCAAAATTTTGGCCATTTTAACCTTTTAATAATCTTAATTAAAATCATGTGACATAGCAGTCAAAGTTACAAAAGTATATTAGTTTTTCCAAAAATTAAATTTAAATAGGGTTCATGAGATGCTAATATATGAAATTATACAATTGAACAACATCCCATTTTTGTCACCAGTGTTGCTCGTACACAAGGAGGATGGGTTGTAGCGATTTTGCACATGTCATCGCACTTCCGATGCAATAACTATCAAAGTTATCAAAATTAGACCTTACAACTAACTCTCTAAATAGAAGGTTGGGTTAAATAAAGTTCAATCGGTTTTAACCGCGGTCAAACTCATTATTAATTTATGTTTAATTGGTGAGTTTAAATAAAATTTTAAGAAAAATACAATTCTCTATCAAATATCAACTTCCATTGTTTAAATCAATAAATTAAATATATTTAAATAAAACTTATTTATTATATTATGTATATAGATAAATTATGATTTAATTTAAAAAGGTTATTGAGATGATAAGTATAACATTGAGTCCTTAAGATAATTAATCTAAATTATTAAAATATCATTTTCTGTTTGAAATTTAAATACAGGTTGATTTGATGTCATCTTTTGTATTTTCACTCTGATTGAACATTATAAATAAATATATTTATTTAATATCTTATTTTAATTTGAAAGAATCAAAACTTAGAATGACTTGATAAACTTTATTTTAGATAATTTATTATTATTTGTAAAAATATTTAAATATTAAATTTTCTCAATCATAAAACTATTAAGTTATTAAATTATTATCTAACATCTTATACATAGCAAATCAACGTTTAAGGGCCCGCATAAATGTAAAATACATATTAATTAAGTTTATTAAATTGAAGCCATGAAGTATTGATCCTCAAACTACCTTAGAATTTAAGTCATGAAGCATTAAACATTTAAAGCTCAAACGGCCAAATCCTAAGGGACTAAAATTAAAAACGTTAAGTGCTTTGCAGTTGTGCTTTTCCACTTAAAATGAAGTGGGATGACACGTGCGATAGATATAAAAGGAGGAATGAGCGAGTGTGTTCATGCCCTTCCTTCTTGGCTGTTATTAGTTGGGTAATTGGGTCGGCCTTTTTGGGCTGGCTGAATGGAGTTTTTTGTATTTTAAAATATGATGTTATGGCTCGCCGTCTGCGGGTCACAGATTTATTATCAAAACAAAACCGGGTTGACCCGTGGGTCATGATGGTTTTTTAAGATTTTTAAATCAAAACGAGTTTTCTAAAGACCTGACTCATTTTTTTTTGCCGGTTACACAGTTCGACCGGAGGCATGTCGTAGTTTAATAATATTGGTAACTATCAAAGATCCCTTCCCTATCCCAACCATGGTAATTACATGTTTGATAAACTAGATGGTGTCCAATACTTTTTCAAATTTCGTCTTAGCCGTCATTTGATCCATATAAAGCAGAGGATGTGCTCAAGGCCCGCATTTCAAACTCATATTATCACAAGTATTGACAGTATTTTTAAATTTATTGTGTTCTTATCGACAAAATATAATTACTGTATTAGTAATATATATTTATCGGCGCGACAGTAAATTTTTGATAAAATCATATCAAAATACGATAAATAGTGATATCGCGATAAATTTTCAGTAAATTATTGATAGATTCCTTATGAATATTTTTATTTTATTATTTTTTTAAATATTATATTTTTTGTGAAATTTTTCCATTTATTTCTCGATAAAACTTGAGAATTTGAAAATATTCCAATATTATTGATCACTGTTAATATCCCAAAAACAATATTTATGACGATATCTCTAACGACCATTGTGACTGCCTTGTAATGCCATTTGAAATCTCAAATGTACCTTCTACGTTCCAAGCCATCATGATCAAGATTTTCATATCATATTTACCCCAATTTATCTTAGACTTGTTTGATGGCATTTCCATGTACAATTCCTCAATCTCCTCAAAGACAATATCAATTTTTTACTAAGGTAATCAAATGTATCTCGGTCATATAAAGCTCTCACCATGGAACTACTCATCTAGTTTCTTGTTGAATCAGTCTATCTAAGCTCAGGGCTGGCCACACATAAGTTGAGGCCTAAAGCAAAAAATCTAAATAGAGCCTTCTTTGTATTTAAGATATTATTATAAATAATATTTAATTATATATAATAAAAAAGGATTTGGAAAAAAAAATTCAGACCTTTTTTTAACACTACTGCGGCCGAAATTTGGGCCTCCCTAATAGGATCTTACGGTAAGGTTATCAATAATTTTGGGCCTTTCAACATTTGGGGTTTTAAGCGGCCGCTTTTGTTGCCTTTGATTAGAGACGACCATGTCTAAGCCTAATATAATGACTAATGAGTTCGCTAGAAATGTTTGAATATAATAATAAGAATTTAAAAATTACTTTGATTAAATTAATGAAATTGTATAGTAATTTTTTTTAGATTTTAATGACTTTAACTTACTCTTTGATCTCTAGACTTTTAAACTCTATGAGCAGCTGACATTGACTCAATATGATTAGGTTATTTGAAAAGTGTCTAAACAAGATTAGATACCTTAATATCTATCTTGATTAATGTAATTAAAATGATTTTATAAAGTGTTGATATGGATCTTGTAGTGCATATTAAAATTTAAATATTTTTAATGAAGAAACTATCAACAAAATAATAAAGGAAAAAAACCGTGACTATCCATTTTTGCTTTGAGATTGTTGCTGGGTTTTGTGAATGTTTGTCATGAAATTTTAAATGGCTGGGCATATAGACACCGCAGAATCCTGTCACCAGACACCGATTTTTAGATTTTAAGTGGAAATTACCATGCTGCCCTTTCGCGCAGAATCGATCGATCGATTGTACAGTGCACTTTTCGTATCGATCGATCGATTATACGAACAGAAGAAAACGATCGTAAAAATGTGAAATTGATTATGTCGATCGATTGATAGCATGTTATCAATCGATCGATTCATACAGTAATTAAATAAAATAAAAATTAAAATTTTAAAGTTGTTTTTTAACCACTGTATATTTTCAAAATTTCTCAAATTGAATATCCGGACTAATTACGATAACCTGATAAAAATACTTTAAGATTTCAAGGTCTTTTGACACTCCCAAATGTTTAAAACAGAGTGTTTTACAAATAAGGGTATCCCTAGGGTGTGCCGAAAACACATTTAGGAGTGTCAAAAGACCTTGAAGTCTTAAAGTATTTATATCAGGTTATCGTAATTAGTCCGGATATTTAATTTGAGAAATTTTGAAAATACACAGTGCTTAAAAAATAATGTGCATAGTGTATTAAATAATAAAATCCCCTTTAAAACTTTAAAGTTATTTTTTAAGCACTGTGTATTTCTAAAATTTCCCAAATTGAATATCCGGACTAATTACGATGACCTGATAAATATACTTTACTTCAAGGTCTTTTGACACTCCTAAATGTGTTTTCGGCACACCCTAGGGATACCCTTATTTGTAAAACATTCTGTTTTAAGCATTTGGGAGTGTCAAAAGATCTTAAAGTCTTAAAATATTTTTATCAGGTTATCGTAATTAGTCCGGATATTCAATTTGAGAAATTTTAAAAATACACAGTGCTTAAAAAATAACGTTAAAGTTTTATCTTTCCTTTAAAACTTTAACATTATTTTTTAAGCACTGTGTATTTTCAAAATTTCTCAAATTAAATATCCGGACTAATTACGATAACCTGATATAAATACTTTAAGACTTCAAGGTCTTTTGACACTCCTAAATGTGTTTTCGGCGCACCCTAGGGATACCCTTATTTGTAAAACACTCTGTTTTAAACATTTGGGAGTGTCAAAAGACCTTGAAGTCTTAAAGTATTTTTATCAGGTTGTCGTAATTAGTCCGGATATTCAATTTGAGAAATTTTGAAAATATACAGTGGTTAAAAAACAACTTTAAAATTTTAATTTTTTTTTATTTAATTACTGTATGAATCGATCGATTGATAGCTTCAATCGATCGACAGAATCAATTTCACATTTTTGCGATCGTTTTCTTCCACTCATGTAATCGATCGATCGTTTTCTTCCGCTCGTGTAATCGATCGATCGATGTGAAAAGTGCACTTCACAATCGATCGATTCTGCACAGAAGGGCAGCATGGTAATTTCCACATAAAATCTAAAAATCAGTGTCTGGTGACAAAATTCTACGATGTCTATATGCCCAGCCTTTTAAATCTCTAATTACATCTTTATAAACTAAAAATTCAGACCAACGCATATTTATATTATTTTGAAATTCAAAATTTAAGATTGAAAAGGCCACGTGCGTATTAACGGCTTCGATTGAAAACGAGTCTTGATTCATTTTCCTTTAAATACGTGGAAAACGGCTACAGCCATTCCTCCCAATCTCGCTCTCTCGTGCTCAGAAACATCGAAATCGAAAGCTCTCACACTCTCTCCCTCTTTCTCCGACTCTCGAACTCGAAGAAAGATACAAAGCGCTCTCTGTGGGAAAGATCTATAGCTCTCTGGCTTTCGATCTCCTTCTCTCTCACAGCGAGAATTATAGCGATCTCCATACAAAATCTATCCCCATTTCTCTTTCATTTTGTTCAAAGCTGGTTTTGAATTCGTCCCCGAAATTTCAAGGGGAAGACAATTTTTTTTCTTCTTCTTTTTCTCCAATTATTTTCTGATTTGGGTTTTGTCATCTGTATTTAGGTCAAGATGTCTTCGAGGCCGCCACATCAACGAGATTATGTTGGGGTTTCTCCACACAACTTTTACCTGAATGCCCGGCCACGGCAGACAATGGCAGGTGCCTCTGGTGGGTCACGCAGCCAGCAATTGGGCAGAAGAAACTTGGGTTCATATCCAAATGGAAGGCGCAATGTACCTCTCAACTTTGATGTCATTGATGATGTGGTTTTGATCACCATTCCAAGACAGACAAGACAAGTGAGATAACTATCTTGTGTTATTTGTTAATTTTCATTGTTTCTTATTTTTATTGTATGATATTGCTTGATTTAGGTTAGGGGTTTTCTTTTTCTTCTTCTTCTTTAAAAGGGTTTTGATTTGGGAATTTCTGGTTTCTATTGGGTTCATCTTTTGGGACTCTTTAATTTCATGTTTATCGAGTTTCATAAAGATTTCTGTATTTTTTGAGGGTTTTTGTACAAGGATTCCTGCTTTTTGCGAGATATGTTTCTACATTTGTAGAATTTTCCCTTTTATGGGTTTTACCTATTTTTCCTGTTAATATTTGCTTCAAGATTTTTCCATCTGAATGAGATTTTCTTGCTTTTTATTTTATTTTAATATTTCTGTTATATATTTTTTTCATCCTTTTTGTTTAAATATGTCTACATTTGTATGTTTTTCTAATCCCCTTGCATATGTCTGTATTTTTTCTTTATTTTTCTATTTTCTTTCCCCCCTATATTCATTACGTTAATACCATTTCAGAAGTGTGTTTTACTTTTCAAGATATGCATTTCAAGTTTTCAAAAAAAAAAATCTAAAAATTTCTATGATTGAAATTTGTGGAGGATTTATGCATTCTTACGTATCTTTAATCATTTTTTGGTTCTATCTAAAAAATATTATATCTACATTATATCTATATTCCCTCATGTTTTTGTTGGTTTTTCTCCTTTGTTGCTTAGATTTTTAACAATTCTGCTTATGTTTATCTTATTTTATAAAGGTTAGAAACCACTCGAGGCGGAACCATATGATGATAGTCCTCGACGATGACTCAGTCGTACATCAAGGTCGCTCAGGTACCTATTTCAAACTTGCAACAATGTATACTAATTCTCGTTGACTTGAAAATGTTTTTATTATTTTTCATTTTGAAATTATAAAAATGTATTAATGAGAATTACAAGATAACAATATAGGAGAGATAATATGTTAATGACAAAAGTACAAAAGATTACAATAATTCAACAAAAGAATCACTTCTATCTATACCTACTTTTGACAAAGAGTTGATGTTGCTTGCCGTTATCTAAAATGCTTGAGAGAGCATTGCCCCCTCCAACCTTTTCATGTTTTCATTGACATGAAAATACAATTTTTTTTTTTCGATGGCTACTGTGTGGAAACCTTCTTACATGGATTTATTTATTTTCTTCTTTGTGAGATTATTTGTAATATCAAAACCAAGTATGAGAAGATCATTCAAGAGTCAAGATCTACATTCATGAAGTCTTGGGATGGTTAGATTTTCCTTTTAGGGGAGAAAAATGGAATAGATTAATGAATGGTAAATCCATTTTCCTTTGATGGTCAATGATGTTTTGCTTCAAATGAGGGGAAAAATTGTTTGAGCGATATTTGGTGCTGTTGTCATAGAAGAACATTTTCATGTTAGAACCATATCATATCATGGAAAAAGAGTAAGAATGTGAAATACTTCATAACATGACTGCATCTAAAAAGAAAAGAAATTGAAAAAAGGGGTCATACAAGAAATCAATAGAAGAAACAGAACAACTATTACCATAAATAGAATGAACATGTCTAGGACCCTAACATCTAATGAACTAATTTAAATGTACTAAAGTTTTATTTAGTGGTAAAAGAAAAGAGTTGGCCTGTTTGTGTTGGGAGAATATGGGAACAATCTAGAAATATTCCCTTGTACATATTTGGCTATTTTTTAGAAAGAAAATTGGATGACATCATGCCACATTATTTAATTCCCCTACTTTTGTAGTCACTTGTCACCTTTTTAGTCGAATTCTATAAACACGCCTTCTTGTAAAGTAAAGAGAGTCCCTTCAAAAATATTTTTCCTATCATCTTTTGGAAAAAATTGCAATCCAAACACACCTTGAATGACTGCCTCGAATGTGTTGAGACAAATTGCATCTATTGTCATCTTCAAGTCTAGGATAGTGAGTTATGAGAGTTAATGAATGATTCATAGAACAAGTAGGACTACTAAGGAAACACTTGTCTGCAATACCCAAATAGTATCTCTCTCTATAGACAAGTTTATATTCCTCTTGTATCCCTGTTTAAAAGGGATGTTTTACTATGTCCTGTATAGATCCATCTCTTTTTTTCTTCTACTTTTTAATGCTATTTTTTCTAGGTACTTAGTATACATTTTTTTTTTGTTTTTGAAGGGGCTAACAATGTAGAGGAACGGACATCAACTGGAGTGACTCTCAATGATTCTAACATTCATGGAAGAAATTTATTAAGTGGTGGACTTTCCATTAATTCAGTTGACAATCTCACTACTGAGGTAAGTTGGGATTATAATGAACTTGGAGTTTGTTGTCATTTGTTGCACTTCAATTATCATCTATAGATCTTTTCCATTTGTCTTCGTTGTTAGTGTCGCTTACATTGTCATTATTTCAAGAGAAAAAAAATGTTCAATATTTGATAATTCTGTTTACATTGGTTAGGTTATTTAAACACACCTCCACTTATATTCAGTGACATCATCCCAATCCAAGGTTTCAAAGACATAACAAATGTTTTCAATTCAGTTGTAAGGGTCACTTTGATGATGTATTCAATACTTAGGGTAGTGTGCATCGACATTTTGGATGGGCAAGAATTCCTACTCCATCCAACACCTGCTTTCTTTTAATTACATTGGCTGGTTCCAAAATATCTAGACTACCGAAATTAATCAAATCTATCACATGATGTTGCAGCAGAATTTTATAGACCAAGAATTAGATGTGCAACTCTTCAAGTGGCATATGAATTTAACCAAGAAATTTAGTATAATGAAGTCTCTTCAAATGCAGAGTTGGGGTTAGATTGGCTTTTCAAAACAAAATTAGTTCATCATTGCTAGGCAGAATGATCACCTTAAAGCTTCGGGTCAGGTGATTATATGATGGTTTTTAACCACCAAATAGTTATTATGTCTCTCTCATCTAATGTTATGCAGGTCTTCCAATAAGTTTCATCTCTCTCTCTCTCTCTCTGAGTGATCAATTTCACGCACAAATATCATAGGTTTCTTGCGTAACTCAACTATGATGAAATCATAAATCTAGTAAACATTGTGCTTGTTACAATATTATGCTAGCCCCAAGCCACCGATTTGGTAGTTGGTTGACTAGAAGGGACAAGTCCCTTCTGACTCCATTTTCACCTAAATTTGGAGAAATGTTCATTCACCCACAGGAGACCCCTACTATTAAAAAAGAAAACCTACAGGAGACCCCTCTCCCTTGCTCAATGTAGGCAAGATTAGGGAAGACGAAGCAGAAGAATAGTGAGAACACATTCTTAATGTGCCAAGGGCTTGTGTCATTATGACAAAATACATGTACTGTTTTGATAACCAGACCTAATTTCGAATCTTAAGTTACTTCCAATTTTTCTTTAATTTTTTTGTAGTTTCCAAGTTTTGGACTACGATTTTTTAGGTGTAGTATAAAGGAAATTTCTAAAGAAGTGCCCCTAAAAACAATAGTATAGAGTGGTGAAATGTTCTTACAATTTACACTAAAAGAAATTTCTAAAGAAATGCCCCTAAAAACATTAGTATAGAGTAGTGAAATGTTCTTACAATTTACACTAAGGGAAATTTCTAAAGAAATGCCCCTAAAAACATTAGTATAGAGTAGTGAAATGTTCTTACAATTTACACTAGTGTTGATGTCACCTCCCTCTTATCTTGATATTTATATATGCTTTTCTTTTTCATGGCTGCATGCATCATTTGTGAACATTGGATCCATGCAAATGTGTTCTATATTATGGTCATAATTCTACACCAACAGCTATTCTATCTTATCAATCAATATTATGTGGGTATTCCAATAAGATTCATCTCTCAGATGGAGGTGAAACTTTATACAAAAACTATTCATATGGTCCTCTTTACATCAAACCCCAACAAAGTGGGTACTAAAATTCATTTTCACTGGATGCCTCGTGTCTTGGTAGAGTTTTTCAATTTCTAACGAACTACCCTAAAATCACTAGTATAAAGTGTTGAAATGTTCATAACTTCAAAAAATAGAAGTTGAAATGGACCTACTAAATAGAGGAGAATAGGTGATCTCCCACTTATTTTGATATCTGTATCCTTTACATTGCTCTTTCTTTCTTCAGGACTGCATGCATCATTCTGAACATTGGATCCATGCAAATGTTTTAATATATTTTTTCTTCGTCAATGTCTAACCACTTTCAGTCACTTTGGAACCACAGATTAATGCAAAGAAGGAGCCAATATTCACTTGTGCCATTTGCCTGGGCCCTTTGATGGAGGAAACATCAACACTATGTGGCCACATATTTTGTAAAGAATGCATCGTCACTGCCATCAGAGTACAGAGAAAATGCCCCACCTGCAGACACGATCTAACGATTAACAACATACACAGGGTCTACCTTCCGACCACCTCTTAAGAGAAGTTATTCTGGATGATCACGGTGTTAAAGAGAAGTTATTCCAAGCAACACTTTTGTTGTTCTGCCTGGGCCCTTTGCTGGAGGAAACATCAACACTGTGTAGCCACATATTTTGTAAAGAATGCATCGTCACTGCCATCAGAGTACAGAGAAAATGCCCCACCTGCAGACACGATCTAACGATTAACAGCATACACAGGGTCTACCTTCCCACCACCTCTTAAGAGAAGTTATTCCGGACACGATCACGGTGTTAAAGAGAAGTTATTCCAAACAACACTTTTGTTGTTCTCTGTGTAATATGTGTATGCAGCAGTTAGTCAGTTGTAATTTTTTTTTTTTTGGTCTTGCCTTTCAACCACCTGATAAGTGGAGCACATTTTAGTCAATTTCTGTGTTGTGTTGTATTAGATCTGAACTGAGTGTTCCTCAACACCTGTTTCTTAGTAGTCCATTTGTTAATTTGTTCCATTGAATTAAAGCAATGAAATCATCTTTAATTGGCTCCACAGTTTTGCACATGAGCTGCTGCTTGATGTTCTTGAAATTGCTTACAAGAAGATAGATGCCTATAATTTATTTTTTTTTGAAAAATTGAAATCTACCTTTCATCAGTACACACCATAGCTTTACTCAGACCACTGCAGAAGAGAGGCTTAATCCTCTATTGAAAAATTGAAAAATTTAATTGTACGCAGAGGGAGCAATTTCTTGCCAAGCCACCAATGGAATACATAAGTATACTATTTCAAGCTTTGAACAGAAACTTAATACTCCTTCAGTCATGTAATTTTGTCCAGTAAAAATAAGAGAAACAGGTGGTGGACATTCTGTTTGTGTTTGGTATGTATTGGAGGAAATAATTTAGATAGAAAAGAACCAACGACTGAGGTGATTAGGCCATAGAAGACTAGAGATGATCTCGGTATGAAGGGTAGAGAGGTTACAAATTGTAGGTATAAGAAGAAGAGGTAAACCACTTAAACGTGGAGTAAATGGATAAGAAAAGACATGATACATAGTGGCCTACCTGAGGGTAGGTTTACGATAGAGCCAAATAGAAAAGAAAAACTTGAAAGATTGATTCCAGCTGGATGGGATTTTGGTCAATGTTGATGATAATATATAAATAATATATTACACACAAAAACAATGAAACACAAGTTAGATTTTGGCCAGTGTTGATGGATCATAATAGAAGAGATATGTTACTATACAATAATAGTGAACATAAATTTCATATTAGATGGGATTTTGGCCAATGTTGATCATGATTTATAAATAATATATTACAGACAAAAACAATAGAAAGACAAGTTAGATTTTATAAAATGTGGCTCAAATTTGGGCTATCAGGTCAAACTTGAGCTTTCATTTACTAGGCTTAGAATCAACCCGAATTCTAATTTAGGCCTGATTTTTTGGCCCAAAAATGAACAACCAATAGACAATGTATGTATTGGGACTCGAAAAGACGTGAGAGAGGTGTGGAAGGATTCTCCAACGTGGGTACATAGAGATGGTTATATATAGCAACGAGAGAGATAGAGTGCACCAGTGGAATATACGGCAACAAAGGAATTGTGGAAACAAAGCGTTGCATGAGATTGGCGTTATAGAGAGAAAACTAAGAGAAAAAATTTTACGTGAAAACATTCTGCTAAGATAGAAATTTAGGGTATCCGCACTTACACTTTAGAGCCAGTTTTCTCTCTAGCAAGGAAGGAGTGACGGATTATAAAAAAAACGCTTTGCCAAATAAAATGAGGACACGAAGAACAATAAAGGAGTAGATGTAGTTGGAATAAAATGCGGACACGTAAGGGAACTAGGGCTGCGTTTGGATGGGGGGTAAGAGGGGGTAACCCCCCGTTACCCCTCATTACCCTTGTTTGGAAACAAGGGGGTAAGGGTAAAAAATCTAAAATTTACCCCTCTCATCTCATTTCTGAATACCCCGATGGAGCTTGGAGTATTCATGAAACTCTACCCCTCTTTACCTCGTACGTTCCTCTATTTTTCCTGCGAAACCCCAATTTCTTCCCGCGAATGACATTTTTGCCGAACCCTCCTTCTCCTCTTCAATAAACCTCCATTCTCCCTCATTTTTTCTTCCACTCTTGACGCTCCCGTTCTCAGTCTCTCCCTCCCTCTCCCGTTCTTTCTCTCTCTCCATCTCCACCTTCATTTCACCGCCATTGTAGTTATTTCGCCACAACCACGGGCGTCGTTGTAGCTGTTTCGCCACAACAGCCGTCGCTGCTCGTACTTTAGCGAAGTCTGCAGCAGACCCTTGTCCGATTTTCTACAAAAAACGGTAAGCCTCACTTCAACTTTTTTGTGATTTCTATTAGAGATAGGACTCGTGATCCTAGTAGATCCGGTCTTCTCTCCATTCCATCCCCTGATTATCCTCACCGATAATCAAGGGATAGACAATAGTGTTTGAGCAATCAGTGTTTGTGTATAGTGTGTATTCCATATAGAGAAATACTCCCATTGTACTCTACACATACAGGTTTAATATGAATGACATAGCAGGGGAAAATACCTTAATATGGTATCAGTAGATTGAGGTTTGTTCTACTGATCCTGGTTGTGCCGATATTTTCTCCATCTGAGATCTCTCGACGAGAAATCTCTCCAACGCTCGACGACACTTCATCTTCCTCCTCGTATAGATCTAGTTCAGATCTATTTGTCGCCCTCACGATCCGCTCCGCTCTCCATTTTCTTGCTATAGATCTAGTCGAGGACGATCCGATCCACGCCTTTTCTTCTTTTTTGATCTACTGCATGACGGACATGCCACCCCTTTTTGCTTCCGCCTTTGCTGCTTGATGTTAGCCGCGATTTCCCCTCGTGTTGTTCGGCTGCTGTGATTGGCCCTTGCTGCTTGCCGTTCGCCGCGATTTCCCCTTGTGCTGTTTGGCTGCTGCAATTTCCCCTTATGTTGATCTGCTAATTTCAGATCTGTACCCGCTGTGCCGCTATTCTCTCCTTTTTAGACTCTCTGATCTCGTGCTGTGCTCTTTCGACTTATTTGATTACTTTAGAGAATAACCCTGCCCATGGTCTCTTTATCCTTCTCAGTTTCACCCACTTCTATCATGGCTACCCTGACCGTCGTCAACCTTAACTCCATTCTCTACACTTCTCAGATCTACTCCACCTCTGTCCTAGCACCTTTCCTGAAGCCTACACCAAGCCAGCACCTTGCCATATGCAAACAACCACCATCTGCCTAACAACACCATTGCCTAACCCAAACTATCACCCCTCTGTTTCCAGGAATATCTCCACTACCCAACTTTCCCCTTTGATCATTTCAATTAAAACCCATACCACCTTAGACCAACCTTTGACTATGCACCCCTTTGTTTTATTAACTGATTCTAGGCAAATTGTATACCATTTTTTGGAATGGACAATTGGCAAAGAGTCAACAATGCCAATGGGAGAGTTTTAGAGTTGTGTTTATTATTTAAATCAAAGCTAAATTTAGAACTTATGTCTTAAACACTTCATTTTCTTTGAAGACATAGAAAACCATATACTTTATTTTTTATTTGTTTTCCCTAATTCATATGTAGTAGGTATGGTTAGTTCTAAGTCTGAAAAGCATACTTCTTGTTTAAGTTACAGCCATACATAAAGCTCTAATATTTTTTGTTCTAAGTCTCTTCCATTTTCTTTTCATGGAATATCCTCTTCCACTGGATCTAGGCTACTAAAGCTATATCTTGATGATGAATCATGCCGCCTTTTTTATCTGTTCACAAAATTTTATTGCATTGTCAAGGTCAATTAATAGTTTTTTAAAAATTGCCAAAACTCAAACATTAGAGGCATCACTCAGAAGCACTTGATGCAAGTTACAAAAAATTTCCAGTACATATCTAACTAATCTTGCAACTGTGACTGCATGATTTGCCTTAGATTAGATTTCTGTGGATGGGGGTAACCCACTGGATGGGGGTAACCCTGGATGGGGGTAACCCACTGGATGGAGGTAACCACTGGATGGGGGTAACCACTGAATGCGGGGAAACCACTGGATGGGGGGTAACCCCTTGTTACCCCCCATTTGCCAATTAATTTGATTCGCTCCAAGAAGTGTATGGTGCATCAGTTGTAGACTTATCTCTCGTACCTGAGTATCACTATCGTGCATTTATATTCTTTAGTTGTTTATGTGTGATGTAAGTATTTGCTAATGCATGATATCGGTACTTGATATTAGACTTATTTTCAATTTTATACTTATAAAGTATATAGAGATTATGACATCCTCTATAATATGTTGGGTTATAATAGGTTTATGTATGGAGGAGAAGGTGAACAATAAAGAAATTGTTTCTCTAGTTAATATAGTGACTGAGGTGGTAGGCATTGTTGCATTAGCTGCAACAACGACTACAAATTATTACTATGACACAAATAGTAAGAAGGCCTCGCGCTTTAGTGAGTCACATCGAAGGCAACATATTTATCAGAGTTATTTTGTCGAGAACAAATACGAATGAGTAGGGATGCATTTATACAATTGAGGGATGTGATATAACAAAAAAGTTTATTAAATGATACATTGAGTGTTTCCTTAGAGAAACAACTAATGATGTTTTTACACACTTTGGGACACAATGTTCGAAACTGAGCTATTGGTAGTAGGTTCTGCAGATCTGGAGAAATAGTGAGTCGACATTTCCATCGAGTATTACGTGTTGTATGCTCATTGTATAAGGACTATGTGAAGCAACCAAGTGCTACTGACCCAACTCCGCCACAAATCAAATTCAACCGAAGGCGTTCGCCTTATTTTAAGGTAAAATATTTTTAAAATATATATATAATGTCAATTATCTTATCTCTTAGTTAATGATACAACTAGCTTTATCCCTCTATATTAGGATTGTGTTGGAGCTTTGGACGGGACTCATGTTCCAGTCACTGTGCCAGTAAAAGAACAAGAAACATATATATGTGGTTGAAAAACCAAAGGAAGTATTCCGACACAAAATGTTCTGGCAGCATGTGATTTTGATATAAATTAGACATACATACTTGCTGGATGGAAAGGCACAGCACATGTGCTCAAGTTTTGCAAGATGCATCAACGAGGAGTCGTCCTCTTGTTGTCCCTGATGGTAATACATGATACCCTATTACTTTAATATATGAAAATATATACAAATTTTATTTATTGTTTTTTTTTTGCTACGTATAGGTAAATACTTTCTTTGTGATGCTGGATATGGTAACTATCCTGGTTTCTCGGTTTCATATAGTGAAGGGCATCATCATTTTAGACAATTTACGGATAGCGAACATCCTATTCCGAAGAATAAAGAAGAGCTCTTTAATTTGAGACATTCTGGTTTAAGGAGTGTTGTTGAACGTTCCTTTGGGGTTTTTAAAAAACGGTTTCCTACTTTGAAGTGGGCTACAACTTATGATTACAAAACTCAAGTGAAGATTGTCATAGCGTGTTGTGTTCTTCACAACTTTATAAATATAGCAGACAAATACGATTACTATTTTTCTAATGAACGAGAAATGAATGAAGAAATGGACTTTCAGTCAGAGGTTGTTAAAACCCAAAATGAAGGTTCAACATCCACGTCTCGTAAGCAAATACAAATTAATTGGGCTAAAAAACGAGATGCTATGGCTAATTCTATGTGGAATGATTGGTGTGCAAGTTCAGAATGATATTGTTAAGAGTTGTTTTGTTGTTTTATCCTTCACTTGAGTGATTATGATGGGATTTTAGTAAATATTTTATCATTGTGGAATATTTAGATTTAGATATGGGATGTTGCATGATCTTATATGAGTCATACATGGAATTCACATAATGTATACTTTTTGCATATGTTTTTATATTTTTTGTTATTCATAATTTTTGTTGTATTTACTAGAGATGGAAAGACAAGGTGGAAAATGAGTTGCATCAAATATATCAAAGCATGTTCATTGGACAATGGATACGGATGATTGTCTATGCAACCTCCTAATTGATCAAATACATCAAGGAGGTCGAGTTGATGGTAAATTTACTACAAATGTATGGAACCAGGTGAGGGATAATTTTAATACATCACAAAATACTAATATGAATCGAGAAAATTTCAAAAGTCGAATGAGAACATGGCGAAAAATATATAGTGCATTATCTCAAATATCGAATAAGTCTGGCTTTGGATAGAATCCAATAGCGTACGGGAGAGACTGATGCTATAGATGCATTCTATGAGGTATGATTTATTTCATAAATTTTTTATGCATGTTAAATAAATTTATGTAATTTAACATTGAATACATTTATTGTGTTATATGATATAACTTCCTTTTTTTGTAAAAACATCATCACTTAGCACCATATAAAAATAAGAAATTCCCACTTTATGAAAAATTTCTCATCATATTTGGGAAAGACGTGGCCACCTGAAGTGGTGCTATAACTGGTGATGATATATGCGATATTACCATGGATGTTTTTGCTGCACACACTACTGGCTCAACTGGTTGTCGAACACCTAGTGATGGGGAAGATTTGTTGGATTCTCATCCCATCGATCTCAATGAGGACGAGGGGTTGGAGAACACTGAGAGTGCAAAATTTGTGAATGAACAAAAATCAACATCATGTAGACCGTCTAGAGTTCAACCATCTTCAGATGAGTTTGGGCAGAGAAGTTAGGTGAGGAAACATGGGACCGGGGATCGTTTGGCAATTTAATATCTTGAGAACAATATTTGTGACAATGCTATTGATTTCAAAATAGCTGATGATATGAGGACATCTGTGTTTTTGGGACTAGAACCTCACATACGACAAGGTTGGTTGCAACATCATCTGTCCAAAATCATTGCAAATATCGGATCTTCTACCTCATCTGATTTTCAACATCTATCTCTGCTCCAACTGTTGCTCCATTTGGTCCTCCATTGACTACAACCGCTCCATCAATTATTACATTTGGAATGAATCTCCAGTTCAACTAATCATAGCCATGTAAGTTTTTTCTGTTATGGATGCTTCCTTATTATGGACTTTCTTGGATATGTTTTACTCTACTCTAACTTGCATGTCAAATGGTTGATTTACAAATATGAGATTATGTTTTGTTAAACATAATGTTGAACATGATTGAGTAGGAGAAGAAAATGTTGCAATGAGTGATGGAATGTGTAATATGCTAGTTGTGTGAGATTATTTCTTTTCTGTGTGTAAAGTAGTTAACACTAAATGCCAGAGCATGCAGTTTATGGAGCTTGTCATACCCATGTTGAAAAGCTAAGTTTGATGAATAGAAATTACAAATATGGGGTATTTACATTTATGAAATTTTAGTGGAGTAAACTGGATCTAGCTTTATGTAAGGAAGGTGAAGCATGCAACTTATGAGACAGAGAATTGATGTCTCATATTCTAACTTAGCAAATGAAAATAGTTGGTAATGAAAAATGTACCAAAATTTCATTGGCCACCGACTTTCGTCTCCTTAGAAGTTAAAATGAAATTTTAGGCTAAAAGTTTAAGTCTGAAAGGTTAAATATCAAAAGAATAAATCACATCCACATGTGTGTCAATAGTCAATGATAACTTAGAAAAAAATAATAACCAAAACCGTAGTTTTTTTACAAGAATAAAGTTGAATCCAACAACTAGAATCATGCTGGACTAGTGAATTACTCAGGAGGATAAACATATTAGTAACAGAGGATAAAGAGTAAACAATATGTATCATAGAATCATGTTGTTTTGCTTGTTAGTCCCCTCTTATTCTCTTGCTTTTCCAGATACTGCTGATGCAATTTCTTCTTAATCAAAATTGTTTCCATTGGGGTTGCCTCTGTCTTTTCTTATTGGTGTTGCTTCTTGATGATTCTTTTGCAAACTGTTATTGCTGAGTTGTTCTTAATTGATCCAGACCACTGAGTACCAGACTGCCTAAAGCAATCTACAAATCACCACTTACTATGGTTGCTTCCAATGATTTTAACATAATAGAACACATGTTACCATAGCTAAAATTGGCGAGCAAGAAAGTCCCATTTAGATTTTTTGCCTTAGGCCTCAACTTGTGTCTAGCTGGCCCTGATGTTAGAGTATGTTAAATTAAAATTTTGGGTATGTAAACATGTGTATATTGATTTGTTTATTTATTGTCTATTGGTACTGACTCCTCGTAGATGCAGGATATTTCTTGAAGGCGAGGTATATAGGATCCCATGGACGAGATAAGAGAAGGAATGAAGATGTTTAAATGTTTTTGTATTTTGTAATGGAAATGTATTTATGCTAGGCCTTAGAAGTTTATATTTGGAAGTTGCAATGTATATAGACTTTTGCTTTATGAACTTAGGTAAATTGATGGTAGTAGATGAAGGATACTTCTCGAAGGCGAGGTTTATAGGATCCCATGGACGAGATTAGAGAAGGAATGAAAATGTTTGAATGTTTTTGTATTTTGTAATAGAAATGTATTTATGCTAGGCCTTAGAAGTTTATATTTAGAAGTTGCAATGTATATAGACTTTTGTTTTATGAACTTGGGTAAACTGATGGCAGTAGATGCAAGATACCTCTTGAAGGCGAGGTTTATAGGATCCCATGGACGAGATTAGAGAAGGAATGAAAATGTTTGAATGTTTTTGTATTTTGTAATAGAAATATATTTATGCTAGGCCTTAGAAGTTTATATTTGGAAGTTGCAATGTATATAGACTTTTGCTTTATGAACTTGGGTAAACTGATGGTAATAGATGCAGGATACTTCTCGAAGGCGAGGTTTATAGGATCCCATGGAAGAGATTAGAGAAGGAATGAAGATGTTTAAATATTTTTGTATTTTGTAATGGAAAAGTATTTATGCTAGGCCTCAGAAGTTTATTTTTGGAAGTTGCAATGTATATAGACTTTTGCTTTATGAACTTAGGTAAACGGATGGTAGTAGATGCAGAATACTTCTCAAAGGCGAGGTTTATAGGATCCCATGGACGAGATTAGAGAAGGAATGGAAATGTTTGAATGTTTTTGTATTTTGTAATAGAAATGTATTTATGCTATACCTTTTTTTTTAACGGTGAAAATTTCATTAATAGAACAAAGATACAAATGTAAGAAAACAAAGATGAGGCCTAAGAGATATAGGCCTTAAAATAGCTAAAACTTATACCCTATGAACCAAACATTAAAACATAGACTCAAGTAAATTATCCCCCAATAAGGTGAAAAGTGCCCCTCACAGCTCCATCTACACCATTTATGCTAGACTTTGGATAAACTGATGGTAGTAGATGCAGGATACTTCTCGAAGGCGAGGTTTATAGGATCCCATGGATGAGATTCGAGAAGGAATGAAGATGTTTAAATGTTTTTGTATTTTGTAATGGAAATGTATTTATGCTAGGCCTTAGAAGTTTATATTTGGAAGTTGCAATGTATATAGACTTTTGCTTTATGAACTTGGGTAAATTGATGGTAGTTAAACACTTTTGAGCTTGTAGAAACGGGTCTTGTGAATGAAATCTTGTTATGAATTCGTATTTAGAAAGAATTTTGAAGTGTTTGTGAATGCACGAGAAATGTATGTGGTAGTGAGACATTAGATAAAGGGAAATTGCCAAAATGTCATATTTTTAAGGGGTGATTATGTGGAAATTTTGATAGGTTCTCGGAACTCTGAAAGATTTTGAGGTTCAAGATAATCTCTTTGTAGTAAAAAAAAAATCTTTCACACATGTTGGACACATGTGATCGGAAATTTATAAAAAAATAATAATTTAGTCATGTGTCTCGGAGTTCAGCCCATGACAATTTTTAATATTAATTTTATATTTGTTGTGATTTATTAAACTTTTATAATAGTTTATTATATTATATATTTCGTGTTACC
Source organism: Chimonanthus salicifolius (assembly GCA_013350335.1). Lineage (NCBI taxonomy): Eukaryota > Viridiplantae > Streptophyta > Magnoliopsida > Laurales > Calycanthaceae > Chimonanthus > Chimonanthus salicifolius. Next base: position 35,027,820 of record CM023539.1, read on the forward strand.
AATGGACAAATTATATTTTTTAATAAAGAGATATGTTGACATTTTTTTATTCATTTATTGGGATTTAAAATAATAATATCTATTTTTTTCTTTAATTATTTTTTTACTGTTAGAATGCAAGTGTTCATTTTAAATTATAATTATGAAAAAGCATCTACAATAATTGGATAATATAAGATTTACTTAATAATATTATTTAATAATTATATTTTATAAAATTTCTCATGAAATTGTTAATATATCATGTTATCCCTGCTAATAGGTACTAAATAAGATTTTTTACCCTTAGGGTAAGTTTTTACTTTACCACTGCAATTACCAAACAAGATGAAGGTAACCCCTATTCAAAGATGACTCCTACTCAAGAGTGACCCCTACTCAGAAGTAACTTCTATAAAAATTACCTCCCATCCAAACGCAGCCCAGAGGGAAAGAAAAAAGACGACTTCAACAAAATTTGAATTTCATTTGAAAAGGTGCATAGTCACAAAAAGTGGAAGTGTTAGATTCTTATACATTGAAAGAGCGGCAGGTGTCGAGTGAGGCAAATTGGTCCGGAAAATGCCGAAGGGACGCTTGAAGTATAATTTCTGAATTAGACTTCCGTTTTTTCAGGCTCAGCGAATGTATTAGACCATTTTTTGGGTATTATAACGGAATTGGCCCTAAAATTTACTAAATTAGTTGATTCAATAATCAATAGTTTAGCTAATGCTAACGTATAATAAAAAGTCATAAAAGCTTAGTTTAATCAATGCTATGAGAAAATTGCCTAATTCATAGATTGAGATAACCTAATGATCAAATTTCCGAACTTATAATTGCATATATGATATAGCATTTTAATTAAAACATTTGTGATTGTATGAGTTAAGCCATTATCAATTATATTTGTGATGGTAGGAGTAGTTTGGTATTTTTTTTCATTTTTTTATCAATTTTTCATTTTTTTTATTAAAAGTAAAATTAAGGGTAAAATGAAAAAAAAAATTTCAAAAATTGCATCGGCCATAATTAAGAAAAACTATCGGTGTAGAAATCAATTCCTTTTTCAAATTTATAATCTTTCAAAAATCATATCTTCATGATGAGTAAATAAAGGGGCCTAGTTATATTTGTTAGTGACAAGTTTGCATAAATGGCACATTCCTACAAGATCAGAAAGGTAAGACCTAATTTTAAATGGACCTAATATGGTATTTCTTTTTTAATTTTTATTTTTCAAACATAGGTAAAAATAAAAGAAAACTCATTCCACATTCTACAGGTTGTCTCATTAGGCTTCAGTGGTAAGTTTGTGCCCAGAACCCCTAAATTTTAATATGTCTAAAATCCAGGAAGTGGAAGACCTTAATGAGAAAACATTTTTTTTTTAAAATTTACGTGTAGGAAACCGTGGGATACCCTAAAAACCCCACGGTTGATCCTACTACCACTAGGGACCAAGGTTAGTCCATGGGGGCTCGAACCCGCAACCTCCCACCTTAACCAATTGAGCTAAACCCATTTAGATAACCAATTGAGCTACACCCATTAGAAAACACTTGACATAAGTTTCATTGATCGAATGGTACTACCATCCATTAAACTCTAAAATCCTTAAATAAGAGAAATTAGGGAAAATTTAGCACAATTAAATTACTCCCAACTAAACTTCAAAAACCTCAAATGCTTGAACTAACCTTAAAATTGGAAATTTAGTACCTAAAATATACCAAAATGGGCCTTTTTTATGGGCCTGAAATTATCCTAGATTTCCATCTCAGCCATTATGTATTGGGTTTTCACTTGAAATTTAAGTAATATGAGTATCACTGGCCATGGCTAAACTAACCGGAGGATTAAAATGTCACCAGATCTCTATAATATGTTGACTTAGCTTAGTTTTCTCCTTCTCAGTATTTGATTCCCCGTGGGTGTTTCGGGGTCATATGTCTTTTTCTATGCTGTTGTTTTTCCTTCTTTTGTATTTGCACCTCTAGTGCCTTTCTTTTTTATTAATACATTAACCATTTTAAAAATAAAAAAAACTTGGTGATGTAGGGGGTACAGTGTAGCAATTCAAACTAGTTTGGTGATTGTGAAATGGCATGGACCAATCAGGCTTTCAACCCTAAGGCCTTAACAAAGACTGAGCTTCCGAAGACTTTGATAGCCCAGTGGAAGCGATTTTCTCCTCAAGAATCTGTAGTGCATTATCGATTTGGTTTAAAGAATAAGTGAAGATGAAATAAAATTTGACAAATGAATTGAGACTTGGCCCAAGACCTGAGCCCAACCTGTGCCAACCCGAAAAATTTAGAGTCCAATTCTACTCGGTCGGGCCCAACCTGTACCGACCCAAAACATTTAGAGTCCAGTTCTACTTAGTTAGGGCCTGGGCCTAACTTAAATTTGGGTCACGGTGAGCCTTACATTCAATAGGCGTAACTCAACCTATCATCATCATCATCAAAGCTAAAATGTCATTTATTTGGAGTTTACTTTTCAACTTCTAATTCTTCGTTTGATTCTATCATAAACCATGTCTGGTCACCACATTATATCTGATATCTTTCTCTATCCTTTCCCTCTACATTTTCAATGGTATATCCATATTACTACTTCAACTTGTAACCTCTAGAGTCTACATATTAAGGTCGTCTCTGATCTTCTAATTACACGTCGAAATCACCTAGAATAATTTTATTTTTAAATGTCAGATTGATCCAATCAAATTAAACTTGAGGAATTGTGATGTCTAATGTATATTTCATATTTTGTAACATATAACATATATTATGATTAAATTAAAAAAATATTGTGGTAATTAAAAACCTTAATATCTATATATGATTAAGTCATGTCTCTTTGTCCTAACCATATATCTTTTTCCTCTTTATTTTAAGGAATAAATTTTATTATTTTGAATGGTAGAACTTGAAGCCTTCAGGTTGTTCTTATTTTGGAGTTCATTTGTTTGGAGTTTCATGAGTTTATTAGAAGTGAAATAATAACTTGAGAACTTAATAAATATGATAATGAAATGAAATTAATGATTATGACAATGATTAGTGTGAAAGCTGTCACATGGTCTTTGAGCCAAATTTATGGTTTTTGAGCTCTCAATGATTGACCTTAGTTTCCTCAAGTCTTTTCATCTTGTATTGCATCATACTCATCATGGTTACTTAATCTGCAATGTCTCACCAACTTAAACAAGACTTCACCTCTTCCATTTAGTTTCATTGATTAACCTCTTGTATTTACTTCTTTCTAGCAGGGTCGAAAAAAACGCTCTGGTCGATAATTTTCTCTCTTGTACGATATTTCCAAAAAATTGTAAAAAGGTCTGAAAAATTTATGGTAATTTCAGAAAATTTGGAACTTCTTGAATATGTAATTTTTTCATTAAATATCGGTCCTTTACACATTCAAATATTGATTTAAGTTTCGAAAACGATTAGTATAAAAATCAACAATAAAATGAAGAGAAATGATAAATAAAAAATTTAAAAATTATGAAAAATTGTGTAAGAAAATTTTGATATATTTAGTGATCAGTATTATGATTTTTTTAATTTTATTTCTAAATTAACAAAATTAATTTAAATGAAAGGTTTCCGAACCTACTTTGTTTGTACCCACATCTGTTCTCAGCCTCACCAATCTCCACATTTTCTCAACGTCACCCGTGGGATCTTCTTAACATGTGTGTGTGGAAGGGGAGAAAAAATAGAGAAAGAGAGAACAATGTAAAAGAGAATGGCCAATAAATAGCTCTTTACTATTAAATACTATGGAAAGGGAAAAAAAAAGGAGCTTTTAAGCCTTTAACTATCACCGTTGGAAATACAGCTGGTGTTGGAAATAACAGCTCCTATTGGAAATAACAGCTGCCCCGTTAGTTTCTCCATAAATGGCACCAGTTTTTTTTTTATTGAGACAGAGATGAGCATGAAAAGGGATGCATGCCTTGGAATTCTAAAAGCCTGCATGCTGTTGGAATTCTAAAAGCCTACATTCAACCTTGCATGCTCTTGGAGCTTTAACCAGGGGTACAAATATTGGTTTTTAACAGCCGTATAATATCAGCCAATACATATTGTATCGGCAGTACAACCTTCATATCGGCCGATATGGCCGATATATCACCGATATATATCGGTCCAATATCGGCCGATATGATTAATATCGGTAGTACTCTTTTTAAAAAAAAAAAAAATTAAAACGATGATGGGCCTGGGTCAAAATATCGGCCAATATTTACATTTAAATTTTTTTTTTATAAACAGTTTTTTTTATATTTTTTAATTCAGAAAAATAAAATAATAAAATAATACCGATATTTACAAAAACAAAAAACAAAAAGAGGAGAGAGAATCATATCAACCGTGGCATTTTTTGCACCCGTGGCTTTAACCATTTATATAATGGGCTAAGTGTGGGAACCCGAGCCGCTCTTGGAATTTTAACCATTCAACTAACTTGGTACAAGAGCCATGCATGCATGCATGCTATTGGAATTTTAACTATCGTCATACATAGAGAAACCAACTTACAAGAGTTTGCAATGTTAATTCTTCTCTACCTTTTTTTTCTCTACTTTCAGATTTAAGTATCCACAAAATATGTGAAATGAGCTTGAAGTTTTTGGTGGACAAGGATTCCAACAAAGTGCTATTTTCATAATCAGGTAAATAATTTGTCAATTTTATTTCCAATAATGCTATATTTTAACAACCCAAAAGGAAGCTGGTTTTTTTTTTAAAAAAAATAAAAAACCCAAAAGGAAGTTGGTTTTTTTTAAAAAAAAATTGAAAACGAAAATATCGGCCGATATCTGGGACGATATTGGTCTGATATCGGCCACGATATGAACTCGGGCCTACCACCGTTTTGATTTTTTTTTTTAAAAAACAGACCGATATTAATCATATCGGACCAATATATATCGGCCATATCAGTTGAGAAATATTGTGTACGGCCAATACATTTCGTATCGGCCGATATCTTTACCCCTACTTTCTAGTTTATACCATGTGATCTTCAATTATTGATTTTCTACCGATCTATAATAGTGGATTTACCTTCAAAATGCGATTATATCAATTGCTAACTCATTAAGATTATGTTAGTTAATTACTTCTTTATGTAAATAAATTCAAACTCAAATTGTAATTACAACATTACATCATATATCTAGGAAAATATCTGATATGCTCTTTATATACAACAATCTCTAATACTAAGAATTGAATAAAGTATAGAGAGTTAAGTATGTATTAGGGACTAAATGAAGGATGGAATATGTAGGAAAAAATATAAAGGATCGGTGAAGTTATACTCCTATGTAAGTGTCTTTTTCATATAATTTTTCATCCTTAAAAATTACAAGATCATAAATCATTGATTTGTCTCAATCTCATATTATAAGTATACAATGATTGGATTAGAATAAAAATATATCTATCCTCTACGCATTGCATCCCACAATTTGGTTTCAATGTGATCCCTCGAGGATTCTCTCTAGTACTACTCAAAATACACATGAATTGCGTGACCATTCTCGTATGAAAAAACAACCTCAATTATGTCAAAATTTGAAAAATTCTTTATATGCTGATGAATGGATTCCACCTATGCATTTGGAGGTATTTTTTTAAAAAAAAATTTACATGTGGGAAACTGTAGGATACCCAACGTAACTCGTAATCTCTCGTTTCTTAAAACGGGAGGCAACCAATTGAACTACACCCATATAGATAATTTGGAGGTCTTTCTACATTATAATAGATGCACCTCTTTCTTTTTTTTTCTAATTGAATTTGAACCCTTCTTTTCAATGCTAGAGTGTGGTAAGAGTTTAAAGGATAGTAATTAATACTAAATTTTACATAGAATGATTATAAAAAAAAGGAGTTAGTTTGCAAGATTTGGAGAAGAGACTCTTTAACGAGATTCCATTGACTGGATCATGGCCCTATATTTATGTTTGACCACTAGATAATTGTATGGATATAAAGTGTAGGGAGTTTCATCGCCCATTGATTATTAGAGTCATTTACACCTTTTAAGTTTTGACGAATTATTAAAGGTTCAGAATGAAGACATAGAATGATCAAATGGCGATGAAAGTTCATATAGTCTCTACATGTATGGTCCTCTTTACATTGCACCCAGTCATGGTGGATCAAGACCTGTTTAAAAAGAAGTTTATTAAGTCTCATGGGAGAAAGTTTGGTTGGAGTTTCTTTTTTAAAAAATATTAGAAGGTCATAGAATATTCTAGTACCAAATCTACAAGGATAAATTTTACTCATATCTAATTATTCTAGTTTTATGCATTTATAACTTAAGATTTTACTTGTTATAAGACAACTATTGAGGAATGATCAGGTCCGGTCTAACTATAAGGCAAGTTAGGCTTGGACCTTAAGCTCCCATTTAAAAAAACCCTACTCCTATTTTGATTGCATGGTGGACTAAATGGGATTGAGAGACAGAGCACGTGGAAAAGGGGACAAGACTAAGCATGTTCAGATCCAGTCTAACTATAAATCAAGTTAGGCATAGGCCTTAGGCTCCATTTGAAAAAGGCCCGACTCCTATTTTGATTGTATGGTAGAGTAGATGACAGAGAATGTGGAAAAAGGGACTTGTCTAAGCCTATTTGGCTTAGATGAAAAATGGTAAAACCATTTGCAATGGGAGGAAATGCAAAGTATTCAATTTTTGAGGGATTTGTCAAGAGTTTTTTTTTTCTTTTTTGAATTATGATATGATACTTGGTAATAAAAACTCTATAATTAAAATGAGACTAGTTTTAGTAGAGGTATTCATCGAGAGTTAGGACATAGTTTTAGAAAATACTCAACCATTTAACTGAAGATCTCCAATTTTGATCATAGACCTAAAAGATCTTTCATATAATAAGTGATCAAATATTTTGAAAATTACATACGTTGGTAAAGAGATATAAGGGCTATAAAGATAGAAAAATTCAGTAATTTCAAGTACTCAACTGTCAAGAGGAGCCTCTTCTCTTTATAAAATAAGCAATTGATTAAAGTACTTTAGATGAGGGGAATGTATTTCAAGGGATTTTCCTAGCCATTTCTGGTATTGTTTGTATTTTCTGTGGGTGTTGATTTGTGAATTTGTAGGGCTGCGATTTTGGATTATTTTGTGCTTCTTTTGGTTTAAGTTTGTGCTTATAAAATTTTATTTAACAATATATTTCCTCTCTGCAAATCATGCTGTAACTTTTAATTTAAAGATCTTTGGTGAGTTGGTAGAACAATAGAGGACATTGTAACAATTCATCAATTCTCTTATTTTCACAGTGTCATGTTCTATTGTTCTTTAACTTTTCAATTTAGTTCATTTTAATTTTTCATTAATTTAAAGACTAAATGAATTAACCATATTTACAATTATATTTTAGCAAAACATGAATAAAAAAATTTAGGATATGTGGGATCTACCCCTTTTTTTATATAATATAAGGGAAATCCCGAGCCCACCCCCAACAATCTGTTGTCAAGTTGTCAAGGTGCACTAATGCCTAGCTCTCCTAAAATCCCTAGGGCACACATCCACACTGGCCCTTGAAAATCTAAACCATTCATTAATTTCTTAATGGAAGAACACATGCATGTATCTTTTTAGATTTTCTAAAGCCATTATAGCACCGATGGATGGTTCAAATAAGAGGAGTGTAATAAACTTAATAACATTTTTAGTCAAGTACTTATCATTTGATCTACCCAATGATGAGTTCAATAGTTTTATAAAATAAAAAATAGACATATATGTATCTTTATATTTAAAAATTAATGAACAACTTAAAATTTTTAAAAAAATTCTAAAACCGTGCATGTCTGATTTAATACTATTTAAAATTATCTTTACCATCAAAGTAATAGCATTTTTATTGTTCTCCTAACTATTTATGTCCTAATAACTAAGGCTAGCATGGGATCATTATGGTGACCCACCTTCTCTCGAGGTTGTACTTGCACACTCCGCTCACTTTGGAGAATTTTTTTTGTGTGGCATATATATATTCAAAATTTTAGCTAATTTTTAATTGGCTCGAAGAATTCAAATTCTCCATATCCTCTAAATAAATTGTCATTCTCATGGATATGAAAGAACAATTTTCATGCCAATCATTATATACATCAACTTCTTTCTTTTTATTTAATGATCTTTGACTGTCCAAATCATCATACCTAAGTCTTAAGTTTTTTTATAAATACAAAAAACATAAAAAGAAATTGCATATATTATATTACTATGAGTAAATTTTAACTTTTAACAGTAATAGAATTTTTAACTTCTATATATCTAAGTATAATGCATCTGTTTTGTATTTATTGCTGAATTTGATTCACTTATAACTCATTAAGTTTACGATACATCGATATAATCAGTTTTTAATATAGTGTGTATGAAAATTTAGAAAAAGGAATGAATTAAGTATTAATCATCATTTATCTGTATAAATATACATATTTTGAAGACCAAGGTGTTCAGGTCTCTTAGAGCAATTGAATAATTCTTAAGTTATGTGCAAATTTCTTTATCCACACACATGAGGTAACATTATGAAGAGTCATCCTTTTGTGTTTGAGAGTGACTTGAACCCAGGGGTCGAAACTTCGGCCCAGTCGAATTTTCGACAGAATTTTGATCTCGGCCGATATTTTTCTCTATCTTCATTTTTTTTTTGAAAATCTCGATGGTTTTTTTAAAAAATTCATTTAAAAAATAAAAAAGGCTTTTAAAAAAAATAAAAAATATAAATAGCGGCCATATTTCAATTATCGGCCGAGATATCGACTGGGCTCATGCTGATATTTTTTTTTAAATAAAAAATAAAAATTGGCCGATATTCGGCCGAACTTTTCTCTGGCCGAAACTATACGTATCGGCCGAACTGTATTGGAGTTCGAAAACCCGATACAGTTCGGCCGATACGCACAGTATCGATCGAATTTTTAACCCGGCTTAAACCCAAAACATCCCACGTCTCTCGTAAGTTCTTAACCCCAAGCTAACCCTCACGAATTTCTCTGTGTATTTATATAAGTGTATATCTTCATTTTTATATAATTAAATACAAGAATTAAAAAAAAAAAAAAAACCTCTTTTCATTTTCGTGAAGTAAGAATTTAGATCCGATGGTCCCAATGTCCAACTTGACTTGCAAATTACCCGTCTAAATAATAAATAAGAACAAAAATAAATGCAATTGGTTGGTAGTTACCTTCAATCCACTCACTCACATGACACCAAAATCAATACAATGATCATAAATTCATAATCACGTGATCCTGTTATTTTTAAAAAAAAAAAAACAGGAATCGGAGATCTTTTTGTATTTAAAATCACAAGACTTGCAAGATCCCATGTGAGCCACCTTACGTGGGACCCAAGCAAACAAGCCAACATTCTCAATGCCGGCTTTTTACCTTTTTGTCCTTTTGGCATTCGATCCATACAAATGATTCGTTGTCATCCACGAGGGGCCAAATTAGGATCTTAATGGCTACACCCATGTCTTAATATTTAAAGACATTGTACCAATTTTTTCATTGTGTAATTATGATCTCATCATGGTTTTATTCCTTAGAGATTGATACATCATTTCTTCAAAATTTTCTTAAATAGCAATGTCTTATTTCAAAAAAAAATATTTTTTAAAAATAGTTTTTATGAGGAGTGCACCAAAAACCTATTAATAGATTCTCTGAATCAAAATGAACATGATATAAATAATTTTGAGATAATAAGATTACGAATAATTCTTAATCAATTTATTTAGTACTCAGTGAGTCTTTCTTAACTATGCAGCAATGTATGATTCCAAATAATGAGAGTCAAAGGTAAAAAGAATTACAAAATGACGCATATGGACAAATCAAAGCTTATAAAAGAATGTTGTCTTCCCATTGTGTTAGAAGGTGATTTGGAACTTATCAAAAATGATAAAGCATTGATTTAATATGAAATTAAAAGAAATATGACAAGTAATTTGGGATAATTTCAAAATACATATAAAATAAGTATTTTAGTACGGAGGAAGTAATACTTATGATTTTAAAATATCAAAGCAAAAAAGGGTGCTTAAATTCTTGTTAAAACTTTGATTTCAATTTTGAAAGATTTAAAATTGTTTAAAAATTAATAGTTTATATTTATCAAAATTTAAATAATTCAGATTACATGACTTATAAACTAAACTGATATTCATGTCATCATCTATCGAACCAACTCAACCGTGTAAGGTTCAATCTCCCTTTAATAGGATGTCTCTTTAGAAGAGTCCCTCTTGAAAAGTCATACTAGTCTAACTCATTCTGTAACACAGAATCTATAAAGACTATTTACATCGAGAGTATTATGAAATTTAATTGTAAATAAAAAATATCCTAATTATCTCATTAAAGCTAAGAGAAATAGTAGACAAAATGATAATCGGGCAAACTTTTTTTGGAAGATGAAAATATTTAAAATGGAACTCGATTAGACTCACAATGTTGTTGGGAGGCTCACTATCAATAAACCTCCATCAATTTGGATATATAGAACTAATAGAAAAGGACACTTTTAAATATGTACTTTTTCAACCAAATCATTTCTCATAAATCTCAGATATCGGTTGATATCTCGGTTGAGAAATTTCTCTCTCCTATTTTTTTTTTTTAAAACCACCTTTATCGGCTGATATCGGCAATATATATCAGATATCGGCTGATATCTCAAATCTCACCCGATATATCAAAGTTTCAAAAACCTAAATATCGTATCGGCCGATATTTATTTTCCTTTTTCTCATTTTTCTTTTCTTTTCTTGGTTTTGTTGGCAGTGTCATATATTGCCATGTGTGGCAAAAAACAAAGTTATCCTTAGTGTAAAATGTATATAATTGTGTACTTACATGCAAAATACCTAATAATAATATAAAAATTGATAAACAATGATGATGAATTCAAAAAATACTAAAAATGTAATTACAAAATAATACATCAACTTTATCCATATAGGTACAAAGACGAAAACACCTATTTATAAGTTATAAAGTATTAACTATAGAAAAAATAACAATAAAATTGTAAAATGAAGCTAAGATCATAATTTAATTTAAAATAGGAACAAATCTCTAGTATATGAGGATGCATATACAAAATGTTGATCATTTGTGCAATAGGTCATCTTATATTATCGTGAGCATATAGACATAGGGCTTATCAAACGGGGTAGTAATGCGTCTATTTAAAAGATCTTTTGTTTGAGTACGTAGTCTACAAAAAACTTACCTTGACTAAATATATTAAGTCATACTTTAAAGACTACAAAATTTAAGGATTAAAAAATAATTGTATAAGTATAAAAGGGTATAACCCGCTCTTAAGGGAATGTTGAGAGATCTAAAAGAATTTAACAATGAAAGGGTTTTTATTGATTAAGTGAGATGTTAAGGAAATAAGAGATGACTGCTTTATCATTTAAATGATCTTCAAGGATACTATGTGAGGTAGTTGTTCAAGTTTTCTTAAGTAACTCAGGCCTTAATGGAAATACGACTGTCAGTATAAAAAGATTGACTTGATGATCAAGATGTTCGTCTTATAAAATGAAGTCTTGAGTTCGATTCACTATCGATCTATCTACATTACTCCTTATAAAGTTACTGTACATCATCTAAGTTACTGTATATGAATTGCGAGATTTAAAATCATTTGAAACCTTTCTTGAAAGGAAACCGGAGGTTATTGTTAACTACGGATCCAATACATATTTCTTGTGAAGGTGGTAAATTAGACACAAAAAGTTACATCCTCCCTTTCAAGCCAATCACCTCAAGCTAGTTGGCAACTCTTCACGTATCCTCTGCCACGTGTCAGTTGGTTATGTTGAATGAAATTTGGCTCTACTTTGCTTGTGCTTTTGTCTTTTCTATTTCACATTGCATGCTTTGTCACATAGTTTTGGGCCACTTTCTTTCCGTTGGAAAATCATTAAAATATATCTAAGAACCTAGGCTGCAATTGGATGGAGGGTAATTTTTCCAGGTGTGCATAAGATGGGTGCATTCAGAGGTAAGGGTATTCAAAATGAATATTCTTTACTTGGAAAAGGTATTTAAAAAGTGAAAAAAGAGAGATAATAAGGAGTTTTATCTCATGACCCCTTCAATTATTAAACAAGGGTAAGAGAGGGTTATCCTCCATCACTCTCCTTTACCTCCAATTCAAACGCAGCCCTTGTTACATGATAACTAAGTGTTGGTGTCCAGTCCTAATTGTTTCTCTCCTTTTACTTGTGTTTGGTTCTACTTTTGTGATTTGCCACTTCATTTCATCACATTATCTACTTATTTAATAATTTAAAATCATCAAAATTTTGAGAGCATAAAAAATATAACTTGATCGATCTTGATAGATCACATGTTCAAGTAAAGAATGAATAGATCCAATGGTGCAGGAGTAATAGCATAAGACTCATGCATAGGTGATCATTTCATTATATGTAGATTCATCTTTTTATTAATTTGTGTAAATATATTTTACATATAAATGTAAAAGAAATTGCTATATGGTGGGAATAATACATTAAAAATATAAAATTAGAATTAAATTTAATATCAATATGAAGTTTTTAAAATATAAAATATAAATGGTACTTCAATTTGAGTAAAAGTTAAAAAAGGATTATATATGAGTTAAAAAGTATAAATTATAGAAAAATTAGTAACAAAATTGTAAAATGATGCCAAAAATTATTTATTTGAAATAAATATTTTTCTATCAAATTAATATCTTATCATATTTTTGAAAATATTAAGGTAATAGTTCATTTTAGTAACAAAATAAAAATGTCAAAGCAAAATTTTATAAAACAATAAAATTTAATACAAAATTTTGTTTTGTGTGAGTCATTTTAAATCTGAAGGAAAATTTAAGGATTTTCATGTATACGTATTTTTTTAAAATTTTGGAAAAATATAAAGATAATAATTATTTTTTAGAAATAAAAATAAGAAATAACAAAAAATTTAATTTTAGATTAAATAATTATATGAGTTTTTATAAAAATATTTTTTTAATAAATCGACGACTGGGGTCATTTAGGTACTCGTGTGTATAAGTTACGAACAATGTCACAAATATCGGCGGTATTTTCAAATTTACCGCGTTTTTATCGACAAAATACCATTACCGCGTTAAAAACGCGTTTTTATCGCCAAACGATAAATTTCCGGTAAATTCCAGATAAAATCGCGTTAAAAACACGATAAACGTTAATAACGCGATAATATCCCGGTAAATTTTCGGTAAATTCCCGAGAAATTCCCGATAAATTCCCTATACTATTTTTATTTCATTAATTTTTTTATTTATTCTATTTTTTTTATTTTTTAAATATTATAATTTCAGCGTGATATTCCCGTTAAATTCTCAATAAAAATCTGAGAATTTAAAAATATCCCGTTATTACCAATTGCCGTTAATATCCCGAGAACGATATTTGTCACTATGGTTACGAAATGGATGATTCTTCCCTTATCCAACCTCACCCTTTTTCAATGTTGTGGGCTCCTTAATCTTTTATTTCTCACCACAAAAGGATGGGGCGTTATTGCCTCTATCATTGAATATAACGGCGTTACTTTTCTTGGCTTACCCTGACACCACGTCAGCTACTTAACTGACGCCGTCAGGATTGACGAAAGTGACGCCACACCATACTCACAGCCACAACCCCAGAAGCCTCTTTTACGTGGAGAAGTGGATGATAGAATAGGTTACCCTGTAAGTGCAAGTGGGACCCACTCAACAGTCAATGTCATTCTTCCACGTGGCGCAACTTTTATCCACGTGGCATCGAACTCCGAAACCGACGATCGAGAAAGGCGTGGGAGCGTGGAGCCGCCGTCGGGCCGACATTGATAAGATCCGAATCAGTACCCTACCCGACTAGAACCACTCAATTCGAAGCTCTTCGCATATATATGAGTAAATAATTCTCATGTATTTTATGAAAATATTTTTTTATAAATTGATTTTATATAAAATATTTAATCAAAGTGTTTTTAATACATTACATGTTCAAATTTATTTATTTTTAAATAAACTCAATATCGTAATCATTAGTTTATCTCACTTATCTGAAGTTACGTAAATAGGAGATCATTTTAGTATTTAATTAAATGAGTATTTATATTTTTGGATAATAAAATAAAAGGCATAAATATATTAATTCAGTTTTTTGTTCGGGTACCATTTTTTTCTAAAAAGAAAATGCTAAATTATTCCTCAATCGAGCTAGTATAATTTTCAAAAAACCAAGGCTTGACTATCTAATTGGTGTTGCATGACATAATCTACTACGCTTAGTTTAATCATTGCTATAACAAAATTGCATAATTCATAGATGTGAAAATTGCACAAGAAAATGATTTTACTCTTTTTTTTTTACATTTTTGAACTCGAGCGTAATCCAACCTCATAAAATCATCAATCATAACTCCACATACAACGAGTTTGGTAGAAAATGATTGTACTTGTTAAAAATATAATAAAATCAAGTTGCTTCTATACAATTCTACTTCAAGCCGTGGGACCCATTTTGATATTCTAAATCAATGCTTTAAAATTTTAATCATTAATTAAATTATTTTTTATTATGGTTTGATTTAATTATGCTCAACTATAGGCCAAATGGTTTCGAACTATTTTGAAGTTTGAACAATAGTGTTGTATCATATCATAAAAATATATATTAGATTGTCACATTTAAATATAAATTACTAAAAATATCAAGAATTAAAAATCATATAACAACCATGATATTGTAATTCAAAGCAATTAAGATGACATTTTTAGTGATAGAGCGGAAGATAAAAATAAAATAAATAATTTGTTTTATTAAAATACCTAACAGTTGTGATTTGAGAGATGGTTGATATCATCAAAATTAAATATTTTCATAAATCATAGATAACCATATAAATATCTTGTTTGAATTCGATTTTGACTCTTCATAAAATTATCAAATATGTGTGGACAAAGAAATTTGGACACTTTAGTTTTAAAAAATTATATAAATATCTTATTACCTAATATGGTTATTGGATATTTGGTCCTAACTTCTAACTCAAAAAGTGTACCTTATTGTTGACCCAAAATTTTATTAAAATGGTCCCGACACGAGCACAGACTTAAATTGTGGTACCCTACGTAGGATGAGAAGACATTTATTGAAATGACCTTCTTGTTCTTGACCACTTAGGTTGAAATATCAAGCTCATTCATTAAAGGTTTTGTCATTAAAATAAATAAAAATCTGTCTTACGAACCTATTAAAATAAAATTTTAGTTAATTTTAAATTTTATTAGAATATCTTAGCTGAAATGAGTCCAATTCAGCCAAAATATTTAAATTATTGTGTTAATTGAAGAGTAGATATGATTACTTTTCAACTGAATGTACTAAAAATGTCGGATTCTTTTAAAATTAAAATTTGAAATTAAAGTGAGGCTGAATGTGGCCAATAATCTATCTTTGAAAGTGGGAGGTTTTAAGTTCAATTCCTACTCTCTCAAAGAGCCACTCCTCGTAGTTTTGGTGTGTAGGCTATAGATACAGAGGTTTGCATATGCCATATGAATTAGTTAGGTACTCTAAGAGATCTGAATACCTTGATTTAAAAAAAAAAATTGCTTTTCAACATTTTAAAGAAAATTCAAAATCATTTTATATAAATGAAAACTCTGCTCAAAAAAAAAAATTATACATTAACAAAAAAAATGAAAACTCTGCTCAAGTGTTCTACACAGGTAGCGATCTTCCCATAGGCATTTTGTGTAACGAGGCACTAAATTTAGGGTATTGCCCATTTTACCCTTCCTCTGCTGTACGAAAACATTTAAAAAGAATTCAGTGATTTGATCAGTAATTCGATTTGTTGTTCTATATAAAAAAATAGTCTCACTTAGATAAATTTCAGTGAGCCGATTTATATCGCAATGGAAAGGTCAGTGATCCGACAAGCCGATTCGAAGAGCAAAATAGGCAATACAATAAAACCCATGTTGGATTACACAAAACTCCTATGAGAGGATCGCTACCCGTTCTACACGCTTTCAATAGTTTATTGCCTATTTAAGAGTTTTAGGAAACATCTAAATAGATCTATAAAATAGCTCATATTTAAATAGGACTTGCACATTTGACGGTAAAGTATAATTCATCTTTGAAAAAAAATAAATTAGGATTGATATGATAAAATGAGCTTTAATTAAATAAAATTTAAAATATTGATTTCTATTCTCTTAAGTGGCCAATAACTTTAGCAGAGATGTAAAATAGATAATCATAATTTGATATAATTAATAGACTAAATACTAATATAATTGAGTTGGGTAAGGCCATTGAAACCGACATTTGAACTTTGTTTCTTAAAAGTTACAATCAAATGAGCTGATCAGCTTATAAACTATGCACCTTCAAACACATCTCTTTCCCTTATTAAATATGAAAATTAGTATATTAACCTATCATTTATTTTATAATTTCAAATTAGTTAATTAAAACTGAATTTTTAATTTGATTGAGTTAATATTTTATTTTAAAAAAAATTCAAATGAATGACTATATATATAGGATAAGGTCGTATGACTAAAAAGAGTAATGGTATTTTTTTTTGTTTTTTTTCAAATCTTTCAACTTTCTATCTAACGTAGTAGGAAATAGAAACAGAAATTTATTAAATCAAAATCCAGTTACTTATCGTGTCCTTACACGAAACTCCCGCTACTTCCTCTTCTTCAGGGCCACCCACATTTGCACATGTCAGTGGCTAGTCTGAGGGCAACGGGCATCTGATGTAATCTGAAACGTAGGGGAAATTCTTGGATTTATTAAGACCGTCGGATCAAATCTGACAGTCAAGTTGGCTTCCATCGAGGCAGTTAGGAGGAGTTGTGGATGAGCGGAAAGGAGGAACCGGTCTAGGTGGGCTATGTTACCGTCTGTAGCACGTCCAAAATGGACTTTCACCATCTCGTCTGGTTACACGCGTCAAAGCTATAAAATCCTGGGGTTTAAGCCAAAAACTTAAAACCGGTGGTTTTTCACAGGGTTTTTGTCCTACGGATTTCTCAGAAAGAGAAAGAAATTCTTGAAATTCGATTATCTGAGATCTCTAGCAATTGTCTTGAATTTTTCCTAAGATTTCCAATCTCTTGTGCGGAATTTGGATCGAGATTTTCCAGAAGAACGGAATTCGAGGAAATCTCAGTTTTCTCGAGCCAAGATCGAAGTTCTTGAAGGGAATTGCTCCGTCTTGAGGTGATTCGAGCGAATTACGTCTTTTCCCTTGCCGTAATTCCTCTATTTCGCATGTTTTCTTTCTTTCTTGTAATTTTCGGTATTTTTTTCCTGTTTTCAATGGAATTTGGCTTTGGATTTGTTGTTTCCATGGTGAATTCGACTTTCGTTGGGTCCGATCTGAGTTTTTTCTTGACTTTTCCTCTTGGAAGAAGGAATTGATTCCAAAATTTAAAGAACTTCGGTTTCGATCTCCATTGGGGTTGATCGAAGTTCTTTTCCTTGAAATCCTTTTAAAGAATATTTAGATCCGGTCGTTGTTCAAGAAAGAGATACGATCATTGAATTATGTGTCCATCGATATCTCCAATTATGGGGTTTTGATATCCAGAAACCCTTTTAAATTCAATTGTATGGGAATTTTGATTGATGGCGAACACAGTTTCTTTCTTTTTTAAATTCCCTTATACGTTTACCAAAATATTTTTATTATCTTTCTGACGAGGGTTTTGTGGGTTTCATATGTTTTTCTTGTTTGAGAAAGGAAAATCAATTTCGTCTTTCAAGAAAAAGAAAATTAATCTCTCTTCCCTTGCTTGAATTTGTAGAACCTATTAGAAAGATTCTTTCATATTTTGTGGATTCGATCCTGCTGATGATGGGTTAATCCAACGTTCCTAGCTGCATTCAACATTAACTTTGAATCTTTTATTGGAGATCTAATTGATTTGGTTAATTTCCTGTATCTTAGAAAGGGTTTATTGATGCTTGAGAATTTCAACTGTTATCAGTTATGAATTATGACGTGGTATATATGTCCATGAAACTTACTTAATCTCCCTATGATTTTTGTATCTTTATTTGATGACTTCTGTCGTTGGCAATCATGTATTTCACTTGCTTTTATAATTTCTATTCCTTCTCATGTTCATTTTATAGATCATATGGATCTAAAGAAGCCATCATGAATTGTAATTTTACCCCATTATGATTTGGGTTTTTTCATGATTGTCGTTAACAGTTATTGATCTTCTTAAATTGAACTAATGCCTTTAATGTATTTGATGTTTTTAGTTCTGTGCTGTCTTTTTAGGATTTTTTGGAAGCGACTAAGTAGCTAAAACAATACTTTACACTTTGGCCATGGATGGCTTCATTTTAATTCATTTTGATGAAATCATTTTCTTTCAAATTGAATTTTCAATTTAAAATTCCATTCATGATTCTCTCTGGTTTATCAGGACATGGCTTTGCCTAGAACATTGTAGTCAAAGGCATGCTTACCAGGGGACTAGACTCATTGCCTTGCCTAACTCTAAAGACTTACCTTAATGAAATCCAGTCTTTTTTATTCTGTAATACACCAATTTTTTAGTTTATTATAATGACAAGTATGTATTCTAGTCTCAACATTTTTATTAGCTGTGAAACTTGATTAGAAACTCTAGTGAACCTTAGTACATATGATTGTTTATAATGTTTACATTATTTATGTTTATATAATACATTTGGAAGCCTCCATTGTCTACACGTTGGTGCTTTGGATGAACAACGTTGTATTTTGTCTATATTGGTATCATGAAGATACATTTATATTTTGAATATGAAAAAGTGTACTGTAGCAAATTAGGCTCGCGCTTAGGTTTGTGCCTTTGTCCACCAATTGGTGCCTTGACTCCTACTTGCACCTGGACTAATTTGATCTAGACAAGGCTTTATTTTTTCAGTATATATATATATATGTATATATATATATATATTTATATATTTTTTTTGTTTTATAAATTTTAGTATTTGTCACTTAATACATACAAAGAGGCCTTTGTTTCTCTCAAATCAATTGTTTGGTCATTCTGAACTTTACCAGTGTTTATATAGGAATCACGTGGCAAATCAGTGGGCACTGCATTGAACCAATCACGGAGAATATTCCATTTGAAGCGGGTTAATGGCTCTGATGATTCTGTTTCTTAATTATCATTGAGTTTTCTTATTTGCATGCTTCTCGAAGATATGGTGTTGCAGAAGAGAATAGACTATGGATTCAATGGTTACCAAGTTCCTGTCATACCACGTGCTTTAAGATCAGCTAGGGTAAGTTTTCATCTTATCTGATATTGATTATTGACCCGTTCTTTGAGTTTCATCTTAAATCTTTTCTTTTACTCTCTATCAGCGGAGGCGTTCATTTGGAAAGAAAGTTGAAGATAGTCAGATGTATGCTTTTGAGTTACTGGCTACTGTAGCTGGTGAGTTGTTGCTCGAGAAAGAGAGTTCTGCTCCCAGTAATGTGTCAGCTGGAAGGGTTCAGTTCCCTATTGGAAGAGATTCCATTAAACAGGAAGAACATGATGAAAAGAAACAATTTAAACAAGAAACATGTGATCAAGGAAGCTGTGATGAGAGTGCATCTGTCTTTACACTTGGTTCACAGAGACATGGCTGTGACTATGCTTATAAGGAATACTCCCACGTTGAAGAGGATTCAACTCGAAGACTTGCTTCTGTAGTAACAAAGTCTGAGACACCAGAGAACATTTCTTGTGCTGCTGAGTCAGTGATTGGTGAGAGCAAGAAGGAGCATGGAAATTTTCCTTGCACAATCCATGAAAAGTTCCATGTAGAAAGGGGCTCCCCTGGTTGTGCAGAGTCATATGATGGCAAAATGGAGGATGAAATCAAGAGACAGCGGCAGGTGGAACAAAAAAGGACTGGAAGCATGAGGAGTAGAGCTGTGTCAGAAATGTTCAACCTGGAGGATCCAATGGAAACAGATATCAAGCCTTCTGCATTAGTTAGTTCAGATAGTAGTGTTGAGGTACATATGTATGGTAGTCACAATCCTTGTAGTTTATTCACCAGGTGTCGAGATGATGACAAACTAGTTAGTAGAGATGATGATGAAAACTCTTCTGGGTGCACCCAACGTAGCACCTCAACCTTGAAATCATGCCGATCTCCACACTTTGGAGATAGAAAGATCAGAAAATTGATGGCCTCGAAATACTGGAAAGAAGCTCCTTCAATGTTGAAGCTCGTGGAACAAACTAATTCTGGTATGGAAATATTGGTATTTTACTTTTATCAACTTATGTCTTTTGATTTTCCTATGATTTTCCAATAGTCTTGTTGATCAATAACTTGTTTACTGAATAACATCTGAATGATTTGACCTTTCTATTGATGATGTTTCAGAATTGGAAACAAGTCCTGTTTCCCACATTAGGAGAACATGCTACACACGCCAAAGGACTCAAAGGTGTTCTTTTAAGAGGAGAAAGCTGTATGAGCGCATCTCAGTATCAACACCTGATCGGAGTGTTAGCGGTGAAGTTTCTAATTCACCTGAAAAGGGTATCAGTGGAGAAGAAACTTGTCAAGGTGCAACCATTCACTGGGGTATGTTTTTGTTGATGTCTTTTCTCTTTTCCTGTCACAACATTAGATGTATTCCTAAAATACAGATATTCTGTTGCAGCGAGCAGGTCATCATCCTCTATGGTAGGTCACAGATCATCTTTGGAACCCAGGGACTCCCACGGTATGTTACTCTTCTTGATTAATATATATATATATATTTTTTTTTGAGTTTTTGTATATTGTTTAGCATTTGTAACCAAGGGCTAATAAGTTCTGATTCTTTTTTTCCTTGCACAGTGAAACTCAAAATCAAGTCCTTCCGGGTGCCAGAGCTCTTCATTGAGATCCCTGAAACTGCAACAATTGGTTCTCTGAAGGTACACGAGTTTTTCCTCTCTTTCTTTGCACATAAAGATTACTATTTGCAAGCACTGCAAAGATGCCTCATTCCATCAACGTTTACTTTAATTGCATGCCATGTTTAGTTTCTCCAATTCCTGCCTGAATCTATACACAAAGTTAATCTATAGACATCCTTTTTTCTACAATTGGAGTAGCCGAATGCTTAGGGGTGATCACATAAAACTTGATGAAGACTTTTCTAACAAGTTTCAAGATCAAACTTTTGGCAGATGTGTACTGCTCTATATAATGGACAAGAATCAGTGATTGCTGAAAACAGATAATTGATGTGTCCTTTTTTCTAATTTTTTGGAAGGTATTGATGTGTCTTTTATTAGTTTGTCATCCTACTTGTCCCCTGTTACTTATTCAACAGTCAAGGCACGTTTTTTGAAGATTTAAAGGAACTAAAACTTCACTGTATTCTGTGAAGAACAAACCATGATTTCAGAACTTCTTTTCTTTTATTTTCTGTGTCTTTTTTTTAATACATGAACTTTTGATATCCACCTTGGATGGGTTTTGGTACAGTTGGAAACAATTAATGCTGTGGGTGATAAAGACTCCACTTATTCCAAGCCTACAGCATTTTGTGACTGCTTAGCTTTCTTGCTTTTTACATTCCAGCATATCCTCCTTGCTTCTGCTGTTCTGATCACTTATTGGTTCCCATTGCTGGGGTGGCAACCTCAGATGCCGAGGGCTGTGTTGTCTTCTATGTTGCACAGACTTGTCAAGATGTGAGATGCACCTATGTTGGGCACTGGCAGCTATATTGTGGACATACGCACCTCTTCATGGACTCTTCTAGAGTTCTACTACTTCCTAACATTGTTCTCCAAGATGGCTAAAACATTGGAATGCTTTTCTCCTATTAAAACGTAATCAGGATATTGATGTATTTGTCACTTAATTGTTTAAAGTAATTCTATTAGTATTATTTTCACACTTTAATTTTATTTTAAAAAAATTACATTTAAGTGTGGTGCCATGTCCTGTGTTCTGTTTTTTATTTTTTCTTAGTCCAATAGGGGAGGCCCAACACCTCACACCCCTGTTAGATTGTGACACTTGCACCCATATGTATGCCACTTGGATTATCTTGAATACGTGCTGAATGAAACATTTTAATTTTTTATTACTTTTTAACTGTATGTGCTGTTTGTTTGAAAGCAGAGGACAGTTATGGAAGCAGTGACTGCTGTACTTGGTGGTGGTCTTCGAGTTGGTGTCCTCCTTCAGGGAAAGAAGCTACGAGATGACAACGAGACTCTTCTCCAGACTGGAATTTCTCATGATGATAGTTTGGGATTTACACTGGAGCCGACCACCCCTGTGAATCCTCCTGCACCTCGGTGCCCTGAAGATTCTCAATGTATGCTCCCTTGTGATACAAATCAGCAAAAATCAAGGTACAAGCAGAAAACCAAGCGTCTAATTAGATACTAATGGTTGACTGGAAAATTAGTTTAGTTTATTCACTCAAATTTTCTCAAAATCTTTTGCCGTTTTTCATGGATGTGTCATTTAAATAGTTCCTAAGATCTGAATTCTCATGGTCTTTCCTATAAATATAGTTTCATTGTAGGATCAATTCTTTGTCATCATTGTCAAAGTCATTTCTTTTATCTATGTAAGGTTGGTTATAATAATTGGATTTGGGGAAGTGTCATCAATGGGCTGACTGCCAACTTGCCAACTGTGTTACAGTCTGAATGTCAAAATTCAAATTTTGGACGACTCCTGTTCAATAGGCTGACCATGTGTACAGATAAATAAATAAATAAAATTTTAAAAATTCTGGTCAGTTCTTACACAATCCAACAGTCAATTTGGACAAGAAATTATCTCATTCACCTAAGAACTTCTGGATATAAAAATGTTTCCTCAAATATATTCTTGTTTTACTGAAAACATTTCATGTTAAATTGTGTCAGGTATCGACCAGTTCCTGCATCAGATTTAGGTATGTCTGAGGCAGCTCCTGAAACTCCTGGGCTCTCAATAATTGGCTCAAGTAACCACGTTGAAGGTGATCATGATTCAGTACACTTTCATCCCAATGTGTCAATGGAGAAAGCAACGCCAGATTCCAAAGCACTGGTTGCCATTCCGGCCATGAATGCAGAAGCATTGGCTGTTGTTCCGTTGGACAAGAAATCAAAGAGGACTGACCTTGTCCAGCGCCGCATCAGGAGACCCTTCTCTGTTTCAGAAGTGGAGGCACTTGTTCAGGCAGTTGAGAAGCTTGGCACTGGAAGGTATGTTCCAAGTATCATTGAATTCAACCATGTTTACCTGTGCATCTTATATTCCATTTAAGCACTACAACTTGTATGTGGAAGATCTGGCAATCCAGTTTTCACTATTTCACGTCTGAATTGGCATGCCCATTGATTTGCAAAAGCTATATCCCATAAATAAGAAATAAAATTAGCCAATGATATGTACTGTTCAATCAAGCATTTGCTTGATGTAACAATTAACTGTAGATGTAGCCTCTTGGTGAATCACATGGTTATAGTGGGCACCATGCTGGAAGTTATCATGCCAAAAGTCTCCCCCAATTGGACATTTTGGGTCCCAACTTTCTGTTAGGCCCCTGTTGTATGTCAATTATACTAATGGTGAGACTCTCATACTGAGTGGATTCCTTCCATTACGGGAGCTGGTTGTGGGATTGAGTTGAGTACCTTACATTAAAAGAATGTTGTTCATCATTTTATTTGTTTTTGTTATATAGATCAGGATTATATGATAGGAAAAATATTGTGGTATGGTCTCATGAGATCAATGACTTGAAGTAAACATCAAGTTTATGAGCTAAGATTTTTTTTTTTTTTGGTATTTTCAGAAAGAAAAAAATGATGAAATCCTCATGTTGCTTAGACATCATATCTGGTTCTTTATTGTGCAGGTGGCGTGATGTGAAACTGCGGGCTTTTGAAAATGCAAAGCATCGGACGTATGTTGACTTGAAGGTAAGGCAATCTGTTAACAATTTTTACGATCATGCCTTTTGTATTCCATTTGCCTGCTACCTGAAGACTGCTAACCTCCAACAGAGGGCAGAATTGTACCAGGAGCAGATTTTAATGTTTAAATGTGCAATTTTTAAACACATGGGTGGGTTTTCGGTAATAGATCATTGTAACCATCATCATGTCCAGCTGGGTCAGTGGGCCCACCTATATGTCATAACTCAATCAAGATTAGGGTGAGGCTGAACATAAGAAAGTGTGGTCGTGTTGTCATTTTGAGACAATCTTAGTTGTAATTTTCCTTTTAGTGGGAAAGTTATGGCAGTTCCAATTTGATCTTACCCATGGAGTTTCCAAATGAAACTCAGCAGTGCACGACATCAGCTGCACTTGCAAGTTTAGAGGATATGATCATTTGGAATAACGAGTTTCATTTTCTTGACTTTATTAAACACGTGTTTGCTTGGTGAGTGCACGAAATCTAGATAATGACCTCTGTACCCTGTAAATTAAGCCGCCACATCCTTTACCTGATGTGTCGTGTTTCCTTTGTTTGGTAGTTGGCAGTAAATGCTTGGAATACAAGCAATCGGAAGATACTGATCCATGGTGGTGGGACCCACCATTTTTGTTTGCTTGCTTGCTTGCTTTTGTTTTTGTGTGTGTGGAGTGCGATATAGTCCACCACCACCCTTACCCTTCACTATGTTTTTATTTATTTATTCTTAACCTCCTGTGGATACAAATATAAATTGATTTTGTTTGGTGTTGAGTTTCACTGATTAGTTGCAAACATGTTTTGTAGGATAAGTGGAAGACGCTGGTGCACACGGCAAGAATATCTCCTCAGCAAAGGAGAGGAGAGCCTGTCCCTCAAGAGCTCTTGGACAGGGTTTTATCTGCCCATTCATATTGGTCTGAGCATCCAAGCAAGCAGCATATCAAACATCAGCACCCAGAGCCTTGCCTGCTCCACTGATTAAAGAAGGAAGGGGGGAGATGATGAGAGACGACGATGCCTACACCCGCTCGGCTCAAATTCATAGGCCAACGTGTTAAAAAAAAAAAAAGAAGAAAAAGAAAATTCTGACGACATTTTTATGTAATATTCTTACAGTATGATTCTTAGCCAAATTCCTTTCCTCTGTGTTATTAATCTGGAAGGAGAGGGTGGCGCTTGTACTTATACATGATGATGATGACGATGATGATGGATGGAAGGAATAAGGGGGGCATGCTAACGCAATTTGTGTAATTCATTCTTCTTTCTGACGTTGTTCATTGATTCAATTCTTTTATGTATGTCAAATTTGTAGAGTTAAATACATTGATTAAGCAAAATTACATTTCCCAATTGATTTTGTCTCTTCATCTCTACTCTCTGTCTCTACTGTATATATAATACTTGTTTCTCAACTTTAGGTGAAGATTGGGATTTTAACCTTTGCTCAAATGGGTCAAGTCATTGATAACCAATTTCAAAGACACTTGATGATTTTGAGTATCAAGATCAAGTAAATATAAATTGAATTTGGTGGTTTACATTTTGTCCATTAGTAGTTTATTAAATTTGTTTTCAATCCATATAATCAGATTTATATATGTCACAAAATTTTCAAAAGAAAAGAAAATGGGTCAAGTGAGACTTTTGTCATCAGTCGCACTGGCCATCTGATACCCACCTTTGATTTTGGGGATTAGAATATTTTATAGTTAGCTTTAAAAGTAATCTGTTGTGAATCAGTTCACACTGAATTTCTGCAAACTCGAAAACTAAGTTGATTCGTAAAAAAGAATAATATGTACTGCTATTAAATTTAGACAAACTCAAGGGCCAACTTAGAGACATAAGTTAATTTGATTAACATTACCATATTTGTCCAAAAAAGTCAGTTTGGAGGTAAATCACAATTTCAGTTTTAATGAACCCGGCTTGGATTTATTTTGGGTCCAGACAGGTTGGGTTTGTGAGTAAGGGTCAAAAAATCATCGATATCTCAGTATTTCGGATCTCGGCCGATATCTCCTTCTCTCTCCTAATTTTTTCCAACAAATCTCGATTGTATACATGTGTATATGCAATATCGGTTGATATCTCGCCAGTACAGTAGATACTGTGCATATTGGCCGAGATATTTCGACAGTAAAAAACCCAAGATACATATTAGCCAAGATTTATAACCCTGCTCTCAAGTAAAAGGTAAGGAAGGAATTTTAGACAAGTGAGTGTAAAGCAACTTTGACGTGGATTCGGGTGTTATCGATGGAAAAAAGAGTTGCTTATTTTTGTCTATGAAAGCCTTCATTCTCATCAAACATAATAGAGTGCATTAAGTAATTCTACAATAAAGAAGATATCAATGCATTGGTTTTTATTTTTCTTTCTATCTTTTTTCTCCTTTAGAACTTAGTGTTTGTAAACTAGATAGTAAGTGCAATGTGCCATCAAGGGTTTCTTCAAAAAACATTCCCTTTGTTGTATGCCATATTTGGCCCTTTAATCCTTAAAAGCTTTTAACACGATCACTGCTGCCTCTCCTTCATTTATTTCTCCTCTTTTCCCCATTACATCACCACTACCATTTCACCTAATTCATTGATCACTATTTTCTTAAAAGCACCAACCATTCATGAAATGACATAAATTATTGAATGCTGACCCATATTTTAAATGACCCCTAATTTCTTGTCAAAAATAAATTGTAGGGTTCTAACTTGCAGTAAGAAATGGAGGCCATTTTATAAGAGAAATCTTGATAAAGGGTTAGTCTTATTACGTTGAATTGATTTATAAAATGAAAGTCAATTTATTAAGAAGATCAATTGAATGGAAAATTGATTTTCAATTTCTAATAAAAATATTTATGGACTAATATTGACATAGACCTAATTTATAGGCCTAAAACTCTAATTCATGTAAGCTCAAAGAAAATTGGAATTGTTATGCAAGCAAACATGCTTGGTCCAACTCAGAGGGGGTTGGATTGATGGTCAAGAAGCTTCCCTCATGAATGGAGGTCTTGGGTTCGATTCACGCTCAAACCCCTTTGGACCACGTCCCATGGGATTTCTCTTCATGGATTTATCAGTGTGTCTCGATTGGGAGGTTTACACATACTCGTGAGATTAGTCTTACCTTCAATATAGAGTGGAGATAAAAAAAAAAACTGACGTGATCCATTTAGTTCACCTATGGTACGGGAATAAATTAGGAGTGCATTAGGGTGAAATTACAGGAGAACTGTGCACCAATAAATGGGTGTCTTTTTTCGCTAGAGAGAGAGATTTTCATAAATTAGCAAAGCTATTGACAAGGGCCTTGAAAATTTTGATCACATGAAAGATTTTAGACTTAGTATTTTTATACGACGAAAAACACTTCAGGGTGACAACGTCGTTTATGATGGAAGTCCCCGGTATGGCGGTATCCTTCTATCAGTGGTCACTAGTCCATTTCCTCTTCTCATTCCTTTTTTATATAAATGGAAAATTGTTGATAATTAAATTTTAGTGCAATAAATGATTGTGATCTTTAGATTGATATTCGTTTATATTTATAAAAAATATTTAAATTATTATCCCCTTGAGAATTGATCGGGACACCAGTATATTTTATAATAAGAGACATCAGATTTGTCTTTTTGTTCACTTGTCTATAATTTAGTAGTAAAAAGGTATACTGATGTCCTTTATTATATAAGAAGAGAGGTGGACCGTGGAAGTTCACATAACACATAAGAAATTGCTATGTACTTTCAAATTTGATGGTCAATTAATAAGATTTTAAATATTGGGCTTAATCTCGGATTTAAGAGGAATTGAGTCCAGGTCGTATTCTCAAAGTTTGACTCACTGAATCCTAGTTGGATTTAGGTAAAAAGAATAGGACTTGGCCGAGTCACAACAGGACTTCGTCGTATCATGTAGTAATAAGTTTGAGTCAACTGAACTCAGCCAAATTTGAAAACATTAGTCAATTAGTAATATTTAGCCTTCTGCATTCGCATTACTATCTCACTTTATTTTGTGGGAAATGCTAATGTTGTAAAACATGAAAGGCTAGAGAGTTGGAGACTGACAAAGTCTCAAATCTCAATGGACCACACCAATTTGTTGGATCATATAGGCTGAACTTCACATTCAAGTTTGGATGATGGAGATGTACAATGCATGATAGGATTGGGTCAAAGCATTGTTTAAAAACTTTAAAAGACTCAGATGGGTCACTTCGAGAGCGATTCAACTTGACAAGATTTTGAGCCGACGGAGTGGACATTATCTTTTCAATTATTTTCAATTTTTTTAACAAGACCGATAAACTTCTCAACTTAAAGAAATTTCATATCCAGTTCGACTTTTACATTTTTGACCACCGGGTCAAAGTCAATACAGATCCTATCAAAATTCTTCCCATCAGATCTAAATTTTGAACTTATTAGACTATTTTGTAAACCTATATCTATTCACATTTCTCAGGCCCAGGCCAAGGCCCAGGCCCAAGCCCTTCACACTGAGCCCAGGTAACTTTAATGAGACGAATAGACACGTGGCCTTCTGTTATCACATGACAAGTCATAGACCAAAAAGGGCACAAAGGGGACAGACTACAACAGTACAACCTATCTAATCAAATAAGTCACATTTATTCATACATCACTCAACATGACTGCATGATTGTGATTCCTAAAAGAATCATGTCCTTAGCCCATTTCTCCCTTTCTCAGCCTTAAATAATGCACGCACACAGTTTCTAGGTTTTCCCCTGACACGTGTCATTATTTGATTAGAGTAGAGACATGGGGCCCAGGAATCTATTCCCCCACCACCCCCAACCCCACCCCCAATTGGCTCTAAAGTGGCTAAACACCTCTTGTGGTAGGTTGGTGCCCTCATTGATGGTCACCTTTGTGGCATTTTCATGGGTTTTTTGTAGCCTATTCAACACGTGTCAACCTTCCAGAGCTCACATCTTTGGAGAAAAGTGAGAGCTAATGTTAACTACAGACATTTTCAGCCTCCCCAACTCTTTTTTTTTAAAAAAATATTTTTCCTTTCCTAGTGGGCTTTATAATTAAGATACGGATTTGTTTAAGATAAAGAGGGCTTTGTCCAAAAGCAAGTCCAGCCCTCACTCACTTAATTGGTGATCCACATGCAGTGATTCTATTTATAGAATTATAGTACCAAAACCTTAAGTGTATGGATCATCCCTGCCGTCCAATCGTCATAAGGTGTTCATCGATCCAAACCGTCCAATATATTATACAGCAAAAGTTAACAGTCTGATTGGTACCTCGTACGGATACATGGATAATATTTTTTTAGGCCCCAATTGATGCTAAATCAATTCGTTAGTACGAATCTGATGCCCGGCCCAGCCCACAAATAGATTATACCAACTATCAATTCAATGCCATAACATAATCCAATAATACAAGAATCTGAACAACGAAGCATTAATCCTTTCCTATGTCCCATTTACAAGCACAAATTCACAATCAATGGGTTTGTAAATTGGGTGGCTTTATATTTTAATTTGCTATGGAATTAATTTTTTTTAAATCTAGACTCAATTTAACTTTGAGATATCTGAAATATTCACTTTTTCAAAATTCTTTGGAGACGATTTTTTAAGCTCAAAATTATACATTTTTTAGTTCTGGAGTTCATAAAATTTAGATGAGATGAATTTTGATACCTTATTTGTAAAAATCGGTCAAAAAATGACTTTATTCTACAAAATCCAAAAATTATAGTTGTACAGAAGATCTGTGCATCGATCACATGAATTGGTATGTTGGTCCGGGACACGTTCATTTTTTTTTTCAATTTTCGGAACAACGAAGGATAAAGTGAGAATTTTACTTCATCCCATGTCTGCTAAAAGAAAAGTCCCGTCTTAAGATGGACACCCAAACTCAAATTATTGATGAGATAAATAGTATTTGAAGCCATCATCAAAATGGAAAATTCTCACTTTTGTATTTTAGTCTGGGTGCTTTACCGCTAATCACCCTTTTAAAGAAAATACATTAGCTGTTTGGCAGCTCTAAGTTTCCAAAAAACATGTAATTTCAACATCTCGAGAGTTTTTTTTTAATTTTAGTATGATTTTGAAGCTGTTATCGAAAGTGAGAGAAAATCACTGTTGAATTCTCCATGTATTAATTATCACTTGTTGTGTGGATCAATTTAAGAGTGAAATAGTCATTTCAAGTACACAGGAATTTTTTTTTCTTACTTTAAAATAAACAAATGAAATAATAATATGAGCATAAGAAATATAATTTTGAGTATTGACACAACCAAGGTTAAGAGGACGATTTGACAAATCCAAGCCATCACTTTTCCTCCTTCACTGAAAGTGAAATGGTTGACATTTGACAAATTTTCTTTTATAAAACATAATACCATCCATCTTATAATAAATAATTAATATAATCTAAGCTTTGATGGGCAAAAAAATGGAGGGTTGGGATTTTCTAATCACTGGTGTGTTGCTGAGGACTTCTTTCTGTTACCATTAAGCACTGTGGAGCAGATGTAGCTAAATTTTTTATTGGATAGTAATTTTTATTGTAGAGTAGTATATATTTTTGTTTTATGAGAGAGAGTAGAATATCTGTAATGAGAGGCGTCTCTTTTTCGTTCTTTGCCATTGAACACAGTGGATCAATTTAAAATTCGTGAATGTTTTGAAAGAGAACTTACATAAAATTTTTGTGTTATAATTTATTTTTTATTAATTTTTTTTTAAATTTTATTGTTTGTGAGTAGATAGAAAGACATTTCCTCGAAATACTTTCTGTCTTAAAATCAAAGGTCAAAGAAATGAGAATTGAGTCGTAGTCAATTGCACCATTGATGAATTGTGCCATGATTTTCATGTTTCTCACGGTTCTGTCGTTGTCACTTTAACTCTCTACTTTAAGGATTCTGAAGGAGGCTTTTAATTTGGGACTACTTTTTTCTCTCAAACTTTTGGTAACTAACATTTATATTTTCTAACAATCCGATTAAAAAGTCTGAGTGTTCTCATGACTCCTATCAAATATTTGAATTCTATTTAATGATCATAAATTATATGAGTAGATAGATTATAGTGAAGAATGTCTTATTATCAAAAATGAGACTCATTAAATTATATTAGCCATTGATATTTTAGGATTAAAAATAAGGGTAGCAATCTTCCTATGGATATTTTGTGTACTGTAATATCTATTTTGCTCTTCGATTCGACTCGTCAAATCTTTTGAATCACATAAAGGCAAATAAAAATGATGAAACTGGGGTGTAAAAAATGCTCTGGCAGATAATTCGGCCGATATGATTCTCTCTCCTCTTTTTTTTTTTTAAATATCGGTATTATTTTATTATTTTATTTTTTCTGAATTAAAAATATAAAAAAACCAAAAAAGAAACTGTTTTTTAAAAAAAAAATTGAAAATGTAAATATCGGCTGATATTGGCCAATATTTTGACTTGGACCCATCACCGTTTTGATTTCTTTTTTTTAGAATACCGATATTAATCATATCGACCGATATCGGACCAATATGATTCGGCGATGTATCGGCCATATTGGCCGATATGAAGGTTGTACGGCCTATGCAATACGTATCGGCCAATATTATACGGGGCTTAAAACCCTATCATATCGGCCGATACGTTTCGTATCGACCGATATCTCGACTCGTGGATGAAAGATTAGATATTAGTTTTAAAAAGAAAAAAAGAAATTCTAATAAATCTAATTTGAAAAAAATAAATTCTAATAAATCTAATTTGGACTCCACATGAAGTCCGCCCGAGCATCAAAAACACCCAAGCATCTCCTAGATTCTTCTACTTCAAATTAAAATTACAAAAAACATGGACTTTATAGTTGTATATTTCGTTTAATTTTCAATTATACTTCACAATTAAATAAGATCGTCATTTGGCCTACCGTATCAAGTTTGTAGAGAATGTCCCTAGGGGTGAAATCTGGGACGGTTTTAACATGACTCGCATGATCCAACTCGAGAAATCAAGTGGGTTAGGTTTTACATTTTTAAAATTAGAGTCAGATTGGGTTAAAAATCCGAATTAAATTCGAGTTGGGTCAGATCAAGCTTTTTTAAATTGATCTGACCCGCCCCACCCTGAATTGTCTCGACTTGACCCACTCAATTTTTTTAATATAGCACTAGGGTTGAGTCGGGCTAGCAATTCAGGCCAGCACTCGAGTTGAGTCGGGTCAGCAATTCAGGTCAGATTGGGTGAGCAATTTGGGTCGAGTCGTGTCATGTTTTCAATAATTTTTTATATAGGTTGGGTTGAGTTGTTTTTATTAAAATCCGGCCCGACTCGCCGAGTTTTAGCCCTAAATGTCCCACTATGTAAATTTGGTCGGTAAAAATATGTCTATTTAAAAGTTCTATATTAAATATTTAGTAGGTAAAACTCATTTAGTTGGATCAATCAAGTTGTGTCTTTTAAGTATTTAATTTTTTATTATATTAAATTATTTATATTTTAATTAAAACTTTAATAATATATAAAACATAACTTAATTGATTCAATAATATTAATTTTTTACTCCATATTTAAAATAGATCATTTTGATAGATCGAGGTGTTGCATGCCAAAGCAGCGTTCACATCGAACCCACTTTTGAGGAATTTTTTTGTTTTCCTTTACAAACATCATTTAAATCCTTTATACATCTCGCTTACCCTTGAAATTTGGACGTACCTCAAATGCATCCCATATTCCCCATATAGAGGAGACCTAATTATTTATTAATTAAATAATTTATTTATAACCTAATTTAAAGAGTGAAGAGAGTCTAGTTACACCCTCAGGTTTTTTAACTAGTATTTTTATATGTAAATATATTTTTTTAATTTACGGATGGAAAGTTATGAAAAATCCAATGTAAAACCTCTATTGATGATATCTACCATCTTTAAAATAAATCAGATGAAGTCATGTGGCCTCGAACCTGACACTTTCGAATGACGGTGTTTGAAAATGACACCTACAATATATTTGGATAAAGAAAAGTGGAAGAAATTCCTCTTGAAGAAGTTCAACCTCCCCTATTTTAGACGACTCTTCATGAGAAAGCAGAGTCCATATACAATGAATTTTCTCTCCTCTAGAAAAAGATGGGTTATATTTGGGTGAGAGAACTAATGAGAATCCATGAGAAGTCTCCTTAGTTCTCCTATTTGAATATCCTTTAGAGGAGAAGGTTGGTTTCTCTAAAGACCAAACTTCTAGTGAGAGAAGAAGAGAAAATGGTATTCTGTGCAAATGTAACTTAGGTTGTACATGGTCATACTTCTTCTTATTTTTAGTTTAATAAAAAATTAAAAAAATTAAAAAAACTAATACACAACTTATATAGTCGTACTAAATTGTTTACTCTGAACCATTCAATTTATTAATCTATAAGAAGTTTAGAGAGGTAAAACCTCATTTTACTTCTCTTACATGGAAGTGGAAAGATTTCGTATACTTTAAGTTCCCCTCATCCAAACACATCTATGTATGCTCGAGTTATTAGAACATAGAAAATAGGTAGAAATTAGGGTTGAAACTCGGGTTGGATCAGGTAAAGTTTCAATAAACCCAATCCAACTCATGTCAAAAATTATTGAACCTGACCTGAGTTGACCTAATTACTGACTCGAGTTACTCAACCCGGCCCGATCCGAATTTCTGACTCGACTCAACCCAAGTATTATTTTATAACTTGGTGTACTCGAGTCGGATCGGATTATTTTTAAATTTCTCAATCCAACCTGACTCAAATTTCATGTGGGCTTATTTTTTCCTAACTCGACTTCACCCGAGATATACAGTAAACCTTTATAATGTAATATGGTTGGGACCATAATACATATATTACATTAAAGAGATTATTAAATTAGAGGGTCTAACAGTATTCATTTCTAAAAATCTCATTAAAAATCTCACCTGTCATTAAAATGTATTTTCAGAATCTTTTTGTAGAAACAAATCATTCCATTCATTTCTATACAGTTCTCGTTCATTAAGAACAAAGTGTATGCACCGTCTCAAAGAATAATGAAGCTTATGTAGAAATCTATCTCAGATTACTTTTCTAAAGTTTAGATATAGTTTCTGAGGTACTTAGTCACTTTTTTAGTAATTTTGTATTCTGAATGTATCGAATATTACTTTACAAAATGGTTGAACAGTATATTTTTTATTCTGAATATAATGAGTACTGAGTTAGAGAAATTTATTACATTTTGCATGGGCCAAAGGTTAGAACCAACTACCGATATTATTTTAGACATGCCATAACTTTATAGAGTACAATATTATAGAGAGTTTAGTGTACATAAACATAATTAAATCTATTGATTTCTCGAGTCTAATGCGGGTCGGATTCTAGTTTCACCCCTTTTAGAAATTATTTTACCGTTGAAGAATCTATGGCTTCAAAAATACTGAACCAATGAGATTTTCTTAACATCGTCCATGTTACAAACTTACAATGGAACCCACTACAATCTTTTATTAAAAAAAGGTTAGATCAACCCACCAGAATATATTAATAATAATAATAATAATACTTTAATTTTCGTTATCGAAATGCGATAAAGTTAGTAAGTGTCAAATGTATTGGACTTTGTACTCTTTACATAAATTAATCACAAGTGTCAAACCACTCACATTTTTTTTTTCTCCATTTCCCTTTTAAGTAACCAAGGGTGACTTGAGTTTGTTTGGATCTCAATTAGTTAATGTTTATGATCCTCTAATCGCGTTTAAGGATGTGCCAACGCTGTTTGATTGGTCTCAATTAATTAAGTTGATTGGCTTCTAAGTTTGTTTAAAGAGGTTTGACGTGTCAACACAAGAGACACATGATCACGTCAAACCCCACTTCTCCTTTTAGCCTTTTAGTCAACCCAATAACACTCACTCGTGTTTCTCACTTCTTATTTTATTATCAGATAAATATTTAGTAAATTTTAGTTATATTGATAATAACATTTCAACTACAGCTTAATAATTTCATTATAGTTAAAATTGGTCTTTACACTAACAGAAAAATGTGTTTTACAAAAGTTGTATTTATCAAAAAAAATTATAATCAATAATTTTTTAATTCACAATTTTTATACAATTTTTTTAATTCTTAAATACCATTATAAAAATCTCAATCATATCCTTTAAACTCACCAACTAAAATCATAAAATCTCTTATTTTATTTATAATCAATGTTTGAGCAAATTCTCTTTATTTTTAAATAATAATATGCGAAGTTGGATGAAATCATTCTAACTAAATCTTTTTTTTTTTTCTATCTGTTAATTATTTTTATAAAATATTTTTCTTGCCAACATATAAGTAAATTACTATTATTTAATGAATAAATGGTTAAATTTATTTGACAAATAGCTTAAATTATTTTCTTTATATATAAAAAGAAGAAAACATAGCATCCAGGGTTAAACATATCGGCTGATATAAGTGTATCAGCAATACGTACAGTTGTGGCAATAATTCTTCAAAACACTTTCTCTCTCTTTTTTTTTATTTTTTTGAGAAAAAAATATATGCAGAAAATAGGGAAATGGAAAATTTAGTGTGAACATAATTTTATTAAAAAATCAGTCTTTTTAGGGAGTATTAAATCATTGAGAGTCAAAATTTCGATAAAAAAAAAAGTATGTCTTAAAATCTTGAAAAATGTCCTTGAAATTTAATAAATATTTAAAAAAAATTAGAAATTAAGAAACCAACATGAGGAAATACCTAATATGAAGTTCATTTTCTCCATTTTGGACATATATCTTCTATTAGAGTTCATAAATTTTTTATCCAAAAAAATTGAACTTCATAAAAGTGTTGGAATATTTGAAAAATCACACAAACACCCTAAAAACTATATCAATTCTATCAATGGCTCTTCATTCAATTCACTAAACATTCATATATCATTTTCTTAATTTTTCAGCAAGAAAATCTAAAATGAGAATTATCTTAGAAAACTAGGCTTTCATTATTTTTTTGAATAAACTTGGAAAATCATGCAGACACCCTCTACAGACTATATCAATCACATTAAGTCATCTCCATTCAATTCCATAAGAATTCAATATTATTTCATTAGATTATTTTCACCAAAAAAAATCAAAATTGAGATTATCTTAGCGCAAAAATTCAAACAAATGATGAAAATAATTCAAAATTGTCAAATTTTAAGAGAAAAAGTTTAGAATTGATAAATACCTTTTACACTTGAAGAACTAAGAGCTGAATAATCAAAATCTTACTTCCTAAACTCAAAACTCGAATTTGATTTGAGATTTTATTGAGTTAAATAAATTAGATGAGTTTTTCAATTGAATTTAAAAAGAACTTGGTAAAACATTTTTTTTTTAATTTACGTGTTGGAGACTGCAAAAAACTAAAATATGTTAGACTTACTCAACTCAAAATCTATTAAAACAAGTCAACAAGAATAGTGTCAACCAGGGGTCGAGATATCGGCCGATGTTCATGGGTTTTTATAAAGAAAAAAATGAAAGAGAGAAAAATATAGTTCGATATCTCGGCCAATAGCCAGATTTCGACCCCTGGTGTCAATGCTATTAAAATTTATTTTTCATGTTCATTGAATAAAAAACTGCATATATCTGAGATATATTTTCAAATAAATTGAACATGAACCAAACTACCAATATTTTATTACGTATGAGTATTTAAAGGCCCACGTCCATTCTAGGTCCACAGTCTAACTGCTTATATTGGGTCTGGTCGGGCCCATATTTAACTGTGTAACCGGTGCTTCCAGTTCCAGTTCCAGGTAAACGTGCTAAATGCTTTTAATCGCCGATTACTCTGATGAACTGTTCAAGCATTTGAGAGGAAAAATCATAATCCATTTTCATTTTTCTAAAATTGCCATTTTGATGATATATTTTTCTGTATCCTATATTTATCTTTTCTCATAAATTAAATCTTTACAAAATTTGATCTCACTGCAAATCAGAGGACAAAATCTCGGGTTTTTTAAATTGGGTTATCTTAGCCAATACGATAGGTATCGGTCATACACTATTCATATCAGCGAAATATCTATAATTATAAAAAAAATTGGATATCGGTGTGGGTTCAGGCTATATTTTGGTGATATTGGCCGATATCAAGTGCATATTGGCCGATATTTGGGTTTCCAGATTTTTTTAAAAAAATGGCTGTTTTTTATTTTTATTTTTTAAATCAGAAAATATAAAAAAGCAAAAAAATGATATTTCAGAAAAAAAAAGAGAGAGAATTTCGACGATTTTTACCCCTGGTCAAATTACTTTTCTCATTGAATTAAACTCAGCTCTACGTACTATTACAATTTTTATGATTTTCAACCGTTCATTGATTTGTTTAAATTGAATTTTATAACATTTATTATTTAAACAAAAGATATTTTCAACTACTTTATTTCATAATTTCTCAATGTCATCAAATCTTATTTCAAAAGTATCTTTCTCATTTATCATGCTAACATAGACGCACTTATTTTACATAGAATAATTCAACTAAGAGACACTTTAACTTAGAAATCAAAAGTTTTAAGTTCGAGTCTCATATGGTCACGTAATGCAAATAGTTTGTATGGAGTTGCATGCATCCAAACCTTTATCCAATGCCCTCATGATTAGAAAAAATTGTGGTCTTGAAATTCTCCACCATTAAAAAAATAGACATACTTAAAAAACAAAAATTTCAGATAAAGATATAAATTTCAGATATTTTAATAAAAAGAATTCATGCCATCGGCATCATAAGATTTTGTTTTTCCAAATCTGATGATGAGTTGGATTACCTTTAGAAACTAGATTTATATTTTATGCAAAGTTCCAAACAAAAGAATTTTGCAGAATATCAGTGTAGGAAAGGAAGTCTTCAAATCTTACATGGCAAACAGAAGAATTTTGGATTTGGTCTACATTCAAAGTCTCCACGTGCTTTCGTTCTTGAGCTTAGCCACAAGAACTAAACTTGGACCGCAATTGCACCGTCCACTTTTATTTTTGGTGCATTTGAAAATGAGTAAAATATCTATTTTGTCAAAAAAAAAAAAATCAATATCTCCTCTTTCTCTCTTTCTATTTATCAAGATAAAATGGATATTTTACTCATTTTTATTATATCAAAGGTAAAAGTGTCGGTGCACCAATTATTTCTCTATTATTAAATCCATATAAAAGTTTCAGAATGTGAAGATGTCAAAATTTATATTTGTTATTATTTTAATAAACAACATGAGAAAATTAAATTGTCAGCCATATTAATTTTTAGGTATATTTGAAAAGATTAAAATTTCATTCTAATTATATTTCAGACTTTTTAATGAGAATTTTCCTAAATGAAATTATTTAAACTCGGACATTGTATTCATCAAAACAATATTAACCATGAGAGTCCTTATACATGTCATCAACATTAGGCGTTTGACCAATACGTTAACATAAAAAAAAAAATTCTGAATATCCTTTGGAAATCTCTAGGAAGACTTCTCAGGTTTCTTATCTTTAGTGAATGCAATTTTTCCTTAAATATTTTGGGTACGATTTTTAAGTCCAAAATTATACTCTTTTCACTTAAAATCAGTCCCGGAGTTCATAAAATTTAAAGTAGATGAATTTTGATACCTTATTTATAAAAATTGGTCGAGAAATAATCTCCCTGCCAACTTTAACCTTTGCGCGTTTTACTCGAATTTTCAAACGTGGTGGTTTCTCAACCTATTTCTACAAACAATGTATCAAAATTCATCTACTCTGAATTTTATGAACTCCGAGACTGATTTTAAGTGAAAAGAATATAGTTTTGGTCTTAAAAAATCGTACCTAAAGAATTAAGAAGGAATGTCATTTTTTCTTAATTCTTTGGGTACGATTTTGAAGTCCAAAACTATACTATTTTCACTTAAAATCAGTCCCGGATTTCATAAAATGTAGAGTATATGAATTTTGATATCTTGTTTGTAAAAATCGGTCGAAAATGATCTCTTTTGAATTATTGGAATCGTCCGATCGTACATTCTATCAACATCCTTCGATAGGAACGGGAGTTTCAATCAGACTATCAAAATACAGAAAAATAAATTGATAATTTCACATCTAAAAATGAAAAGAGGTGTCTCCTGACAGAAAAATATATTATCTATATAACCAGCCGAATTATATTGTCTATAAAGTCTTCTAATCCATCTGACTTAATCATGTAGCACCCATTGATTATTAGTGTGCAATTTCTCTTTTGAAAATGGATATCGCAATCTCCTAGAGTTCTATAGTGAGTGAACCCCACTTGACAAACATAATGAAGCTGAACCAATGTAACAAATTATTGATAAGATAGATCATATTAACTTTATGATTTTAGATTTTTAAAATAGTTGGATTCAAGTTAACCATATTGGTGAAATTTAGGTTTTTTTTAAAATATTGATTAAAAGTCAAAATCCAAATAAAATTGTATTTGAATTTAAATATTTTAGTTCAATTTTTACTTTTAAACATTGTTTACTTAACTTGTTAATAAGGGTCGTCCTTTTACAGTACGTGAATGAATGGTAGAAATTTAACAGTAGAAAAACCAAACTGCTATAGAACTTAGAAAATAAAGGTATAAATATTAAAATTTTAAAAATAAAATATATTAAAAAAATCAATGGTGCTACTCACGTGCAATTTTAACAAATGCGCCATTCTTTCACTTTGTTGTTGGTATTAAGAGTAGGACATAGCCACTAACAAAGAACTCAGTCCACTCTTCACTGTATTCACTTCAATGGAGTCGTGACAGTTTTTTTAAATAGTGACACATAAATTACATTATTTCTACAATATTTATTAGATATAAAAATAAAAAATATTTTTAAATATATAATTTAAAAAATGATTGAGCGTCGAAACAGAATATTTAACTTTAAAAACTTTAAAAAACTTATACTCAAATACTAGCATCCATTTTATAATTTTAAATCATAAAAATGAAATACTTTTTACTAATATTTTAAATAATATAATTCATTTGTAAAAAAAGTTAGAAATTTTACGGTATACTACTTAATCCTTTCTGGTGGCCGCCACTACATACTTGTGTTGGTTTTACTGCTCTTGTCACTCACTCACTTTTTAATTTTTTATCCCAGTTGACATGGAAAACGTCACAAAACTCTATAGTAATCAGTGCCAACTGGCATTATATATCATCCAGCTAATTAATCTTAAATTAATTAAAAATTTATTAATATATGAAATATAAATTTTATTCAAACATATTTTATTCTTTATTTCATAAGTAAAATAATTAATTAATTAAATTATATTTTAAAATTTTCAACTCCTCCCAAAATAATTAGATAATAATTTTTGTAGTGGAACTAATCTGAATTTTATAAATACTATTTGATTTATAATTATTCATAGGGTGAGGATAACTAACTTAATCAAAATACTCCCTCTGTCACATTTTATTTGTCAAATTTTAAAAATTTGTATTTTTAAAGACAGGTTGGAGAGCTTGAATCTTTTAAAAACTTTGTTGTTAGAAACAGTTTATGCAGAAAATTACTTTCTTGATTCCGTTAAAAACTATTCCGAAAATTCACTTTCTTGACTCAGTTTTTGTAGGATACTCCAATATGAATTGGACAACTATTTTGAAACAGTCTAAAATATATATCAGACAATTAAATTTGGACACAGAAAGTATATTTTTTAAATTATTTATTTATTTAATTTAAGTATAATAACAGTATATTTAGTAAGAATAGTATATTTTATCTTAACATACTAGACATGTTTGATTTTTTTCTAATATTTTTTTTTATTATTGTTAAATATTATATAATTTAAAATGATAAAAAACTCAAAATTGAGTTGTCAGCTTAGACCGACTCGAAGGAGAGGCGGTGTGCGAAGATTTGCTTGCATTTCCGTTTTTCAGATGTGGACAGTTTTTGTCAACAACTCAACATTACTGAGTTGCATTTATTACTTAGTAGACAAATTGAAATTAAATACTCAGTCCAGCTACGACGTCAGTGACAGAGTAACATATATTATTATTCTAATAAAATAATAGAAATTTTAAATTTTATACAATATAATATAGACAGTTATCTCTATTAGTAAAAATTATTTACAATCATCAAATTTAATCTATCAAAATCAATAATCAGACTGCACTAATTTTAATGAATTTCAATTAAATAATTAATAATTAATTTTAATCTCAATTTTTTTCTTTTAAGTATTGCACAATTAAATGTTTAGTTGATGAGAACTACTAAAATATCACGTACTGCATGTTATTAGAATATTAGGTATAATATTTTGTTAGCTTAACATTGTGAAAATACTTTGTTTCTCTTGTAATATACCACACCATACTTTTAAGAAAAGGTCTATTAAAAGCAAATTTAAGAAAATATGTTCTTTACAGGGGTAAAAAAATGGGATTACCGAGATATCACCTTCTCGGCCAACATCTCTCTCCTAAATTTAAAAAAAAAAACTCATTGTGTATTGGCCGATATTCACTAGTTCGACCGATATGCATCCTATCGACCGAAATTTATACCTCTGATTCTTTATACACAAATGTACGCCTCAATCTAATGCCTAATTCATTAAATTTTGAAATTGACTTTATTATTTCATATAAACATTGCTTTTGTACTGAATTGTTGTGTGCTATGATATATAGTATTAAATTTATCATATAATTGAGAAATAGATGGACTATTTTGTCCACTATAATTCTCTAATCAAAATTCTCATCAAATGAATTTTTTTATAATTAAGGTGTACAGATCTCTTAGAACACTTGATTAATTTTTGGAATATGTGGAAGTCTTCTGATCCATATACATTAGATAATTCTACGGGAAAAGGCCCTTTGAAGTGAAGTGGAATCAAACTCAGGACTCCCGGGTGAATTCATATCAAATGAATTTTGGAGCACACATTGTTGGGTAAAGATGTAGGTACGAAGTTTTGCCTTCACTAGATAATTCTATCATTTAATTTTAGATTTTTAAAAATCAATTGCTTATAGCCGTCAAAATTTAAAGTTATGATTATACAATTTAGATTATCAAATGACAGGAAAACTTTATATATTCATACCCATGTAGTCACCAATAATCAAATTGCATAAGACCCATCATCTATTTGATGGGACATCTCACTAGAAAGCCTCACCTATAAAATCTCACTTGCCTAACTCTTTTAAAAGGCATCCTCTTTAAATTATTTTAATTTAAATAATAAAAATATCTTTTTAAAATAGTCATTATTTCTTTTACTAAAATTTAATTATAATTTAAATTAAAATAAAGTACGAAAGATGGCTGCTTGTTATAAAAGGAGATGTCCCATCAATCTCTAGTCAGAAATTTATTTGTTGCCTATTTTAATTAAAAGTCACAAGGCAAATGACTAAATGCAATCTATTAGCAAAATAGCTTCATTTAATATTTACTAAAGTTTTATTTAATTTATTTATGCAACATATTTACAACTCTTGTCCTTTATTTCATTACATTTTATAAAAGTTCATCTAAACACAACAGTTTCTACAAGTTCGTTCTAAATATGGATAAAATATCAATTGATTAATCTAAAGCCATAAATTCAAAATCAAGTCATGAAAATGCACATATAATCATTTTAGATATCCTGAGTTGAGGACAAAAAGCCATGAACCATTTTAAATCAAATCTATTAAAATTATTTTTTATAAAATTAGATCTACCTGTTATAATTTTTATTTGATACATCCTCTTCGTTAGATTAATCACGATAGATCAAGATATTTATTTAATAGTTCATTTTCAATCTAAAAAATAAATAATTAATATAATTCCATGTGTCCCATTTTATACAATATGATAGACCCCACCATAACCTATCAAT
Source organism: Chimonanthus salicifolius (assembly GCA_013350335.1). Lineage (NCBI taxonomy): Eukaryota > Viridiplantae > Streptophyta > Magnoliopsida > Laurales > Calycanthaceae > Chimonanthus > Chimonanthus salicifolius. Next base: position 35,070,846 of record CM023539.1, read on the forward strand.
TCATATAATTTTTGTGATCATACGGTGAAATCCACTATCTAATATATATTAATTATATGAATTTTAGTTTTTTCTATTTTTCCTTCATATTTCTCATTTCATGATGTTAATCTAACTCACAACTTTTATTAATTTTCTATTTCTAATCATTGTTTTTCAATTCAAAATATTTCAATTTTGTATTTTTAATTCTTATATACAAGTTTTAAAATTTTTAAATTTGTCATAGTGGAATTTCGAAGCGCACCAAGCACTAAAGTATTTTATTTAAAAAAAAAAAATCGAAACAGCCTCCAAAACGGAATAACTAGTATGATTTAACTTGATCTGAATTATTTATCAAACAAATTAGATTTAATTGGCCATAGATATTTATTTCTTACTATCTTAAATAAGTTTTTGAAATTGGTGTCTTTTTACTTATAGTTTTAATAATTCAAAAAAAAAGCTAACCAATGGACATTGATGGGTCTTTCTAACTCTATTAGATTAAAATAAACACACGTAACTCAACTGGTTGCCTCCTATTTTAAGAGGTGGAAGGTTGTGGGTTCGAGCCCCCATAGCCTCACCCACTAATTCACAACTTCGAATAGATGATTTGTGATATGCTAACATATGTTACTAATTTTAATTAAATAATTAAAGACTACTTTCGATTTCAAATTTTAATTTTTAATATTATAAAATCCACTTACACGGTATATTTCAATTATCAAATACTTAAATTCCCATTACCATAAACCAACCCTACCTATTGTTGGCACATGAGGCACATGCTTAGGCATGCCTCCAAAAACCAAATGGGTCCATAATTACAGTCACAACTTGTCTGGCTATGAATGCCACGTGTCCACTTCCTTAGCTGCCACGAACATCTATACTTTTTATATTACATTATTTGCAGATGGATGGAAGGATTCAGATCTCTGTGGAAGACCCATCATCGGAAATAAGGAATCAGTCCGGTAAAATATTATATTATTAATAATATAAAAATGAAAGGAGCATCAACTCGCGCCATAATGGCAGTTTAGCAGGTAAATGTGGACCTCACTTAACTTGCATTCCACTTATTCAGACTATTTTAGAGAAGGATTGGGACAATTACATTTATATGCAATTGAGTAAAATTTTATTTTGATTTGATAAATCATTTGATAAGGAATATGAATTTTGAATATTTAGGTTAAACTTTTATAATCATTTACATTTGTTATACATTTTTTATAATGATATAATTAGCATTATTAAATTAAAGAAATTGTTTAGTAGTACCAGTATTTATATACTAAAATATGTGATTTATTGCTTTCTTAGTTATTTTTTTTTTTGGATTAACAAGTGAAAAACTCAGACACAATCCTATTAAAACCCTTATGGATGAGCTCACTACCCTAAGGCAGACCAAAGTTAGGCCATAAGGGTTTGAACCCTCTACCTTCCATTTCCTGAGGTGGGAGGCAACGAGTTGACCTATACCATGTGGGTTGCTTTCCTAATTTTGGTGGGAAACTTCAACCTTTCCTAAAAATTACAACACTATTTTTCTCACTTTTATATTTTTAATAGTAACATATATCTATTTACTTTATCTATATATAAAATAGACAATTTTAAGTGGTTGTCAATTAAAATTTTGACTATTTCATCAATATTGCTTTTTAATTTTCATGTTGAAAAGTAAAAGAAAATTTAAAATATAACTTAGTAAGTTGAAAGGCTTAACCTCTTCTTAATCATATTAGCATTAAAAAATAGAAAAATGGTATAAAAATTGAAAGAAAAATGAGATTTAGAGATTGATTTTGGTGAGCTGAAATAATTTTTGACCCAATCTTATCATAGTAAATTTGTGAAAAATGACTGGATTTTTTTCTTAAAAAAAAGGTTTTATGATTCATTTTTGTTAATTTGAAAGATTTTTGTCCATATCTTTATATTAGTTCATATAAAATATTTGTGCAGAAATTTGTGAAGTGGAGAAAGAATCATCTACTCTTAATTTTTGACAAAAACCATTCTTACAAAGCATGTGCTTCTCACTTCTTTAAGAAATAAGTGAATGTAAAGTAAGAAACTTTTAAGTGAGCATGTTAATTTTATTATATTAGATACAAATTTATTTTTCTATAAATGTAATATTGAGTTTTTATTTTTATTTTTTTATTTTATATTGAGAGGTGACATTCTCCACTAAAGTTTCATAATATGTATCCCCAAATTCAACAAATACACTGATCAATCTATAAAACTCCTTTTCATCTAAATATTTATCATATCATAAAATAATTCTAGGTAGGATCTATAGATATGAATTAAACTACTACAATTGTGTAAGTATTGATATTTTTTTGTCTTTATCAATTTTTTTAGAAAGAAATCTTTTACAGGTAGAAATGTAGACATTCTAAGACCAACATAAGAAGCTTGACTTATTGGTTATCCTTTATGGCATTGCAATTTATTTTACAAAGATATTTTTATATTTTATTAAAAAATTCAAAATTTAAATGTTATTAAATATCTTTTTTTTTTTTTTTGAAATCTTAAGTATTGATAGAGCCCAAGTGAATCTAATCATCTCAACATTGATCCTGAATTTTACAAATTTTAAGAACTTGTCTCAAATGCTTATAGATATATGTACATCATGCTCTATTATTGGTTGGGAATTCAACAGTGAAAGCTTTTGTTATTATAGGCCTTCTTCAATCGATTTCTTTGTTTATATATCTATAAATATCTAAAAAAATTGTAATTTTAAATATTTAAATTTAATTATAAAAAGTGGTCTAAGCTTATAGGGTCAGACTAGAGGATGTCAGGTTCAATTTTTCTTGGATTTATTTTGTACACGAGACTTGTGAGTGGTTTCGTGTATACGAGGGATTATTTTTAAATTCAATATGAAGTAGAGATACCCATATTATAAAAATATATATATAGAAGATTAAAATAATTAAAAGTTGAATTTCTGTCTTCAATACAGTAGGCATAAATCATAAATGAAAAAAATTCCATAAGAGATTTTCAAAGTCATCACTGCCAATTAAGTGAATAATATATTTTTAGATGTGAGGCATAGAATAGTAAATACTGAAAATAAGAATTTGTAAAATTTGAATCTTATATGATTTATAGATTATTACCACTCTAAAATTTATTTAAAAAATATTATCATCGAATAAAATAGTTTTTAAATTATATGATTTATAAACTTTTTATTTATTTTAAGAAGTATTTTTATGAAATAAGGCACTCCAGTACCTGAAGATGTGCACGTGTTAAAAGGAAATGGCACCTCCCGAGTGGAGTAAACTGACGCTGAATACAAACAAAGATAAATCGGCGTGGAACTGGAAACACGATCAGTCCACCGCCGGCTATAGCCGGTAATGTTAGATGATCAGATCAGACGGCTGAGATCGCTCCGCATTCACGTTCCATGAAAGTAAAGCAGCCCTTTCCTTGCCCATTAAATGCTCCAAGCGTTCCTTCTCCTAGGAAATTTCACTCCTCTCTGTCTCGCTCTCTGTCTCTCTCTCGCTCACTCTCTTCCTCTTTTGCATCCTAGGGTTTTTGCCAAGGTACGAATCTCTCTTACCATATTGCAAAATCCCTCTATAGTCAGTATTTCTTTTCCTCGACTGAAATTCCAAAAAATTAAAAAAAAATCTGTTTCGTATGCAGCAAAGTCGGTTTGTAACATCCAAAGTTACCGTTTGGCTATCCAATTTTTGAAAAAAAAAATAGGGTTTGGGTTTTGGGATGTCGAGTTTCAGCAGAAGAACTGCGAACTCAATTATCATGGATCGAGGCATCCGTGATTTACCTGCGATCATGCCCATGGCTGCAGGAATCATTTCTGATCGCTTTCCGGATTGTAACGGATTCAAGTTCCAAGAGCCTTTGCCTTTGCCTTCTTTTCCCTTTATTGATCAAAACGCCATGCAAGAGCCCCCTTCTCTGAATCCCAGCCCTAATCCTAACGTTGGTCTTAATCATAGCGTTAATCCCAGTCCTTGTCCTGAGGAAGATTCAGAGATATTCTCTGATATCGCTCTCAAGTACATTAGCCAGATGCTGATGGAGGAGGACATGGAGGAGAAGAGTGGGACATATCAGGAGAGTTTGGCACTTCAAGCCACTGAGAAATCATTCTATGATGTGATCGGGAAGAAATATACACCATCCCTTGATCGATCCCACCAACGTTATGTTGACCATTACATTGAAAACCCAGACGATTGTTTGTTTGGAAGTTATAGTAATTGTAACAATGGTAGTGGTAGCAGCGGCTTAAATGGTAGCTGCGTTTCCAATGTTTATGAGTACCCATCTTCACAAAGTGTAATTACCGTGTCATCTGATCAGACTCCCCAGTCAACGTTCTGCTATTCAAATAGTATTAGTAGAGTTGTAGCCTGGTCTGAGGAGTGCACCACAACAAATCTGATCCAGCTTTCTGATCTTGTGGGTAAAAACCAACACATGTGGCAGTTTAAGATAGGGGCTGAGGAAACCAGTAAGTTCCTTCCAAATGGTAATAATGGTTTGATATTGGGTATAGGGGGTAATGGGTTCTTACAACGAGAACCAAAGGAAGAGGTGAGTGAGTTTGAGGTCAGGGTGGAGGAGAAGGGCGAGAGAGATCACATGGTTGGAGGGTCAAGGGGAAGGAAGAATCCACATCGGGTGGATTTGGATCTGGAAGAGGGGAGGAGTAACAAGCAGTCAGCTGTTTTCTCTGATGGGACAGTGCGGTCGGAGATGTTTGATATGGTTTTGCTCTGTGGAGGTAAGTGTGGTCCTCTTTCTACTTACCAAGAAGCCCTGCAGAATGGGGTAAGTAAGAACTCACAAAATAGTCAATCAAAAGGATCAAATGGTGGTGGGAAGTCTCGTGGCAAGAAACAGGGTAAAAAGGAGGTGGTGGATTTGAGGACTCTCCTCATTCACTGTGCACAAGCTGTTTCAGTGGATGATCGTAGGAATGCAACTGAACTCTTAAAGCAGATCAGACAACACTCCTCTCCTCACGGAGATGGCACGCAGAGATTGTCTCATTGGTTTGCTAAGGGTCTTGAGGCACGCTTGGCTGGCACAGGAAGCCAGATTTATACTGCCCTTGCTTCCAAAAGAACAACAGCTGCAGATATTCTGAAAGCATACCATCTTTACCTTGCGGCATGCCCTTTTAAGAAGCTCTCTCATTTTTTTGCAACCCAGACCATCTTGAATGTGGCTAAAACTGCATCAAGGCTTCATATTGTGCATTTTGGTATCTATTTTGGCTTCCAGTGGCCATGCTTCTTCCAACGACTCTCAGGGAGGCCTGGTGGTCCCCCGAAGGTTCGAATTACTGGAATCGATTTCCCACAACCTGGTTTCAGGCCTGCGGAAAGAATTGAAGAAACCGGCCGTCGCTTGGCAGATTATGCTCGAACTTTCAATGTTCCCTTTGAGTACACTCCTATTGCCCGCAAATGGGAAAACATTCAAGTTGAAGATATCAAGATTGAAAAAGACGAGGTGCTTGTTGTTCATTCTTTGTTTCGGTTTAAAGGTCTTCTCGATGAAACTGTGGTTGTTGACAGTCCAAGGAATATAGTTCTGAACACGATTAGGAAGATGAATCCGGATGTTTTTATACATGGTGTAGTGAATGGAGCATACAGTGCCCCCTTCTTTGTCACACGTTTCCGGGAGGCTCTATTTCACTGGTCTGCATTGTTTGATATGCTGGAAACGAATGTCCCTCGTGAGGATCCGGAAAGGTTGCATATTGAAAGAGATTTATTTGCAGAAGAGGCTTTGAATGTCATTGCATGTGAGGGTTTGGAGAGGGTTGAGAGACCGGAGACATACAAACAGTGGCAGGTTAGAAATATGAGAGCTGGCTTAAAGCAACTCCCGTTGAATAAAGAAATCATGAAGAAAGCAAGGGATAAGGTGAAGAACAGCTACCGCAAAGATTTTGTCATTGATGAAGACAGCCAATGGATGCTGCAGGGATGGAAGGGGCGGATCATTTATGCACTTTCCACTTGGAAACCTGATGAAACATACTGTGAATCTTGAAAGCTTGGTTATCATAGTTCCCAAAATGAGAACACTCATCTTCTTGCCTTTTGTCTGCTTCGAGGACTGATCAAAGGCAATTGAAGGTACTCTCAATTCTGATTTCAAAATCTTCTGTGCTATACTCTTACATATGATCGTGTCATGCTGTCTGGATGCAAGTAAATGATATGTTGATACTTATGCAGAACCATTGTATTTTTGCAGGTTATGGGTTTTAATGCACAAAGAAAATATTGGTTGGAGATACCATGCCACATCTGCCACTATCATTTGATGATGATTCCAAGAAAGCAGAACTCTGTCGTTCCAAAGATTCAAGTTGTTTAGGTATTGTCCTACTAGTGAGTATACTGATAAACCTGGTCAAGGCTGTAAAATGCTTATGGCAGTCAATGTAGTCTTAATCTTGTGCTTTGGAAATGTTGGTATTCGGGGAAGTTGGGACTTTGGCTTAGAATTGTAAAATTGCCACCCAAATATGGAAAAAAGATGACAGACAAACATGTTATGACCTCACCAAATTGTGACATAAACCTTCTTGAAGAACCATATTGTAAGATGTCTTTTTTCTTTCCCCAGCAGGGTTACTATTCTATTTTACCATATTTTCAGTTTTAATTGCTATCCTGTTGAAGCCTGAAATCCAGTTTATGATGGAATTTTACAAGATACTGAGTTTCAATGTTTTCTTCATTTCTCCAGTTAGTTTGGTGTGTGCTGATTTTGTAATTTCTTTGAAGAACGTGGTGCTCCATTTTTTTGTTTGATTTGATCACTGCCAAAGTGTTAATTGCTTCTCTCTGTCCTTTTTTCTCTTTTAAACGTGACATGTCTAGAACCCACAACTTCATGTCTGCGGCAATCAGCACTTGCCATGTTGCTACAGGTTTTTACTGCTCTTGTTTGTTATTTCTGCATGATCAAGCTGTAAGAGAAGCTTTCAACTTATGTTGCATTTGGCAGTAGCATCCTGGATCGTAGGTGTTTGGGTGGATCAATGGGTGGATGTTTTAAAGGTGGCACAGAAGAACTATATGGTGCAAACTTGGTCCTATGCATGTGCAAGTTTTCAATTTGTGCATTTGTATGATCTGGATCCATGTATTTTGGCGATTCAAAATCATTTATATGATGTGGCACATCTTGGATGGGCCATGCAATAAATACCTCAGATTGGGATATCTGTCTGTCATTGTATTTTTTTTTTTTAATTACTGTCTATTTACTGGGGTTAGAATCTCTCAAGATATTCTCAATTCATTGTCCAATCCACCCATGTCAAGAAAATGTTCACAAGTTCATTTTCCTTCAAAAATACCTAACTTATTAGGTTCTTGTTTCCTGAATTTTTTTCATAGACTAGTAGGTAAACTGATTTGGTCCTGCAACCTTCATGTTGTTACTATGAGCACTTTCCAACTGCACTACAAGATGTCACAGTTCTAGACTCATTAAAATGATATTTTAAGAATTTGCAAATCGAGGCATTCTACACGTCCATTTTTAGCATTGGGAATTTTTTTTTTTTTGGTCCTTAAATCTCTAGGGGGGTAGCAATGTAGCATACCTTTTTTTTCCCGCCCAGTATGCGCTCTCTATAATATTAAATCGCATCTAAATTTAGGGTACATCCATCCCAAAGGATCTCTCTGTGTGTGTGAACCGAGATGAATGAAACAGTTCAAGTCATGTATAATGCCACTAAGAAAAAAAGAATGTTACAATCTCCCCATGAAATGTCACAAATGACTGTTATTCAGAGACTTTTTGGGCACTTGCAAGGTGTCTGCAGGGAATGGGACACTGTTTTCTTAAATTAAAGAGCTGAAAAGTCTGTATTGTCTTCTTAAACTTTCCGAATCAGGGAATTAACATTGTAATTGGTGTTCTAGCATGCATGCTAATGATGGGAAGATGCAGAACTCTTCACCTTTATTTGAATCACTTAGTAATTTAAAAGAATTTTTGAACTACTAAATTGCTTCTGTCCAATTGTTTTGTCGGCTAGCATTTTCACATATTCGATATTGTTTCAAGTGAATGGAGACTGCCTTTCACCTATCGGTTTTCATATTTCCACTGAGTCCTCTCTCTGTGATCCTATGTTACTGCAAGCACTGCTCAGAACCAAGAAATCTGCAAGTCCTGGGTGTGCTCACAGTTCGCTCTCCCAAGTTTACGTCTTGCTAACGTTACTTGGAAACAATTTCTGTAGAGTATGATCTGATGCAGTATACTTCCTCCGTCTCATTTTAAACATTTGTATGTTTTAAGGAACTTGAATTTGACTTTAAACCACTATGCAGCTGAGAGGTGATTCTCATCCATTTCAACACACTTTATGCTACTCCAATGTAAATGGGACAACTATTTTGGGACAATTCCAAAATCCATATGAGACAACTAAATTGGGACAGAGGGAGTATTTCTTAAGAGATCACTCCTGGAACCGAGGTATGTGTTTATCAATTATTTACTTTATTTTAGAATTATTTAATTACAATAAATCGTTCAAAAAAGTTGTTTATTTACGATAAGAGGAAAAGCTTGTAATGCAGTTGGGAGGGTGCCCATTGATTCAACAGGATTGACTTTAAAGGAGGGAAAAAAGAAATTCATCACTTCAGAGTTTCGGTTGCATTTTTCTCTATGAAGGACTGATAATGCTTCATTTTATGAAACCAGGAAGGGCCTTCTGTGCTCTCTTAGTGTCGGAGCAATTTGTTCTAAATGTGATTTATGGAATCTTTAATGCAAACGTTTAATAATCTATATTGTAAATTGATTTGGTGATTCTGGGGAAAAACCATGAAGATCATAATTTTCAGCAAATTTCATTCTTTAGTTCAAGTGCTTATGTGAATGTGGTTGAATGTAGATATTTTCATTTGTCCATTTAAACAAATGTATATTCGTTTGTCATGGTAAATTTTTTATGCAACATTTACAATTTTTTTCTTTTTCCAAGATGTGCTTATTTTCATTTTTCCCAAAGGCACTTATTATTTGAAAAAGAAGAAAGAAAAAAGCATCTAGGAAGAGATAAAATGTACACTGTACTATGTATTATGTATTGAAATGAAGGTAAATCAGTTGATATTGATATCACTCCAAAGAAAGTGCCAACAACCCTTAATTTCTTCAAAGAAGTTGCATGCTCATACACAGACGAAGGCAGTACAACAATCTGGGATTTAAAGTGGATACTTGTCTTTGTTATAAGTATTTTTTTACAGGGTTTTATCTTATAAATTTTGTGAACTTGTTCCCCTTCTTTTTTATAATTAACTTGTCTGAATTGTGATGTTAACTCGTTTTAACATTAAAAAATGCGGAATGCGTAAATTGCTTGACATGTTTATATGATGATTAGGTCCTGTAACTTATCTCAAGTATCAACACAAGTCCATTTGGAATTAGTTTGCCCTCACTGCTGCTCGTGCAAGTACAGTAGATACCTTGACTAATAATTTGGTTCAAATTCACAAATTTGTGGGCTTTCTAATATGTTCTTTGTTGGTTGGTTGGTTGATTTATGTTTAGTTTGTCTAACCTTCCTATTGGAGCTGCCAGTGGAATTGGTCCAATGCTGGTGTTTCCACATCTTCTACATGCTTTCTGATGGCACAAAAGATTTGTAGCTTCTCTGTTCAGGTTGTACCAGCTTCTCTGGTCATATTTTAAAATTTTCAAAAATCTTAGTTAAATTTCAAAAATTTGGGTGATTTCTTTCATTTGCAAGTTTTGGCTGAGATATTCAATATAAGTGAAACATTATCTGAATTGATCTTGACTCACATTTGTAACTGAGTCTTAGAGAATGGTATTTTCAATGTAGTGAATAAAGGTTGAAAATTTGATAGCATTGGTGCCATACATGTTGGTTGATGTGTTCGAGTGTATCTGATGTATAAGCCAAGAGATCAGCTCATAGCAGTCAATGATATGTATGGGGTGAGCCAAATGTGTCTATTTTAGGGTCTTTTTTGAGTATTTTCATTATAATTTTAGAGTTTAAGTCTGGCGTAGGAGATTCTTGGAGTTTAATTGATGTATAATTTAATAGCTTCGTTTATTTTTTCTAATTAATTTCTTGAATTTTTAACTTCTCTAATTTGGGGTGTTTGGAGCTCAGTAGATAATAATCATATAAAAACAATGAAATATGTCAAATATTTGTTCATTTAGGTTTTTTTTTTAAAATACACTCACAAAATTCTTCTATTTTTACACATTTGAAATCTTTGGCTTGTAGCCACTAATGCGGATTGAAACCAATGACTAACCTCTCTAAGATTTAGGATATGAGTTTTCTATGTTTAGATTTTCTGAATTTCTTTGAAAATGTGAAAAAAAAATTATTGCCAAAATAGAATACAGACTCACTCACCTAGTATCAAATAGAAGAAAATTTGCTCTAGATAGATAGAGATGGGTCTAATTCAATCAAGGGGTGCATCTGCAAGTGGATTGGCATTATAGGAATCTAATTCATATATTCATATACATTAAATCTTAAACTTTAGATTTAAAATAAATATAAATTGACAAAATTGTTTTTTCTCCTAATCCGTCGTATTTTAGATTGGATACTTGAGATTACGATCTTACTTTAGAATCATTAATGTCTTTGGATTACATGGTAATTTTTCCTTTTTTAGCAAGGTGGAGTATTCGATTAATCTTTGGAGCATATATAAGCCTGTCTATCTATACAACGTGAAAGTCTACATAGAGTGGCCCTTTTAGGTGGAGGCTAGAAGCATAAACAATTTAAATATGCTATTCCATAATGCACATCAACACTATATACTTTATGATGATACAATATAAACAACTATTAATATTTATATAATTTTTTTTTTTTGAATTTATATGTAGAAAACTACAGAATACAAAGCGTAAAATCTCTACGAGTGATATCCTTTAGTCTAAGAACACACCAGATTAATCTACGAGAGTTCGAACTCGTCTAACTGCATCCATGCAGGTGGCCCAAATTATTCTTGGCTATGTCATCTATATGGTGAGACCCATTAATTGTAGTGTTTGGATTTGACAATTGCAGTGACAGTGATGGATGCCAGGACCTTCACTGGCATCTGTCCAATATAAAATTTTGAAAAAAAAAAAAGTGTGTGGCTCCATCATTTGCCATAATAAAATATAAACTAGTAAAACTTTTAGAAAATTGGAGACTGATAAAATATGGTTTCTCTAGATAAAAATTCTGATGCTACTCGAATGAATTTATTGAAACATGATGCTGATACGGCGTTACAAATATAGAATATGGATGGGAATAATGGGATTATTTTAGACAATGTTCCAGACCCTTCCCCATCCACTATTATTTAGCATTTTTAAATATTATATAGTTGCAGAATATAAGGTATAAAAGAAATAGAGAATTTTTTAAAAGAAGGGTCTCTGTCTCTCTGCATGTTGATTGTGGTGGGTGACGTTTGTTGCTCAGGTTCTTAAAGTCATACTAACATGGTCAGCCTTACTTTTTTACAGGATTCTCACAATGCTTAAAATAGCAAGGATGGAAGCTCCTTTACAACCCATCTGTACTTCTATACTATACTGCCTTGTGATTTATTGGCCTTTCAATATATAAAATAAAAGAGAGTAACTTTTTAAATGTTGTTTGTCCCAGGGGTGAAAAAATTGGCTCCACCGATAATTCGGTCGATATGATTCTCTCTCTTTATTATTATTCTTTTTTTAAATATCGGTATTATTTTATTATTTTATTTTTTCTGAATTAAAAAATATAAAAAAAACCAAAAAAGAAACTGTTTTTTTTTTTTAATTGAAAATGTAAATATCAGCAGATATCGGCTGATATCTGGGCCCATCACCGTTTTGATTTTTTTTTTTTTTTAAATACCGATATTAATCATATCGACCGATATCGGTCCGATATGATTCGGCGAAATATCGGCCAAATCGGCCAATATGATTACTGTAAGGTCAATACAATACGTATCGGCCGTTTTTATTCGGCTCTTTAATACCGAATGATATCGGCCGATATGTTTCGTATCGGCCGATATCTATACCCCTGGTTTGTCTATTTTTCAAAAAAAATACACTTAAAATTCAATTCATGCTATCCAATTTTCTGTAAAATCTAACTTTGTGTCAAGTTAGAAAAACTTAAAAAAAATTATGTTTGTGTTAAAATATTTATTTTACCGAAAATAAATGAAGTATCAAAGTGATGGGTCGGAATCCTATTTCAATTTAGCACATTTTCTTTGTGTTGCCACTGTACGAATTCAGCATGAACACTGAGCTCCTAGGCCCAGCCCATGAAATGATGGGTCAGACCGAACCTGATGATGACCAGCCCAATTCCATGAGGTACAAACAAGTTCTTTGGACGATTGAAATAACGTAGGGGTATAAATCTTGGTCGATACTGTGTCTATCGACCAGAGGAAAAAGGAATTGGTCGATACAGCCGAGTTCTTGGCCAAATATCGGCCGATTTTTTTTTTTTTTTTTTTAAATAAATAAAATAAAAATATCCGTTGTGGGCCCGGCTAATATCTCAGCCAATATTTACCTATATTAGATGAAATCGGCTGATATTTATATTTATTTAAAAAAAAACAGCCTTTTTTATTTTTTAAATGAATTTTTCAAAAAAAAATCACCGAGATTTTAAAAAAAGAATTTGGAACAGAAAAAAATCTCGACAAGGCCGATTTTTCGATCCCTGGAATAACAGCAGGTTCACAACCTGGTGACTAGAATATAACTTGGGCCTATCAGTTCCACAGGCCAAGTCCAAGATAGACTTCCAGTCCAACATACAAACAGAATAGACATACAGGGCCCTCTGAGATTAACTAGCAGTTTTAGAATAGCATGAAATCAGTGCATGAGTTGCACACCCTCCAGCCAAAAAATTGGTCATTTGAGGCTTTTAGCCCAAGGCCTACACTACCCAGTTTTTATTTTATTTTTTTAATTTTAAAGGAGGATAAACTTAAATAACCAAAATTTCAGCCAAAATGGACTAAAATCTCAGCTTAACCGGCAGATATTTTTGTGCTATTTGTATGTTGGTAGGGTTTAGATTTCGTAGTGTATTCACTCATCCAGTTGTGAATTGTCATGTGGTGCTATAGGGTATGAATTGTTGGGACCATTCGGACAGCTAAAGAGAGGAGTTGCCCCATCTGTTGTGCTTAGGTAACGAATTCGGCCAATACGAATCATGTATCGGCCACAACAAATCTTATAAATGCGGCCATACATAAATTCGCCCAATATGTATCGGCTTAAATTTGGTCATTTCCATTTAACAGTCAAAATCAGTAAAAAATGACCAACTTTTTTTTTTTTTTCAACTTAGGGCAATCTTCCGTCATTTTTTGCTCATTGAAGTTTTTCAAACCCTCTCCCATTCCTTTCTCACACTCTTGTTCAAAAGTTTCGATGAACAAGTACTTTTCTTTTTTAAACCGAATTTTATTATTATGAAACATATGATGTGTTTATTGTAATAGTGTCATTTTTTCTGTAATATTTATTTAATGTAAAAATGTTAATGTAATGATAAAATTTGATTTTCACTAATTTTCTATAAATATTTGAAATTATCTATTTTGTAAAATTCAAAAATTATTTCAATGTCTAAAAGACTGCGTCCTAATGATATAATTACATATTCTTGAAGTTTAGAATTTTCTACATTTTCTATAAACTTTTCAAGCTATTGCAAAAAAAAAAAAAAGAGACGGAGGAGAAAGAAATTGTATCGGCCGCTATGCATTGTTGCAGCACAATGGCAGAACGCTACGCATCATGGGCTGAATTTTAACGCCAATACCGTGCTTCGGCCACTTGACAATGGCACACTGTCCTAACCAAGTCATAAATCTACTGTTGCCTGGCTTTAACACATTTTTTTTTTGAAAGGTGGCTTTAACACACATTTTCCAGTCACAAAAATGATCCAGATAGAGCATACCTTCAAGGGGAAGGTAAGATAGTGGCATCAAAGCTGTAGCATGGTTCACAGCAGAATAACATCCCAACAATCTGCTTAATTTTCACCACAACTTACACCAGTTGTAGTAAAAGCCAGGGTTAAATTGATAGCTGGATTTCCAAAACAACAGCACAAATTATGCAGATCTAAATTTCATATGCACCTGGGCATTCGGCAATCCACATGCAAATCGCATGTTGGTATGGCATGGGAATAGATTATAGAACAGAGTGAGGATCTCTACAGCAACTGCTACACCAATTTCAGTGTAGTTTTTGAGGATGGTTTTGGAAAAGACATGTGACATACTTCACAAAATGAGATAAATGTGACCTATTTGGGTACAAAAGATCAGTCTCATTCTAAATTTCTAGCCATATGACATAATGGCCAAAACTTGAACCATTGAAGTCAAAATTTTAAAAGTTCCATGGTCTAATAGAGCCGATTTTTGTACCTGAATGGAAAAAAAACGTTCTATTTTTTAATTTGCATGTGTTTATGGGTTCCAAAACCATGCCATGGTCCTTCAAAATGCTACGACAGAATAGGTGCAGTACTGTGGAGGTCAACATTCGTGTAGAATCGTGCAGCAGGTTTGGGGCATCCAGGTACTTCACCCAACGACTAGTTGCCGGATTCTGCATCTCCGGGAGAGTACCTATTCTCATACTAGAGACCCACAATTTGGTGGTTCAGATTGTTGGTATCACAGAGCTACTTTGGATAAAGGATGCTCAACATCTTCTACAATGGGATGACCTACACCCCAATCTCTGGCCTTACTACAATTCAGGGCCACCGGATGTATCATTTTCTGTACATTTTTTGTAGGCAGTGATCAAAGGGCTGAGATCTTTCTTAAAGAGGGATGACATATCCTTCATGGCTCCCATTAGATCAACAATAAAAATACAAACCAGGAACCAAAACATAGAGAATTAAGTGCATCAGAAACCATATACTTTGCTGAAACATGAGGCCCCAAAAATGATAAAAACCACATGATTACCACACAAACCAAGTATCGGCAGTCAGGAGATCTGATTAAGAAAACATTCATCAAGAAATACACTGCTATATGTAGCATATCTGCGATACAATTGTTAGATTTGCAAAAAATTAAATAACAAATCTAGAAAACTCACTAAGATTAACCTAAAGATATCGAGTACAATGTGCCAGCAAACTGCTTGCCCCGACATTATGCTCAACCTCTTTTAGCCTGTGGTTTTGGTGGTCTTAGAAGATTCCAATCCAGTTTATCACGTTTAGGCTGCTGGTAAGAACCTCTTCTATTTTTCAATGATTGTGCATCACCACCTCCATTTGAGTCTCTCTCTGTGTCTGGAGTTTGTGTCATTGTGTTGATTTCTGGCTGCTTCCTTTTATGGTCTATATCAGAATGATTGCTAGTTCCAGCTATTTTTGGACCACCCTCTCCTACATGTGAAAATCCATTTGGACTGCCCAACAAAGATCCATTAAAATTCTTTTTTGCTCTCTTTTGGTGACAACATAAAAAGACACCATGAATTGAAGTTGATAAAATTGCACTCCTATCTACAATTGATTTTTGGGTCTAAATTCATGGTTAAAGTTATTAAATGAAATCGCATTTTCATAAGCACTATATACAGACATAAATCTTTTAAATCCACCGAATCCATGATTACTAGTGGGCTCCACATGGAACTCTTGCCCTGAGAGCACTGTATGGGCAGCTTAACACTATCTCTCTCTATCTCAATAAGAAAACCCATTTTAGTTCGTCGCTCTCTCCTTTGAGAAGGGGAGAGATCAACATCCAAAATAATTACCACCCTGGTTAGGTAACTCTTAACTTCCAGCACATCGGTATTCCATTGTGGACCAGTTGCAAGATAGAATAAAGGTGGATTGTTTTACTATATCAAGGGAAACATAATAAGCAAAAATACCTTTCATATTCAAGGTGTTTCAAATAAAATGGTCAAAATTGCAACATCAATAACAACTGGCTGCCACCATACTACTTCTGTTTAAAGTACCGAAGGAATCAATGAAAAAGTCAAATGAGGCCATCGTAAATTATGAGTAGCTTCTCGCAAAAGTCAAGAGGAGGTCCTTACCAAAATACATTTCCTTCTTTTTAAAAAAAAATGGTAGAATGCCTGTTGTTGGAAAGAAGTAACATCAACTAAAGTTCAAAATTTGAGAAGTTGTAACAGATAGGTTGTTTACACTTGAATGTATGATGACCTGATGCTTTTCTCTTCTTTTTTTTTTTTTAAGAAATTCTTTGTTTCAAGAAATAGCAAAAAAATGTCAGAGAAGAAAAGTGAAAAACTAAGAGCAGCCAACTTCTTCTTCTTCTTCTTCTTCTTCTTCTTTTGAATCATGAGAGCAGCCAACTTGTTAAAATGTTATAATGTATATCGAGCTAAGATAATGCTATACAAAAGAATGACAGTGGAATTTTTTACAATTTACTACATGAAGTAGTAAGCTGATCATCTAAAGGCAAATGAATTGGAAAAAGAACGAGAATTCAGGTTCTCGGTTTTTTTTTATTAAATAGGTTAATGAGTATAGACTTGATCTCTTGAAGAAAAAGTTTGATCATAAACCTAAACTAACCAACATACCTGTCTGACATATTTGTATCTTGTTCACTGGAACTTTCAGACCCTTGATGTTGCCTAACGTGTGCTTCATCATTCAGTTTCTACCAAGATAGGGCTGATATGAGGGCAAGTAAAAAGATAAACAGGTGCTTGGTCAATTATTAAGTCACTTGTCTTCATACTCACATCGATGGAGGGATTGAAACTCTGAAATGACATCCTGCCTTTTAATGCCCCCGGATGAGGATTTCCTTCCATTATTACGATACTGCGTAAACATGCACATATGAAGCTTGTTTGATACTTCATAAACGATAATGTAATGCACCATACTATCAATAGTCACAACCAAGAATAGTGCTAACAAATTTAGTTTTCATCATGCTGAAATAAAATAAACACTGCAGATTTAGGCTGGCACTTGACTCCTTGCCTTTCAGGAGCCAAGAAACCTATAAATTTGCAAATTCTACTTGTTAATAGAGTTGACAAAAGTCCATTAATCCACTTCATCTATTCAAGCATAAAAGTAGCCACAATAAATGAAAAGGTTTAATGAATGGTGTCTGTCACTTTTATTTCTTGAAACAATCAAATTATATAGAAGCATCAAACATGTAGGAGATCTGAATTGTTCATTTAGTGAGTCCTACCAGATTCACTAAACCATTAATGACCCACTGGCTTTGCTCAGAAACTCCAAATTAGGTTTGACAGTGTGAAAGGGCACATCTAAGGTGGTATCTGCCACATGATCACTTTGGTCAGTCAAAACAGTAATGATTGAAAGCCAATGTCTAGATAGATGACTAGAATTAGCCCTGAGAGTTATTTTAAGATCTTGTATATTATAAATTTATGGTTGAGTAGAAGAAAGATGTTGGAATTTGGAAAATTATTAAGAGACATGAAGCTGTTCCTTTTTAGCCCTGAAACCCATAGGCATGAACTCTATCCATCTTTCCTCTTTGCTTTCCTGTGAGTTCATCCACAAACTGGTTAGAACCATTGCCAAAGCTGGACATCCACACAATCAATCACTAAGTAGTAAGTTGTCAGTGGTTATTATACATGTTAATTATATGTGCTTCCCACTGCTGATAGGAGAGACATGTTACCTTGAGTTTCAAGAATAATAATTACATTACAAACTTTGAAGTATAAGAATACTGACAAAAATTGCTAACCAGCACTCTCTCACACCATCTATGTAACAATGGATTCTTTCAAGATAAAGATCCAATATGCGATGGAAATGCTGAAGGATAGCCTGTAAAATGCGAGCATAGGCCACAAATGATGGCAAATGTCAAGTAGTTTGTGGTTTAGATGGGATTTAAGAAAACAGGCTTTGGAGGGGCAAGAAAATGTGGAAAAGGTCAAGACTGTTTGCCGGTCTAAAATAGACTGGTCCAAGGACAACGATTAGGACTACAGGTTGGGTATGAAAACGTGAAAAGTAGGACGGGAATGGTAAAAGGGACAATTCATCTAAGAGCCAACACCTAGGTTTTCCTTGGAGTCATCACCAAGAACTAGGAGTCAGCATCTTCTAATGAAGCTAGATCATTACCAAGGAGAAAGCTCAAATCTTTACATCAAATTTAATCCAATTATCAAAGGTTTGAGTGCAAGTCATGTATGCATAACTAGAAATACATTGACATTTATTTGGACTAATTATGACCAAAAGATCAAATGCACCATAATTCAAACTAAAACTAATTAAGACTAAGACATTATTGTACCTTATTTGAAATTTGAAATCAAACTAAGACTCTGTTAAGACCATCAATTGCACTTCAAATGAAATTTGAATCCAACCTTTATTGCATGACATTTGAATTCGAGCTTCACCAAATGACTCTCCAAAGGATCAGCTGCTAAGGTGGGTCCCAAGGTTGGTATGTGTGGCCCACATTAGTTTTACAACCTCTTTCTATGAACTTGTCCATTTTAATCTGCACAATTTCTCCCCAGCTTGAAAGAACTCAACTCCACTGAGTTAATGGCTTAAGGACAAAGTTCAAGACTAGAGGGTGGGTATGAGAATGTGAAAAGTAGAACAGGAATGGTAAAGGAACAATTTACCTAAGAGCTAGCACCTAGGTTTTTCTTGGAGTCATACTAAGAACTAGGAGTTAGCACCTACTAATGAGGTTGGAGTCATTAAAAACCAAGTAGAAATCTTCAAATCAAATTTCATTTTCAACTATCAAAAGTTTGAGTATAAATCACGCATATATAACAAAAAGGACATTGACATTTATTTGGACTAATTAAAACTAAAAGATCATTTGCACCACAATTGAAGTTTGATGTAAAACTAAGCTAATTAAGTCCTACAGTGCCAGGTACAGACATAAATACCAATACAGGGCATGGGAGTGGGCATGGAACAGGCCATTTTCAAAAATTTAGGACACAGGGATGGCAAGGACATGGAACATTTTATTTATATGTTTATATCAAACTTATAAATGGGAATTGCTTGTGTACATCTAAAAGCATTACATCAAAGTGTACTTTTGTTTATTGAATTCCAAAATAAGCTATCTTATTGACTCTATACATTAATAAATGCCCGAAGAAGCTGAAATTTGTTGTAAGCCATGGTTTATGGGAGAAACACTCTTTATATATATGAGATCATCTAAATTAAATTTATATTATTTTAGAATTCTGATAAAAGGATAATTTTCATCATTTACCTAAATTTGGCATTAAATAACGCATTACCATCCACACCTTTATATTAGTTTAGGCATAGGGATGCAACTCGGGTCGAGTCATATCGGGTTTACACCAAAACGACTCGACCCATGTTTTTTTAATATGGACTTGACCCAAAAAACTCGAGAATTGTAAAATTATTAAACCTCCAAGAATTTGCACCTTAAAATTTGCCTTAAATCATTTTAAAATTTGCATTTTGAACCTCAAATAATTTCTCCAAAAATTTAGGGTTTCTGTAAAAATAAAGGAAAAAAGTTAAGAGGTGTAGGTAATAAAATGCCAAGGGGCAGGTGGCAACTAGTCTTTTGACTACTTGGAAAATGAAGCAGCAGCGAGGAAAGTGAAATAATGATGGGTTCCGGTGAGTTTATGCAATTTTATTAAAAACTTGAATTAAAATTATTGTATGTGACATGAAAAGAAAAAGGGCCACTTGAGAGAGATATCTGTCACGCCCCGCCTTCCAACACCTAACGGGCGTGATCTGACTGCACAATTTAAAATAACATGTTCATCTAAACGGGTCTTCATAATTCCATGGCCATTTTTTTTTTTTGATAATTAAATCTTCCTCGCTCCTCGCTCTTAATTAGCTCTTCTCAAATCAAAGAGAAATATTAAATCGTGTATTTTAATTGAGGAGGGAAGCTAATTTATTTAAAATTCTAAATCTCTGTGTGTTTTCCAAATAATTTTAAATAAAAACATTGACATATCAATAAGCAAACAATATTTTTTCTAAGTTAGCTCCACCCAATACATTAATCCACTAATCCGCTACTCCGGGTAGGATCACTACATCTTACCCCCTTTAAAGAAATTTCGTCCTCGAAATTTAGCTAATGCACGCACCTTGTCCATCAAACAACTTTGGATGCGTCCATCGCGTTGTTGACTCTTGCTCCCACATATTTCCCATGTCTACATCATTCCTCCGAAGCATCTCAAGATCATGAATCTTATCCAGCAACCTCAATCGCAACGTCTAACTGATCCATGAGTCATCTTTCAAGCCATCCTAAGGTAACACATCACACCTGGCACTATGCTACTGCCCCTCACGTTTATACATGTAACCTCAAGCAAAAATATTTTTACATGGGGGTTCACAATCTTAGCATCAAGTATATCATCATACAATAATCCTCTCTCAACATGTGCATGCCCAACCGTATTAACACAGTCTCCTCAAAGCATCACTATCCTTGGCTTTTTTTTTCAAACATTAACTTGCATTTCATAAAAGGAATAGAGAATTACACAAAGAAGGATTTGAGTATAAGAGAAATATACTCAGAAACAAGAAAAAGCAAGAAAAAATAGAGAGGAAAAAAAAGGGAAAATACAAGATACACCCAACAACTACCCACACCAAAATCAAAAGATGTCCACATCCCTAGCCCCCTCACCTGGCTGGAGAGAAAAAACCAATGCCGGCAATTATAGATGAATACCCACTTTAGCCAAAGCATCAGCAATATAGTTTGCTGAACGCGGTATATGAATAAAGGTAATGCCACCCATTCTGCACAATCTCCAGATGTCCCTTGCTATGCAAACCAACCTCCAAGGGGGGAATTTCCTATTACTAGCCCAAGAAATGGCATTGGTTAAGTCACCTTCGATGATGAGATTACCCCTCCTAAAGCTAGACCAAACATGAATTGCTCTCCTAATCGCTCTTAGCTCAGCCTCATTTGATTCCATTGACCCAACTGATTCGGAAAAAGCTGTCAACATTCTCCCCCTATCATCGTGAAGCACTCTACTAATTCCTACCGGCCCAGGTTTGCCCCTAGTTGCACCGTCCACATTGAATTTACAATATCCAAATGGAGGCACAACCCAATTGGCCAATCGTTTGCTGTTTCTTCCAACCCCATTCATACAACCATCCCAGGACAAATAAAAATCTTCTGGAGTTAATCCCCGGAACTCCTTACATACCGACAACCAACCGATCAAATGCCACTTAGCCCTCTCAAACACCTCTCTCGGATTCCCTCTCTTGTCCTCAAATATCCTCCCATTGCATTCTTTCCAAATTGTCCATAACACCGCAAACGGAACCATATTCCAAGCCACTCTTCTTCCACCCGTAAAGGGGCTCCCCAACCATGCCAACGAAGACTCCTCCATTTCACTGCCTAAAACCCATGAACAACCAAACAAACCCAAAAACGAAGACCACACAATCCTAGTGAAGCGACACTTAAATAACAAATGGTCCACTGATTCTTCATCGATCCCGCACAATGTACAGACAGACGAAGCCTCTTCTAGTAGAATACCTCTTCTTCTAAGGTTGAGTCTCACAAGGATTTTCTTTTTTAAGGCCGACCACACAAAGAATTGGATTCTAGGGGTTATCTTGTTGTTCCAAGCCAAATTGCAACTAGGAGGGGGTGAAGGATTTACTACATATGAAGATCTAAAGATAGATTTCACTGAGAAAGGATTCCTAGTAGAGCTTGGTGCATGTCTTCCTCAAAATCCCTCAGTGATTTGCGAAATGGAATTAACCATTGGGGTGAATCATTGGCCTCTCTATAATAGTCGCTAATTAGAACTTCGCGATTAAGAGCCACCCTATACAGTCTGGGAAAAACTGCCAATAATGGACGTTCCCCCAACCAAATATCTTTCCAGAACAACACCCTCAATCCATTGCCAACCTGCAACCTCCCCTTCTGGAACATTTCCCTAATCCTTCCCTCCCCTTTTCCAATTTTCATTAGGGCTTTCATCACCGACGAGCCATCCCTAGCAGCTCTACTACCTAATCTCCATCCCCAAGCTCCTCCACTCCATACCTCGCTATTAAAACCTTCCTCCATAGAGCCTCCTTTTCCAAAGCAAACCTCCACAACCATTTGCTTAGTAGGGCATGATTCCTATCCCTGATACTGACCATCCCCACTCCTCCATTTTCCTTTATGTCTCTAGCTTCTTCCCATTTCACTAAGTGGATTTTCCTTGTGTTCTCCAATCCTTCCCACAAAAAGTCTCTTTGAATTTTTTCTAACATTTTTGCTACCCCTTTAGGAATTTCAAACAGGGAGAGATAGTATGTGGAAAGGTTCACCAGGCATGATTTGATTAGGGTCAATCTAGCCCCAATTGAAAGGTATGATTTGCTCCAAGCATTCAGCTTTTTTGACATCCTTTCTATGACCAATTCCCAAAACACTTTTGATCTCGAGTTCTCACCCACTGATAATCCAAGATAAGTGAAAGGAATCTTGTCAATACCACATCCAATCTCACTTGCTAACCTTTCGAGATCCACCGCCTCAACCCCCAAACCTATGACGTTACTTTTCCCTAGGTTTATTCTCAACCCAGAAACAAGTTCAAAGCACCTAAGAACTGCCTTTACTCCGAAAAGTTCCTCGCTAGATGCTTCATAAAACAACAATGTATCGTCCGCGAATTGCAGGTGACTGATTGGCTCGCTACCTGGTGAGATTTCAAATCCTTTAATAAGATTTGCATGTTTGGCACGAACCATAAGTCCATTAAGCGCTTCAGCGACCATTGTGAAAAGGAATGGGGATAAAGGGTCTCCATGTCGTAGACCCCTTGTAGCCCTGATTGGTTCTGTGGGAGAGCCATTCACCAAAATTGAATAGGAGGACTCTTGAACACAAGCTCTCAACCATTTCCTCCATCTTTGTTCGAAACCCATCATCCAAATAGATAATCCACAAATTCCCATATAACATGATCATAAGCCTTCTCCATATCCAGCTTTAAAAGTACACCTCTTTGTCCATCCTTGCGTCTTGTGCGAATGATCTCATTAGCTATCAAGACTCCATCCAGAATTTGTCTTCCTCAATAAACGCCCCCTGCGTTTCTCCAATTAAATCCCCCATAACCGCAGTGAGTTTCATAGCTAAAACTTTAGCTAGCAATTTGTACACACAACCAACTACGCTTATTGGTCTATAGTGAATCACTATCCTTGGGTTCCAAGCCTCTTATTTAACCCACATGGATTTACTCATTCGTCTGTATGTCACACACCCACATTCCAAGTTTCTCTTACGGGCTGGTATTCTGTCAACTGTTCTAGGCACCCAACAAAACTAACACTCCCTAATACATCTCAACACCTGTCATTACTACAATCTCCTAACCTATACTAGTCACCCAACGGAAATGCATGTTTTTCATTCATGAAACAAAAACTCATCTATATGGATAATTATACCCATTCAGCAGTCACTCCATTATTGTATATGTCACGTCACCACAAGACTTCCACCTCCACCTTGGTTAGACCCTACACAAGTACCTTTACCACTTGTCTACCTCCAGTCTCGATAGTTCTTTTAATGTTCGTTACATCACATAACGAATCACAAGCTAACCATACTCAACCTCTTTAACATAGCTTGCATCTCTTGAAAATACGTGCACTAAATCCACAATATCAATAAAAACCTACAAACAACGCCAACATAATCACAGTATCATACTAGATCCCTTACGCACTCAAAGGTAAAACTACCAAATCCAGTCTCACCTCACATCAGTCCAACAATAACCCAACCGTGTAACTCATAAATTGTAACAATCTCCATTTGCGTACAAGTCATAACACAACTTAGACAATTTTATTCATAGTCTCAATAAAATAAACCACCAATTAAATGCATCTCAAAACTCAAGTATTACGGGTTTCAAACAAAACACAACTCAAACAAAATTTATTGTTTCTCAAACTAAACGAATAGTTCTAATTGTCGCAATTTAGCCCTCCAATGTCTAAACAACCTTAGCATAGTGTCCTACTCAAACCAAGATTACTTCCAAGCCTACTAGCAACGATCAACAACAATCTATGTGCAAAACACCTTAAACCTCATTAATCGCTAAACTGTCCTCTAGGTAATTTCCAACATTCCTTAAGGGCACACCCTAGGTATAGATCTCCTTAGCATTCATAACCTTATCAACTCCTCATACAAAATAAGTACTAGTGAAGGCAACCATATCCTCACATGGCTAAATGGTATCGGCACACTAAAATAATCGAGGGAAAGTAGAGAATAAAAGGCAGGAAAAGTGAAAGGGCAAAAGCTCAAAAAGAAAAACAAACAAACAAACAACTAAAAAGAGGCCACCCATGTCTGAAATAAGAGGGAAAAGGAGAGAAATAAGAGGGAAACTTGCTTCCATTCCACCTCCCTCCCTTTGGATCTTGATCTTTTCTAGGGTTTTGATTTGTAATTTTAAGAGTGTATGCTGCATTCCATGTATTGTCAGTCCCCATACCGTGTCTGCATGTGCACTTGAGTCCTATGCACACGGTCGTGCAGCATAAACTAATACATTAGTTTATTTATTTATTTATTGAATGATGTATAGACTAATTCACTATTGCACCCTATTTGCAATTTGAATTCAAAATTTATTGCATGACATTTGAATTCAAACTTCACTAAATGACTCTCCAAAGGATCAATTGCTATGGTGGGTCCCAAGGTTGAGAAGTGGGGCTCACATCAGTTTTATAACCTCTTTTTACAAACTTTTTGTCCTTCTGAATCTGCACCATTTCTCTAGCCCGAAAAAACTCTGGCGAGTTAATTGCTTGATGTTGCTCATACAAATGGGCACCTAAATATTGAAAATTAGTGGCAGCGATGAAGTGCTATCAGGAGTTGATTCAATTTGACAAAAAACGTGGAATACCCATCATCACATGTAGACAACAACTGTGCTTTGTACTTCTCATTGCCTGCTACAATCATAAACCGTTCTATATCTCATTTATGTTTTCTCCTTTCTTTTCCAATATTGCATTCTCTGTAGAGTTTACTTGATAAGTAGGAAAATTTGGTGACACCAACCCAAGGATTTAAGTTTGTTTAATGTTTGATGACATGCATGGGTGGTATCATATTTGGCAACTCTTCTAGTACTAAATTGGAAAAGTTCGGAACGTAAATTAGTTCCTCATGGAATTCTTTTATATTCTCCTGTATCACCGAGGAATTTATATCACCTTTTGCTTTACTCTCAGCCTCAAAAAGTTGCATGGACAGAACATTTGAAGGCCTCACTGGGTCAGATATTTCAATTGTAGTTTCAGTAACTTTCATTGGTTTGAGCACAATTCAACAGCCATTGAATGAAAGAATAGGTATTCACTCTCCTACCATTATGCACCTCATTGTCATAAAGCCATGGTCTCCCAAGAATAATAGGAGCTACGCATCGGAACCATGTCATAATAGGTGCTAAGCATCAGTGGCTGAGTTGTCTTTTGCGTGGGACATTTTTTGTATCTAGCCAAAATGCTCCTACTTGTGGCAACTATCTCTGTTTGCCACTATCTGGAGCTTGTCGTGGGAATGTAATAGCAGAATCTTTAAAGGCATAGCTGAATCCAGTTTCATGGTCGCAAGGCGTAGTCTCACCAAATGCACTTCGTGGGTAGTCTCCCTTTAGGAATTCAGGAATATATTGATGTCAGACATCTTGCGTGCATGGAAAGAATATGTTGATCTTACCTGATCTCATATGGTTTCCTTCCCAGGTTAGTGACGCTCTAGTGGGCGTCTATTTTACCTTGTCTTTTCTTGTAGCTCTTTTTCTTCATTTGTATGTTGTTTTGAACCTCTAGTGCTCTTTATATTTTATTATATATATATATGAACCATTTCAAAAATAATAATGGGTGCTACGCATCGGAACCATGTCACACTGAATGAGTCCTCATATTTGCCAATACATGTTGTAATCAAACACCACTTGGTTACCAGAATGGCTGCAGTTTTTACCCATGCAACTTGGTAGGGATGGGGATAATTTTTTCAATAGGAAACTTTAATTTGTTGACCATTTCCTGAAAAACCACATTCATGCTTCGATGACCATCAATAATAAAGTTGCATACTCATCTCCACACCAAACTTGTGCATGGAATATATTTGTGGATAACCAATCCTTGTTCTTCCTTTTGAGGTGGTGCAAAAAAAAAAAAAATTCAAACTACCAATAAATGCTCACAGTTGATTTCACTAGTTATTCCATTGAGGTCCACACTTTGGTCGTTGGGAGTTTCTTCACCATCAAGATTAGGTGTTTGACATGATCCAACTCTAGCTCTGTCTAAAACAATCACTATTTTGTCAAGGAAGATAATTGTGCCATTTGAATTAGTTGTGCATCTCTTATGGACTACCGGCGAGTTCCCCATGACAAAAGTTTTCTATTTCTTGGAAACATGGTGTTGTCCTTGCCTCGGAGTCAACACCCAAGTTTTCCTTGGAATCATCACCAAGTACTAGGAGTCTGCACCTTCTAATTAGGCTGGAGTCATTACTAACGAAGGAGAAAGCTAATGCATCGTAATTCAAATTTGAATTCCAACTGAAACTAATTAAAACGAAGACAATTGTACCCTATTTGAAATTTGAATTCAAACTTTATTGCATGATATTGATCACCCTTTCAAAAAGAAAAAAAAATTATTGTTTGATATTTGAACACAAACTTCACTAAATGATTCTCCAAAGGACCAACAACTATGGTGGGTCCCAAGGTTGATATATGGGTCAAGATTAGTTTCATACCTCTTGTAATGAACTTTAGCCCCAATTTTGTGCATCAAAAAGCATCTCGGCAAGCATCTTTAACATGGGTTGCAAAATATTCCAAAATTTAATGTTTAAAAGGAGTTTAGAACAGAGAACTCACACCTATATTTTACAAAAATATTTTTGATTTTGATGAATGATCATCCTATACATTTATCATAGTATTTTACTCCCTCCCTCCCTTCCTCAGCCTCCTTGCTCTCTTTTCTCTCTCAAGCATCAGATTACACACACTCTAATGTAGCGGCAGCGGAGAAGAAATCAAAATACTAATCAGTCCCGACAAATATCGGGCCATACACTTATGCTCTTCACATGTGTGGAGGTTTAGGTTAAAGAGTTCGGCGTCTGGCACGTGTGGCGAATGGACTTTAGGGCTGACATAGGGTAAAATACGAATGGGAAAGAAAGAAAAGGGGAAAATAGAGAGAAAGGAGCGGCGGAAGGTGGGAATGCTTGCAAAGGGCTGCAGTGGAAATGGAGGAAAGGAAAGAGGGAAGAAAGTGATCGAAGGAAGAAGATGGAAGAAGGGAAAGATACCTGGTAGGTCTAGACTATGTGGAAGAGGTCAGTGGGATGAGGTGAAAACTGATGGAAGGTGAGGCGACAACTAGCAGAGGCGATACTAGTGGTAGTGGCAATAACTGCAAGAGGCGGAAACTCTGGGATGAAGCCCAGCTAAGGTCGATGGTGTCTTTCCTTGGGATTAAGCCCAAGAAGATGTGATGGAATCGTGATTGGACTTGGCCACAGTGGAGGATATCCTGCAACAATGGAAGAGATCAAAGTGTCTGCAACTCGGGCAGAGGTAGGAGAAGATAAACAATAACTTGATAATTTCTTATTCAATTCATAATTCGAAAGAGGTATCTCCTCCCTTACATCCATAGCTATTTATAAGAAAACAAATACACGAAAATAGACAATGACTCTAAGTTTGGAAGGCCACGAAAGTGATTTCCAACTCTAGCACAACTTCTAATATTATTTTAGATTCCTAAACCAACAAAGAAAGCTACCAACCTGGCTTCCTTACTAAACTAGGACTTTCGATCTTAAGAGGATCAAATATAATAAAACAATTACTAAAAATGCAAAAATACTAAACTAAGGGTCTGTACTAAAAAGAGGGAATACGAATGGCTCGGGTATGCAGGAATAGACTACAGAAAGGGAATGGAAGAAAAGGAGAGAAAGAAGGAAGGATTCGCAGGAGGAAGCGGATCTGGGCTTAGGACAGGTTGCAGCAAAGAGAGGAGGGACTATAGGAAGTTAGCAATGGAAGATCTAACAATAGTAGGGACTGGCGGAAGTAGCAGGGACGATTATGGGGTGATATAGGATGATGGCGATGAAGAGATCTGGCTTGGATGGGTTCGTGGGTACCCAAAAAAACAAAAACAAAAAAAAAATGGGGAGAAGAAAGAGATGAGAGATAAAAGGTGTGTACCTGATAGAGGAAGAGGCTTCGCACCCCGTTCCGGTGGCTTCTCGCCGTCCTTGGCTTCTCACCGAGGCTCATTGATTTCTCACCAACACAACATGCGCATGAGTAGTTTTTCCACAGCAACAATCGTATGTTTCTTTTCATTCATAATCTGATCGCCCTAACGAGGCTTACAATGTATTTATAATAAACACACTAACAAAATGACGAAAATACCCATAAGTGTAAAATAAAACAAAATACCCTTAAAAAAAGTAGAAAGTTTCATTAAAAGAAGATAACTAGATAAAATAAAATCAAAATAAATCAATGTCGATCCAATACTCCGCATCACACTTCCTATTCCCCCCCAAAAAATTAAAAATAAAATATAGAGAGAGAGAGAGACTTCTCTAGAACTTTTCCACTCATTTCTACAAGAATCCAAGGATCTTTTTGGTTGGAGAATATAAGAGACACTAGGGGTTGCTCATTGTGCATCTTGTTTAATAATATTTTTTGTTAAGGGGAGTTCTACTAGAAAATACCATGCTACATCATTCATTTCTTTTAACTTTCGATCAACTAAATTCTAACATCTCTATGGTGGAATCCAATTCCCATACTTCTTGTAAGGAGAAACTTCCACCTAGGGGCATCTCCTAGGGGGGTCCCCTTAAAGTATTCTACCAATCCAAACACATTCTAAGACTCCTCTAAGTTCTAAAACACTCTACTGCACACAACTTTGCATGACACTAGGACAATCCATGGATTTTTATGCTTTTCTACATTGAACATTCAGCATCATTTTGGCTCCATATGAACCTCCCAATTTCTACATCTCTCTCTTTTGCTTTCGCCTTTCTTCATACTTGCCCATACAAAACATATGGAACTTGATTGTCATTTTCTAGAAAGTGCATAGACAAAAAAGATCTAGAAGTGTCTTTTGCCTTGAGTTCCAATTAGATGGCCAATGTACTGATTAGATGGCCCTTTTCTAGTAGCTTTCCAATTCCTACAACCAACATTTGCATTATCAAAGAGCCACTTGTCTTGTCAGGGTGATGTTAAGAAATATCGAGCCACCTCAAGAGTCTAATGTTCAATTAAACTACAAATCCTCATCATCGTCATCATCAAATGCCAAAATCTCATTTATCTGGTGCCAACTTTTCAAGTTCAATTACTCCATTTGACCTATCATAAACCATACCATCAATTACCCACTATTTGTCATGTCTTTTTTAATCCCTTCCCTCTAAGTTTTAAGTGGGCTACCTCTCTTTCTTGTGTCTGTGATTTGTAACCTCTCCACTCTACGTATTGGGGCCATCTCAAGTCTTCCACATACATGGCCAAACCTCAAATGAGCTTCCCTCAATTTGCCCTTGATTAGGGTTATTTTTTAATGGTCCCTTATGCATTCATTTCTAACCCTATCCTTTATAGTTAATTCACTCATCCAATGTATCATGCATATATTTGTTAGCTTAACTTTGTCTATTTGTCTTTTCTTCATAGCTCAACACTCTGCTCCATAGAGCAACAGTCTTATGACTATTTTATAAAACTGTCTCTTTAAGCAAAGTGAAACTGTATGAGGAATGTATTTATTTCTAAGAGTACTATATTAATTTATTTGGAACTCTATCTTAAGCCTTCTCTAGGTTAATAAATTCTACATATATGTTCTTCCTCCTCTCTCTAAATTTATCTGAGTTGTCTGAATGCAAAGACAGCTTCTATGGTTGACCTACTGACATAAACCTAAAATTTTCCAAGATATTTGACTCTTGTCACAGATGAGAATCTATAACCCTCTCCCCACAGCTTCATAGTAAATTATGAAAACTATAAATCCTCATCTATTGTAAATATTAAAGAGACAAACCTAATTAGTTTGTAACTTGTAATCTACTCCAGTCCCCTGTAATTTTTTGTAACAATCAATTATAACCATTGAATGAAATCGCCGCACAAGAAAATAACTTATAATCTGCAAATGGACTTCTCCAAAGTATTCCCATCAGCATACTTATTTTCACCTTTGACTATTCCCATCATCATATTTATTTTCATCTTTGACCATGCTAACTCACACATATAAGCCTTCGTTCAAACAAAAGGGAAAAATGGTATACTTAACACCATATGGATTTGTTCCGTTTACTTTTGAAGCACATATTAGCAAGCACACCAACAAAATTTTGGTAACCAAAAAAAATACACACCATTTTCTGTTAAGGGTAGATGTAGAAACAAATTTGTCGTCTAATTTCTCTTCCTCCCTCTTGGCCTCGTCCCGTTTCTGAACTGCCCTTTGCATGAACTGAAAAAATAGGAAAATCGACATGTATTCAAGAAAATATAGCTTCAGAACTCAACTCAGTAAATTTGAACTGGTTATAGAGGAGGGTGGTAAGAACGGAAATCACAAAATGGTAATTACATGGATAAAAACAAGGTACATAACAAGAGAGACAGTACAAGAAACGCGGCATACAAGGTATGTAGAAGAGTGGGAGGAGGAAGCAAATCTCACCTTCAAGTTCTTCAAAGTGCTCGAGAGCTCGCGTTTGGCCATTTTTGGCTACTGGGCTTCGATTCCTTCCCAATTTCATAAAATTTCTCTCTCTCTCTCTCTCTCTCTCTCTCTCTCTCTCTCTCCTTTGTTTTGTAATTGGACAGAGGATGGATATAGAAAGGAAAATTGCAGAGAAAAGGCCGACAACCAAAAGGCGGCGGCCTTCGTTTGCCGCAGAAGAGACTGGTTAGGGCTTGAAAACTGCAACGGACCTCTCTAGTCTACGAAACGCTCGGCTCATGCTTACAAGGTGGGCCTCACCATTTCCATGTCTAAATTCTTATTTATTAGATATCTTGGAAGAGATTTTTTTCCCTTCAACTCTTAAAGTTCAAAATTAAAATCTAAATAAATATTTAGTTTGTTTTAATGTCAAAATTAAACTTCACATAAATATTGAAGTTTCTAATGAGAATAATATCGCTCTTTTATCACTAGAATGCAATGTAGAGTTATTTTATATTCACATGTTTTGTAAAAATTCATTTTAATTTTATACTATAGATTTACTAAAAGATCAATATTTGATAATAGGATAAATTTATCAAAAGTTGATAAACTTAATTTAAAGTGATATTTTTATAAATTATTGAGCTGCTTAAAAAATAAATTTGATTTCAATAGGGTTCGATACAAAGATAGGTTAAATGAACATATATCTAAAATAGATATCACTTTAAAAGATAAAATGGTATGCATAACAATAAAAATTAATTATTTTATATGCTCCAATAAACTTGAGCAAGAATTTTGGCCAAGCATTTTGTAAGTGATTCTATGACAAATCATATTATAGAATATATGTTTTTTGGCATAAAAGATTGGTTGAATAGATTTGAAATAATGTGAATTGATAAGAGTATCTTTGAAGTAGAGCCTTATCAAATTATTGACCCATTTCATGATAGGGATCCGATGGTGACCATTACTCATTTAAAAGCAATATTATCATATCCTCTCATGGAAAAAGTTGGATTAAATAAAGTTTAACTGGGTTAAACGTAGTTAAACTCCATCAAACTTGTGTCTTATATAGTAATATAAATAATATTAAATTATTAATTAAAATTTAATTGATGGTTGAAATAATTATTTAAGAAAAAAATATTTTTTTAAATTAAAAAAAAAGGATTTGAATTTTTTGAGAAATAAAAAAACAATTTTTTTATTTTATAATTTTTGAAACCTTTTTTTATAAATCACAGTTCACGATTTTTTAATAGGATAATTACTATAATTATTAATAATAATTATACAATTTTCTTTAAAAAATATCATCAATATTAAGCCTTAACATAAAAAGTATTAATGAAGGCTTTTTTCCTAAATAACAAAACTAAAATTATATATATTTATTTATTTATAATTTATCACAACGCTAATGTCCCTTTAAAACATATCTAGATTTCTTAAAACACTTAATTTCTTCAAAATTAAAAACTTCAATTTCCAACTAAAGTTCTAACATGCCTTACCACAATTTTTAACATTTTCAAAGTTTATTTGTTGAAGTTAAAATTTTAATTAGATGACTTATTTTATGATTAAATAAATAACAACTTTATTTGTCAAGTTAATTAGATAATTTTTTTAGATAAAATATACATAAATATAACATTTTTAAATGTAAAAAATTCAGTTTGATGATATCCCTTAAGTTACTTAATTGTTATATTTGTAGACACAAAAGAAACTGAACTTGAGTGGGACTAACTACTAAGTATGAATTATAAAAAAATTAAGATTCAAATAATTCTTCATAAAAACTGAAGATTTTGGCAACTTAATCGAACAAGCGGGTGGGTGAGGCAGAGTAATCAAAGATTTTGTATCATTTATATTTGTAATTTAAAACGGCGAGCCATATAGTTTTCTGCTAGCCGAAGCGCATTTCAATGTTTTATTGAAAATTACTATTTTGTCCTTCCATTTCCACACCCTCTGGACACACTAACATTTTTTGGGCACAGTCCGAACAAACGATTTTTGAGCATACTCTGAACGATTTTTGGGCAAATGATTTTTCATGTGGAACGTGCTATTTCTTCCATTTTTGGATTGTGGAGAGGGGTTTTTAAATGAGGTGAATTCTCGATCGATTTCTACAAATAAAGTATCAAAATTCATTTACTCTGAATTTTATGAACTCCATGACTGATTTTAAGTGAAAATGGTAAATGAAGATCTCATTTAAGTGTGAAGTATAATTGAAAACTAATCGAAATATACAACTATAAAATCAATATTGGAGTTTATAAAATTCAAAGTAAATGAATTTGATACTTTGTTTGTAAAAATCGGTCAAGAAATCGCCTCATTTGACAATCCCTCTACACAACCCAAAAATGGAAGAAACAGAACGTTCCACGTGAAAAATCGTTCGGACTATGCCCAAAAAACGTTCGTTCAGACTATGCTCAAAAATCATTCGAACTATGACAAAAAAACATTCGTGCATTCAGAGGGGGTGGAAATGGAAGGGTAAAATAGTAATTTCTAATAAAACATTGAAATACGGTGTCTATATGGCTGGCCTTTGAAACTTCAAATTAATAAGATGTTTGAGACTTTGGAAAGGAAAAAAATGCTCCTTGGGAGCACCATATTTTTCTCAAGAATGGGAAATGAAACAGCTGATCATGAAATGACCATCTCCCTCTCTACTTCCCTCACACTCCCATCCAAATGTGTACTCTTATTCTTAGATGAGATCATGAGATGAAGATGAAGAAAACCAGTATGAAAGTTTCTTTCTATCTTATTTTCTTAGATCTTCTCTATATTTTTTTTCCCTTTTTTCTTCTCCTCTCTTCCTCTCGATTTCTTTCTATGAAATTTGTTCTTGCTCCAGTTGTTTTCTTTCTTTCCAAACGTGGTGTGGCTCACGATTTTATCAACTAAACCGTGTTGACCCGTGGGTCATAATGGTCTTCTGTGGCCTAACTCTTAAGATGTTTTTTTTTCCGAACCGAACCGTAGACATGGAGGTCGCAGTCCACCAGCCATTATATGACAGTTTCTGCCCCCGCCATTATGAGTAGACCATTCATTCTTTTGAACTGTGATTATTGTACTGAAAAGTATATGTGAAAGCCTTCAGATTAGCCTTCCAAATTCCAAAGAGTGTTAAGCAAGAACTCTCATTAGATGATTATGATATGTTTCTCAGCAGTTCAATGGGGCCAAAATAACTTGAAAGAGTCTCTTGTTTGAAATTCTTTTAACTGCGATTGTGATTTTTAGAATTACTAAATTTTCAACAAGAATTCCACAATTGGTTAAAGTGAAATTCCTAGAAATTGTAGTGCAAAAATGCTCAAATTTCAAGTAGTTATGAAGTTGACTTCTCAACAGGCTCAAATCTTCCATATAGAAATTACCAAGTTGGGCTACATAATAGGTAGGTTCAAGGTTGCCAGGAAAGAAATACATCAAATAACTACAGAATAAAAAATGGGCCAAATAAAGGTTGCTTAATTTATTACAATGTGGTATATATGATATACATGGATGATTCAAGGGTGAGGAAGGTATAAATATACATGAAAATATTAGGTAGAGACCTCCTAATGGACCCTCCAATGGTCAATCTAAACCGTTCACAAATCTATCGCATGTGAATTGGTATATATCCTGAATTGACACCCATCCAACTTTTATACATTGTTGAATTTTCAAGTAAAAAATTACATTTATCTAAAGCCTATAAAACCATTAAATTAGGAAATATTATATTGTTTGTCATGATAGCATGCATCTTGATAAGGTCTGTAATAAAAAAAAAAAAGCAGAAAAGGTCTCTATTTCACAAAATAGAGATCAGTCTCACTAAATCATTACCTTATATATAAAAGAAACATGCATATATAGAATAACGTTAAATAGTGGCCTTATTGGTGAAAACTAATTACTTGAACAAACAACCTTATTGAATTCTGCCAAAAAAAGTCCTGATTGAGTAAACTGGAAAAAAAGTAAATTATCTCTTCCTACTTCCTACTCTAATGAACAGATTGGGATGATAACTGTGCATGAAAAGAATCTTGTACTGTAAAATGCAATTCAACTCTGTAGGAAACCTTTTGCAGGTTATGAGAATAAAGAGGTGCAAAAGAGCAAAGAATAGGGCAGCATATCAAGTAATAGTAAAGCTGAGTGAGGGTCAAGACTCCATTTGCATGCCCTTCTGCTATATATCTATTTCATTTCTCAATTTCAACACTGTAAGAAATGATTTAAGGAAACAATCATTTATTTCCTCCAAAGAAGACTATCAAATATCACTTCTGCTAGGGGTGAAGTAAGGTTTGTGGAGATATATGAAGGCTCAAAGAAATTTAAATTTCACATCACCATGCATCACTGCCAATACATACATGGCTACAGTCTGCACAGCTGTGAATCCAGTAAGTAGACCACACACAGAAAAGCACTTTTACAATAACATTGCAGTGAACATATAATTAGTCAATCTGTAGATTTTGGTCAGATCAGTAACTGCTACCATTTTCAATCAATTGCAAAATAAAGCATTGCCCAAGGACATTGTCCTATAGAAGATCAAGACGAAGTATAATCCTATGGGCATTGGTGACTGAATCATTCATTAGGGTCACAGTGAATCATCTCGATGGGAGCTGGCAAAGTTTGCCCAGTTTGTTCTTGATTTGCTTTGTATAAGAGCTCAATTTGCAGGTATCAGTGTTTGTATCAGAGAGAGAGAGAGAGAGAGAGAGAGAGAGAGAGAGAGAGAGAGGGGCAAGAATCACTAGAAGATTACCTCAATTAAAAGCAACTGTGCAATTGTGCTGATACTTACTCTCTAATCCGCAAACAATCCATCATTGGAATATTTTCTTTTTCTTTTTTTTCTTAATTGGTTCTCGATCATCAAGAGGAATCCCAATTGTAAGAATCAGGAATATGGGTACTCAAAAACGGGTTGAAATTTGTGCAAATAATGCTTTGAAATCTTTTGTTGGTGTACCTTCACCCTCTGGCTTCGATGACAGATCAAGTGCCTTGAACTTTGCTTCCTCAAATTGCAATGCCTGCCCATACAGATAATGTTAGCATAGTTCAAATTATACACCAATTAAAAAGACAAGAAACACCCAAGTGAGGTAAAATCTGGGAGAGGAATATATAATCTGAATAATGTTACATCCAGGTCATTCTGCGTATGCAAGTGCCCCACATTATTGTAACCAAGATGGTTCTAACTGATGGCTTCTTTGTGGAAAGATCAGGTACCAAAAGTCTCCTTGATGAGACACCCTAAATTTCTAGATTGAAGGCCTTCAAGTAGATGGTTAGCAAGAAACCACAGTAGTGGTTCACGCCAAATGGAAAAGGCTAAAACGCTGATGTTAGGACCTAATCAGAATTAGTTAAACTTAGGATGGTTTTAAAATGTGGGAGCCACCAAATCCATAATAGACTGTTTCACACAAACCAAGAAGACCCATTTGAAGAGAAGCGTGGAGAGAAATGACAAATACCTGAATGCAAACCTCTGCTACGTCAGCCCTAGCAATGGTTCTTGTTTGGGTTTTAAGAAGCTCATCATCCTTTCCAACAAGTAGTTCCCGCACACCACCTTCCTTATCTTGTAAGCCTCCTGCCCTGCCAATTCCAGTCAATGATACAGAAATAATTAATTAAGATACCCAATATAGTCCATTACAAGGTAGATCTACCAGCATTACAAACTGATAGCAAAAGATGATTTCTTTTGGAAGTACAGAGAATGTTATGAATGCCTTGGAATCTCAAGCAGTTTTTTTAGCAGAGACAGTTAAAATTCATTAAAACATAAAAAAAGTACAAGGAGAACAACAATCAATCATGAAACCTTACAATATAAGAGAGTCAACAAATACAATCTCAAGCCCCCCTATCCTATGATTCTTGCCCAACAGATTATAATTAAGAAATTCTACTGCCGGCACCAACTTATGGACTCCAACCTTCGCCAAAAAATGGACGACACTGTTAGCCGAATACCTCACATGCCCGAAATGGATGATTCCATTCCTTGTCAAATGCCCAATCTCCCTTACCACATTAGCCGATCTCCATGGAGGCTTTTTCCTACCACTCTACGCAATAGCATTCATACAGTCACCTTCAAGGCTTCAACTACAAGATTTCCATTCCCACACATTGACCAAAGATAGATCGTTCTCCTACTAGCTAATAACTCTGCCTCGTTAGATTCAAATTCCAGTTGACTCGGAAAAGGCTAAAATCATTCTCCCCCATCATCATGTGCCATCCCCCTCATACCTGTTAGACCAAGTTTACCCTTAGCCGCCCCATCGAGCATTGAACTTATTAAACCCAACTTCTGACTTTAACCAGCGCATTTTTGGTTTGTCCTTTGACTTTCCACCGCTCAAACACTCTTCCCACGAGCGATGAAAGTCCTCTAAAGAATACCCAGTAAACTCCTTATACAATGAAAACCCCATTTCGGCTTCTTAAAGACCTCCCTAACCTTTAGAAACTTGCCTTGGAATATTCTAGTGTTCCTCTACCTCCATATGGACCAGAATATGACAGCTAGGATTAATCTCCAAACCACCCTTTTTCCCCTACAGACACAGCTCCTCACCATTCCGTTATTAGACTCTCCACATCCATGTTAAACACCCACGAAGCATCCATGAGTTTCAAAAAACTATCCCAAATGAACCTGGAGAACTGACACCTACACATTAGATGGTCAATAGATTCCTCTTCCAACTTAAATAAAATGCAAACCTCAGATGTGCCTTCTGGTAGGAGACCCCTCACCCTTAAGTTACCTTTTGTCGACATCTTACCTTTAATCATTGCTCAAGTGAAGATTTGAATCCTAGGGGAATCTTATAGTTCCAAGCTCTATTACAATGGCAGAACCTTGCTTTGGTTGGAGTATACTGCTTTTAGAAGAAAGAGCCTCCATCGAAAAATCCCTTGAGAATTCAAAGATGCAAATCCACCTATCGTCCTCCTTTGGCCATCTGAGTGTCCCTGAAAACTTGTAATAGGAGTGTGTATTGATCCTTTTCAAGGAACCTTAAAGCTTTCCTAAAACTTCGTTGAGTTTGACCATTCAATATTCCATAATACTCTTCCACAAAGGTGTCCTTATTACTCGCTTCCCTTAACAACCTTTCACCCAACCAAGTGTCATTCTAGTAGGAGAACTTATTTCCTTTCCCCACTAATTGGTGACTGAATCCTAATGGTTGCAAATGAGTCTTAATCCTGATGGTTCGATTGCCAGATAAAAAGTTAGATTGGTTGCCAAAAGCTTTATGCAAACATACGGGCTTGATTATTAGGAGACTTTTCTCTCTTGTGGCCAAAATCACATATGTTCGGATCTTGATATCCATTACTACCACGTATCAATGGCTTCTTCTTCAGTTAGATGCCAAGAATGCATTCCTTCATGGTGAATTAAAAGAAGAGGGCTAAATACTTCTTCCTCTCGGGTTTGTGAAACAAGGGGAGCAAGGGTTGACCCGCAAACTCAAGAAAGCTATCTACGACTTTAAGTAGTCTCCACGAGCATGGTTCGATAAATTCAACAATGCCTTATTGAAGTATGACTTTTCTTGCTGTCAGACAAATCATTCTATGTTTATTTATTGTGCCAACTCTTGTGATGTTTTTAGTTGTTTATGTTGATGATATTGTGTTTACTGGGAATAATGGTCCATCTATTAATGCAATTAAAGACTATTTATGGAACTCCTTTGATATCAAAGATTTGGGGCCACTTTGTTATTTTCTCGACATCGAGGTTACTCATTCCTCTAAAGGGTTTTTTCTCTCCTAGAGAAAATATGCCTTGGATCTCTAACAGGATGCAAGCCAACAGATACTTCTCCTAATGTGGGCCCCCTAGATAACTCCACATTTTATCAGAAACTAATAGGTAAACTTATTTATCTGACCATCACTCGACCCGATTTATCCTATGTTGTTAGAGTAGTCAATTAATTTATGCATGCTCAGGTGATGCCCATCTTCAAGCTATTTTTCTGATCCATTGCTATCTTCAAGGCTCACTCTGGACGAGGCTTGTTCTATAAACATCAGTCTCAACTAGTTATTCGCGGTTACTCATATGCTGATTGGGCTAGCTCTCCTAATGAACGTCTCTCGACCACAATATATTGCATTTTCTTAGGATCGCATCTTGGTCTTTTCGCATAACAAGAAACAAACTGTTGTTACCCGTTCTAATGCAGAGGCTAAATATCGTGTCATGGCCAATACTGCCTGTGAATGACAATGGTTCCAACACTTTCTATCCATGTTGTATTTTGCCTCCTCTAAATCATTATAGATGTTTTGCGAAAATCAGGCCGCAATCAACATTGCATCCAACCATGTGTTCCATAAGTGCACAAAGTATATTGAAGTTGATTGTCCCTTTCTTCACCATCAAATTTCTTTGCGTCATATTCTCACTCATTATTTGCAATCCAAAGATCAACTTGTTGATATCTCACCAAGGCCATCACTCGATCACAACTTGATAACATCTTAAGCAAACTGGGTTTAATCGATATCTTTGCACCACCTTGAGAGGGAGTTTTGTAGATATGGTGTATTTTTCACAAGTTAAACTGATAGGGGCATCCTGGCAACTGATCCACAATCAAATTCATCTTCAGTGGACCTTGATCTAGCAGAGTAGATTGCCATGACTTACATGGACCATTTTGATTGAGGTGATCCTAACTGGACTCCGCCTAATAAATCCACTAATTTTATTAGTAGAGGCCCAGTTAAGCAGAATGAGCCAGGCCAGCCTGCTAAGGCCCAGTCCAAGCTTAAACAAGCCAGACCTCAATCTAAACTCTCCAAGAAGACCAAATTCGTCCAACCCAAGGATTTCTCTCCTCAAGTGACACATGGCAGCCCCAGATTAAATTCTCCGTGCAAGTGACGAGTAAAGGAGGTGGAAAAAGGAAATGGAGAAGAGTAGGTGGAGAAAGTAGGCAAAAACTAAGTAGATGAGCGAATTTGCCTACTTAGGTCTCTCTCTTTGTTTTCTTTTAATCTTGTCCATTCAATAAACCTTAAGGCATATTCTAGGGTTGAGATGGATTGGTCAAAATTAGACTACAATCCCTCATTAAAAGTTTTTTTTTTCCTTTGAATTTTAGAGAAGGAATTTGCCTCCTTAGGTGTGGTCGACCTAGGCAGGGGTAAATTGGTGTTTTGGCTAGTTTTTCCCTATAAATACATGTAGTAGGGTCGAATTTCATAGACAAATAAGAATTGAATAAAATTTTGAGAAGTTCTCTCTCCGACTTTGTGGAGTTGTGTTCTTGAAGTTGGACCGAGATCCAGACTTCTTCTTCATACAAGTACCAATTTTTTTATTCAATTAAGCATGGTTTTTCTTAGATTAAGCAATGTATAATTCAAATTCCATTATTCTCTTTTAATTATATGCTTCTGGGAAATTCAACATCATATTCAATTAGAAGAGAAATTTAATCTAGAAATTCCATAGGCTTAATTGAATTCTGGGAAACTTGTTCTTTCCAGTTCAGGTATTGTTCAACAAAACCCCAGCCACAGCAAAATCCTTTCTCGAACCGAGATCGGCTGCGCAGGTCTTTCGAAGACCACTCTGAAACTGCAACCTACTGGTGGATATTTTCATAGATCTGACCCTAGGCCCACATCATAAATGTGTATATTCTATAGTTGACTTTCGATTGTAAATTATTCTTATTTTCTTTTTTCCTCAACTTGATTGGGTCCCTGTATTTTCTTCTGTTGGAGAGACAATGATGTAGGCCAAGTTGCATTTGATATTTTAGATTCGGGGTTTTAAGCCGAATCACGGATTTCGATGAAGAAACCCGAAAGACCACTCTCAAATCTCTTGATTACTCTCAAGAAAAATGAAGGTGGGGGCTAATTTCGATGGGACTGTTGGCGGAATCAACTTCACCAAAGAAATTAGGCGTTCTCGAGTTTAAGTACGGTCTAAACTCGGAGAACCTTCTCATGAAATAATTTGGATTGTGGAATCCAAATTTAATTAAATATTAGAAAATGCACTAATTGAAATCAAGATTCAAAATGCAAAAAAATTTCAAATAATCTAATTAAAATCAATTCAACACAAATAGCACAAATCAAATTCAAAAGGAATAAACTCCCCAAATCATGGGAGATAAAAGCTTCAAGCTTGATAAAATTCAATAATAAAAAGTCTCAATTACAAATGCTTGGCCATCATATATTTATAGGCTTATTCCATCTAAAAAGAAATACAAAATAAAATAACTAAAGAGACAAATTAAAAATCAACTTTCCAACCCTTTCCATTATGTTCCATGTTTGCAGCACCATCGTCCCTTTCCTTCTTCATTTTCCTTTCGTTTTATTTTATATTTTTCCATTTTATCTCTTTTACCTTTGATTCTCATGTCCTTTCTTATTCTCAAGCGTGGTGGCTTCTTCTTTCTTCCTATTTTCTTTCTTTTTCTTTAATTCTCTTTCCATTTATTCTCTTGTAATCATTGGCAGCTTCTCTATATTTCTTCTCTCTGCTCATCGATCTTCTTAGCTTCCTCTTTTATTTTCTTCACCTTTCCATTTCTTATTTCATTAGCTGCTTCGTTCCTTCTCCATGGACCCTGCCAACGAAATCTGTCACCAGCGCCTTCTCTGTACACGGCTCTGCAGGGTTTAATTATTTCTTTCTTATTTTTTCTGCTGATTTTTCTCCTAGCTTGATTTGCCCAATATTTTGTGAAAGAATCTGTGGCTCCCTGTACAGTCATGTCTGACTAGGCGTTCATGTGGGGTCTGCATAGTGCTAAGTCATGGTGACATGGCATTCAAGGTGGGGCCCTTTCTTCCCTCCATCGGTCCGATGTTCGATTCGAAAGGTTAATTCTCCAATTTTAATCAATCGAGTCTCGATCAGGTCGTCATCAGGTTCGTCGTGTTTGATGCCTGCATCAGACAATGAATACAATACACAAAGAATTATCTCTCTCAATTCTTCCCTTTTCCTCCATTACTTTCTTATCTTCCTATTTTCATTCTAACAGTTATCACTAGGACATAATATAAGGGGTTGTTGGGTAGTGGTTGAGAGGAAGGAGAGTGATTCGATTAAGGTAGGGGTCTGAACAGTGGGTGAAGTCCTAATAGGGGCCAAATATCTTTAAAAAAACAGTAGATCTGAAAGTAGGCAGAGTCCTGAAAGTGGCAAACAAAACTAGGTAAGGAACTTGGCTCATGAGGATACCATAATAGATATGGAAACCACTGATCAGTATATTCAATAATACATGTCATGAATATATACATGAATCAACATGGTTATCTAAAACCATGCATCATTATAGCAACAGTTCTAAACTTCATGGACTCTAAAATTGTGCATCCACAACAATTTTGAACACCATGGACTCTAATATCTAACATCAGATATCCTTATCACAATAATTCACATTGACTAAC
Source organism: Chimonanthus salicifolius (assembly GCA_013350335.1). Lineage (NCBI taxonomy): Eukaryota > Viridiplantae > Streptophyta > Magnoliopsida > Laurales > Calycanthaceae > Chimonanthus > Chimonanthus salicifolius. Next base: position 35,113,411 of record CM023539.1, read on the forward strand.
AAATTTCACATTTCCCATTCTATGGGGCTGTAAATGTTAAAATATCTTTCATCCAATTGTCAAACCATATTGAATGCCTCTCATCCACTTGATGAATTGGCCATTCTAATTTGAGTGAGGCATATTCATAGTGGGGAGACATTTGGCATGATACCAAAAATGGGCATGCATTGTATGTGGTACAGTGTGCCATGTTGGCACATATGGCTGTTGGAACCCAACAAATGAAGGTGCGTAGATCTAGCGTAACTCCTCAGAATTGTCATAGAAGAGTCCAAGAATTCCCTGGGCAAGTAGATTTATTCAAAACCCTAACAGTTTCAAACTTGTGGATGCATGGAGAATAGGTTGGGATCTTGTGGGCCTGATGTCTTACAATGGCATTGCTGCAAGATCCCAAGGTGGGGAGATATATATATATAAATCTCCCCACCTTGGGATCTTGCAGCAATGCCATCGTAAGACATCAGGCCCACAAGATATATATATATATATATATATATATATAGATCAAGCTTGGCCAATATGGTATACATTCAATTTACATTCAGGAGCAGGCCATTGAGAACCAGCTTAGGAGTGAATGTGTTTTTCGGGGTTTTCCAGTGTGAGATGACAAAGGGTGGTCCCCACTTGTTGAACGGCTTTGAGTGGGGTGTGATTGTGGAAACTCTTAAACAGTGACGTCAATTTAGTTTCAGGCAGTTCAGACACCAATAATGGAACTTTTTAAATCGATAAGATACAGTTTAGAAGGACCCCTTACCACAGTATTTAGTTAAACAAATGGTAAACTGCAAAAAAAATTACAAAAAGAAAAATTAATTATATCAATAAATGTAATATTTAGGCAGTTGTACCTTATGATTGTGTATGGTATACCAGAGTCTGCCAAATATTGTTCAGCTTTCCTCTTCCATACCTTTGAACATCAGAGAACAATTATTAGCACTATTAAGATTTTCTTTTCTTTTTGAAACAGTAAAATTCCATGAACACTACATAGATTAAAACATCTTCCTAGACAAATAAACAATGCAAGTTTGTTCCATTGCATCCCAAGACCTAACATGGTTCAAAGTCAACAAAATCACATTTTCTTTAAGTTTGGATCTTGCTGGTCCCATTGACATATCTTCTTTGTTACTCGGTGCTTATAATTATCTCTCTTTTTTTTAAGCGGTAACGAAGGCAAATTATATTAATAAAGAAAAGAACAGTACAAATACATGAGGGTCTATAAGGTCTAGACCTAGAAAAAACACACAAAAGAAGAAGGCATAAATACAAGACATCCATATAACGAATATGATAAACTGAGTATCAATCCTACTCAAATTCCTCCTATCTCAAAGATAGAAGACGCCTGAAATTGAGTTGTCGACTTCGTTCTTTGCAAAGAAGTCAGCAACACCATTAGTTGTGCGACTAACTTGGGCGAAGGATAGTTCGAGTCCTGAAGCGAGAGCTCTCATCTCCTTAACCGTAGTAATTAATATCCAGAGGGATCACTTCAATCCCTTAGCACATTTGATTGCATTTGTCGAATCCCCTTTTATGACTAGTTTTCCAAGCCCGGAAACTCTCCAAATGGTCAATGATCTTCTAATAATGAAGAGTTCCACCTCGTTTGAATCCCTAAGCTCCACCGACTCTGTGAATACTAGGGTTGTTCGGCCATTGTGGTGTCTAAAGACACCTCTTATCCCTGCTGGTCTGAGTTTTCCCCTAGAAGCTCCATCCACAATAAATTTTTGGACACCTCGTTGAGGAGGGGACCAGTTGACTAAGATTTTTAGATTCCTAGGTGTTGTGGGACCCACATCAGAGTAGAGTTGACCAAAATCTCATTAGTTGTGTAATTGATTGTAAATAACCATTGTGTTATTCTTTTCCTAAAATAGATCCCTAGATTAGCTCTCATTCTTTTATATATACATGTAACCATTCAGTGTATAGACACATGATCAATACAATATTCAGAGATTTTCTTCTCCAATCTCTTTTCTTTATTCTTTTTTTCTACACTTGGGTATCCGCTTATGCATTCTTCCCACGACGAAAAGAAGTATGTGGCTTTGAGTCCCTTGAATAAAAACTTGGAGTTGACTCATCGTCCCATGGTGTTCTCCATCTATGACTTTTGGGTTTGGAGGGGTTCTATGGGTTGTCTTGATTGTATTGGATGCGTTTTTATGGATTTGATATGTATTTTGGGGGGTTTTGTTTCCTTTGATTTGGATATCTTGTATTTTTCCTCTCTGTGCTAGGGTTTACATCTCCCGAACCCTTTCTATTGTTGTTTTTTTCATTCTTTTGTACTTATTTTTTCTTATTAATGCATTATTACTTTGTTATTACTAAAAAAACTCTTTACTAGAAAGAAGCCAAACACAAAGGCTCCATTTGACTTTTTGAAAGAACTCACTAACCTCAGTTGACTTTCCCTCGAAGATTCTGCAATTTTTTTCCTTCCAAATGGACCATAAGAATGCTGCGGAATCGTGTTCCAAGCTACCTTCATCCTAGGGTTAAGTCTAGAGAGGAACTAAGACTACTAATCCTTCACAAGTTCTATCGAAAACCCATGGTACACCCAAAAGACTAGTGAAATTTATCCACAAATTCCAAGCGATTGGGCATGTAGCAAAAAGGTGATCGACATCTTCCTCCAACAAACCACACAGTGAACAACTAAGATCCTCCTCCAGTCTCAACAATCCTCTCCTTTTGAGGTCCATTCTAGAAAGAACCTTTCCCTTTAGAGCACACCACACAAAAGATTGAACCCTTGGGGTGCTAGACTTTTCCAAGCTAGACTAGAGAGAGTGTCTGCATTATGTTTTTGTTGTAGGACCAAGTCTACCATTGTCCTAACCGAGTAAGTAACCGATGAATTGTTGTGGGACCCATTTCAGGATACAATAGACAGTATCGGACCCACCTTCTAGATATAGTTGACTAGAATATTTCTAGTTTAGGAAATTTGACTCAGAATATGTTGTTAGATGTGCAAATTATTGTAAATGCTTATTCATTGGTTTATTTCCTTTTTGGCCACCACGAATGGCTCTACTATATATACATGTAACCTCTAGACATTCAATACAACACAATACAGAAAATTCTTCTCCATATTCTCTCATTATCCTATTATTCTCCATGGTATCAGTCAAAAAAGATTAAGGACAATTTTTTTTCCGTTTTACTGTTCTGCCGGAGTTACTGTTCCTCGCCGGAATCTGACATCATCTTTGGATCAGATCTTTGGGGGCTTCTGTAACGGGCCTTCTTCCCTTTGTTTCTCTTCTGTTTTGAAGGTTTTTCCACTCAGTTTTGAGGAAAGAATTGTCACTGTTTGGTTCTGGTACATAACCCTCTCCGGACGTCGTTTGTCTCTCCAGCGAGTCTCTCGCCGGTGGGACCTCTGCTTACCCCTGCCATTTTTGGAAGGGCTACCTATCCACGGCCTACGATTTGCCCTCTTGAGGCTTTTGGCCAAATTTTTTTGGGTTCCTTCTTCTCTAACGATATTACTGTTCAAAACCAGATTTTTGGGTTTCCTGCTTCCATCCACTAGCCTCTGTAGACTACTCCTTCGAAACTTCCACCAGTGATGTCGCCCCTACCAACGCTTTGGATCTACCTGGCTTCTGCTCCACTTTGTGACTTGTGGGACCCACTTCCGATGCCTTCTTTTTCTAGCACTGTTGCGGCACCTTCAGGACTAGGACTGTTCTGACGTGACCTGCTGGTTTTTGGATCTTTCTTCTTAGATCTGCAGATTTCCACTTCGATCAACCTTCAGGTGTTCTGCTTTGACCACACCTAATTCATTTTGTCTTCATCAACGTCTTCTGATCATGGCCCCGTCCACTACATCATCTACTGCCGCTTCTATTCCAGATATGGCCTCTTCTGGCTCTCCCCAGATTGGTCAAATCACGACAATATTGCTCAATGAGACCAACTACTTTCAATGGCCTCATTCTGCCAAGATGTTCTTGACTGCAAAGCAATTGTCCTCCTAAATCAATGGTACTACGCCAGAATCGGCTAAGGCTGATTCTACTTATTCCACCTGAGCAGCAAATAATTCCCTGGTCCACTCCATGGAGGATCATGTCTGGTGCATGGTCTACACTCTTCCCACTGCTAAAGATGGGACATTGTTCAGACTCTCTATTCTAATGGATACAATTACACTCGTATTTACAGTTATCTGAAATGGTTTCTCATCTTCGATAGGGGGAGGTTATCACTTATCCAGTACTATTTGAAGTTGTGATCTTGTTGGTTGGAGCTGGATGAGATTCAATCCATCGGTAGTATGTTGAACAACAATGAATATTTGCATTATTAGCTGGGCTCAACTCTGGTTTTGAGTCCACACGGGCCCAACTACTTGGGAAATGACCTCTCCCCTCTTTGGATGAGGTCTACTCTGCATTACTTCAGGATGACAAGCGCCGTCCGGTTATGACTCTTATGTTGTTGAATGCTCTCATTGGTCACAACTCACTCTTTCATGCCTCCTCCCACTCATGACACTCCCTCTTCCTGTGGCAAGGATCCATCTTCTAACACTCATAGGGACACTAAAGGCCCACGGAAGAAGGGTGCCAGTTTTTGTATCTATTGCAAGATGAACAATCATTATATTGATTCGTGTTACAAGTTTCATGCTCGCCAAAAGCAAACTAATCTCTCTGTTGCCCCTCATGTTGCTTCTTCCTCTTCGCCCCATGTGTGGCTTTGGCATTGCCGATTAAGACATCCTTCTGACTCTGTTTTGAAAAAACTTATTCCTTCTTTATTTTTTCATCATTTTGAGTATGAAAATTGCTAGTATGGCAAACATAGTAGAACTCATTTTCCTCCTCCAATAACAAACGTGCATCTACATTATTTTCTATTATATATTCCGATGTTTGGCAATCTCCCTCTATCTCTCACACAGGTTTTCGTTAATTTGTTTCATTTATTGATGATTATTCACGCATGGCATGGATATATAAGATGAAACATAAGTTTGAGATGTTTGATCATTTTCGCACGTTTTACAAATGGGTTGAAATTCAATTTGATTAAAAAATTCAAATTTTGGTAGTGATAATGGGGGAATATTTGTCACATTCCTTTGTTCAATTCTGGCAAGACTATGATGTCAAATCTTAACTATCTTGTCCATCTACACTTCAACAAAATGGTCTAGTTGAACGAAAGGACCGACACCTACTTGAGGTAGCCCGCTCTCTTATCTTTACGATGCATATCCCACAGTCGTATTGGCCTGAAGCAGTCTTAACCTCATATTGTCTTATCAATCGCATGCCATCTCGGTGTTGCTAGACAAGTCACCTATTGATCTTATTTCCCTACATAAAACCATCCACAGTCTTCTCTTACATGTTTTTTTGTGTCTGCTTTGTTCACCAATTTTTTGGTGATAAACTCTCTCCCAGGGTTATGCAATGTGTCTTTTTGGACTATTCCCCTTTTCATAAAGGATACAAGTGTCTTGATCCCCTCACAGGTAAAACATATGTGTCCATGGATGCCATCTTTTTTGAGACAGTCCCCTACTTGTCTGCACCGTCTAATTCTTCCCGCTCTACCTGTCCTACCTGCAGATATGAATCCTTCTAGCACTACCAAGTCCACTCTGGTGTATCGACGCAGGCAGCCCAGGCCTCCACTTCCAGCAGACGCTACCCTCTCATCTACCCCTAGTCCAGATCCATCCACCACTGATGAGTCTGATCTTCCCATTGCGCTCCAGAAAGGTAAGCGTGCTTGTACCAGTCATCCTCTTGATTGTTTTGTCTCCTATCATGCTGTTTCTCCTTTCTATCACATTTTATTACAGTTCTGGATAACATTATGATTCCAAAGAGGATTGACATTGCCCTTCATGATCCCTCCTGGAAAGCAGCCATAGAAGAGGAATTAGCCGCACTCGAAAAAAACGATACTTGGGCCATGATTTCTCTCCTTCCAGGAAAGACTCCAGTTGAGTGAAAAATGGGTATTTGCCTTGAAGCATAATCCAGATGGATCCATTGCCAGATATAAGGCTTGTCCGGTTGCCAAAGGTTTCACGCAAACTTATGGAATAGACTATCAGGAAACCTTCTCCCCTGTGGCCAAGATTACCTCTGTTCGAGTCTTGAATTCCTTGCGACTCATGACTGGACTCTTTATCAGTTAGATGATAACAATGCCTTCCTACATGGTGATCTGTAGGATGAAGTATATATCCTCCCCCCTCCGGGATTTGTCAAGTATGAGGAGCTAACTCTGTCTGCACACTCAAGAAGGCTCTCTATGGTCTCAAGCAGTCTCCACGGGCCTGGTTTGAGAAGTTTAGCAGTGTTTTTTTGCCTTCTGGTTTCTCCAGATGTCATATAGATCACTCTGTATTTATCTACTGTCTTCACTCTATGGTAATGATTCTAGTGGTGTATGTTGATGATATTGTCCTCACAGGTAATAATGATGCAGTCATTTCTATATTCAAAGGGCATCTACGGCGCACAAATGATATTAAAGATCTGGGGCCACTACGTTACTATATTGGGGTTGAGATCGCTCGCTCTTCTCAAAGTCTCTCTCTATCTCAACGCAAGTATGCCTTGATCTCCTACATGATGCCAAGTATTCTGGATGCAAACCCGTTGATACTCCGCTCGATGTCAACACCAAGTTTTCTTATTCAGACAAGACTCTCCTTGATACTCTTGCGTTCTATAAAAAATTGGTAAGGAAACTGATTTACCTCACCATCACCCAACCTGATTTATCATATGTTGGTGTGGTCAGCCAGTTCATGCATGCTCCACAGGACACCCATCTTCATGCGGTCTTCCGAATTCTTCAGTATCTTAAGGCTCATCCTAGCTGGGGGTTGTTTTTTGAACAGAAGTCTTCCTTCTCCATCTGTGGTACTCAGATGTTGATTGGGCCGGCTCTCCTGATGACCGCTGCTCCACATCTGGTTATTGTGTCTTCTTGGGTTTTCATTTAGTCTCTTGGCACAGTAAAAAGCAATTTGTTGTTGCTCGTTCTAGTGCTGAAGCAGAGTATCGTGCGATGGCCAATACTAGGTTGAATTACTTTGGATCTGACAGTTTCTTACTGAGTTGGGCTTTGCTCCTACCGATCCACTTATCATGTTTTGTGACAATCAAGTGGCCACCAACATCGCCTCGAATCCAGTTTTTCATAAGAGAACCAAACATATTGAAGTCAACTGTCACTTCCTTCATCAACATATTTCTGAAAGCCGACCTGTCCATCCCTTATCTACACTCTAAACATATTTCTAGTTTAGCAAAGTTGACTCAGAAAATGTCGTTAGATGTGCAAATTATTGTAATTGCTTATTAATTAATGTATTTCCTTTTTTGCCACCATGAATGGCTCCCTTTGTACTACTATATATACGTGTAACCTCTAGACATTCAATACAACACAATATAGAGAACTCTTCTCCATATTCTCTCTTTATCCTATTATTCTACATGAATCACCTATCCAAACATATGCGTCATCCTTTCCTTAAGACAATGGGAACTCATCGAACTGGACTAACATGCCTTCCCTGATCTCTCTCTCGAAGGATCTCAGCTCTCTCCTGAAGTGAAGGTGACAAGATCTGTGATCGTCCACAACTCTATATAGTCCTGGACTAAGGCTTGGTTGTTCCTAGTTATTCTGAATAACCTAGGGTACATTTCTTGGACTAAGGCTTGATTGTTCCTAGCTATTCTGAATAACCTAGGGTACATTTCCTTTAAGAGCCTATCCCTTAGCCAAAGATCCTTACAAAAGAAAGTCCTGTATTCTCTTCAAACCAGGAGCCTAGTTTTGTCTCTATACATATTTCCCACAAGCATTCTACCCTGACAAATTATCTCTTGCATGGAGAAACCGACAAAAACAATAAGATATGTACTGAAGTGAACAAAGAAAAAAAAAAGAAGAAATATGATTTTCTATTCCATACAATGGAGCCTAAACTAGCAAGCAACCAAGAGAAATGACTTTCATAAATAGATGTATGAAAATGCAACCATGTCATGAGCTCAAAAATAAACAACAAAAATTATATAAAAGAGCAGAATGCATAATTTTATTACTATTAGGAGGGCTTGCCTCCTGAAATAGCACTACACAACTGGCCTTTCATTGGCCCCCTCCTTTCTTGAACTGAAACTTATCTTTCATCTGCCTTCCTCCCCAATCAATTCTAATTTCATCTAAATTTGAAGCCAAATTAGGAACTCCACATTTGTGTCAATTCACCCTCTCAATCTTTATTAAATAGATTATTATCTACTAAAAAGTGCCTTGCTACCACTTTGCAAACCCATAAAAAATAAACCACAGAACAAGAAAATAAAAATTGGAGAACATTACAAACCCCACAAAACAGCTCACATCAAGGACCCTCCTTGCATGGACTCAAATTTCTCTTTTCATGCCTCCCTAATTAGATCTCAATATCTTAAACATAGAGTCCTTTGCAAGACTTTCATTTTGTCTGAACCCAAAAACTCAATCTATCCCTATCCTTAAGTTAGCTTGTGTTTGGCAACCTTGAATCTCTAGAGATCAGAATTTTCAATTTCTAGAAAGAGATTTCATTCTAAGCATCTGAGGCGGTAGATTAGGGCAGAATATGTTTAAAAATGAGATATTTGAGCTAAGGGAGGGACAATGTACAAGAAGATCTCCATCTCCTTAGACTAAGTACCATTGGGAAACCCCCTCTCATCTTCGCAGACCGATCTGATTCAGAGACAGCAAATATCTAAAAAAAAAGGTTTCTTTCTGAGTAGATTTTCTCCTATTTTCCCAACCTCAGAATTTCCAAGTTTAGAATCTTCCAGTTCTCAAAGACACCCATAGCCTCATTTTCTATTTAATAAAGAAATATATCTTCTTAAAGCAGTTTTTTGAAACATCATTCGAAAAAAGTATTTTTTTTGGAAATGAGATATTTGAGCTAAGGGAGGGACAATGTACAAGAAGATCTCCATCTCCTTAGACTAAGTACCATTGGGAAACCCCCTCTCATCTTCGCAGACCTATCTGATTCAGTGACAGCAAATATCTAAAAAAAGGTTTCTTTCTGAGTAGATTTTCTTCTAATTTCCCAACCGCAGAATTTCCAAGTTTAGAATCTTCCAGTTTTCAAAGACACCCATAGCCTCATTTTCTATTTAATAAAGAAAATATACCTTATTAAAGCAGTTTTTTGAAACATCATTCGAAAAAAGTATTTTTTTTTGGAAAGGTATCTTATTAAAGCTTTTCATTTTCGAAAGATAAAGCTTTTGGACTTCACTTTATCTTAACGACAAGAACCACATAAATCCATCAGTGAAGAGAACTCAAAAATAATTTGGTTGTTGAAAAGAGGATCCTAATTATTTGAACATCTTTATTATTTTTAATATACATCATTATTTGCAGAAATTAAAAGTCAAGAGAATGGGAAATGAGCCATAGAAGATGTATTGGCCATGGGTGTTCTAGCCTTCCACTTGTTAAGCCTTGCGTGTGTACAACTGACAAACTTGCAATTTAGGTAGGATGACTATGAGTCCACAAGTTTAATCAGCATATATGCTAAAATGATGGCCATTTTGAAGTATTGCCGGTATGAGGCCAGGGGCATTGGCAAAATATGTACATGTTGAAATTAGTAGTTTGGATCACCCACCCTTTCATGTGCATCTTCTTGTGCAACCTTGTGTTGGGCCTGCATGGAATCATGATTTGATTCATTGGAAAGGTTATACTTGAATAAAGGACCGACCAAAAATCAGATTGAGTGGATACTTGATGCGGACCATCACACGAGTTTCCATATTTAGAAAGTTTCTATATTTAGATTTAGGATTTCCAGCTTTTCGTGATTGTATTTTTTTCTTTCATTTATTTGTTTAGTCCAATAGTTGATTTTGTTTGGGGAAATTTAGTGATTTTACATGTAATTAGGGCTTTCTAATCATTAGGGGTAGTTTGGTATTTGTTTATCTGAAGGTATTGTGGTCTTTTTATGTTTTTAAGTCATTATATATACGTATGTATGTACGTATGTATGTATGTACGTGTGTATGTGTGTGTGTGTGTATGTGTGTATGTGTGTATGTATGTGTGTATGTATGTATGTGTGTATGTATGTGTGTATGTATGTGTGTATGTGTGTGTGTATGTATGTGTGTGTGTGTGTGTGTGTGTGTGTGTGTGTGTGTATGTATGTGTGTATGTGTGTATGTATATGTGTGTATGTATGTGTATGTATGTGTGTATGTGTGTGTATGTGTGTGTGTGTGTATGTATGTGTGTATGTGTGTATGTATATGTGTGTATGTATGTGTATGTATGTGTGTATGTGTGTGTGTGTGTATGTGTGTGTGTGTGTATGTATGTATGTGTGTGTACATACATGTGTGTGTGTGTGTGTGTGTGTGTGTGTGTGTGTGTACATACATGTATGTATGTGTGTGTACATACATGTGTGTGTGTGTGTGTGTGTGTGTACATACATGTATGTATGTGTGTGTACATACATGTATGTATGTGTGTGGTACATACATGTGTGTGTGTGTGTGTGTGATGTAGCCCCTCCATACGGGATTGACACTTAATTAATGAAAAGAACAACTTTTGTTTTGTACAAACTTGCCTCCATCGCAGGAAGCATAGTGAGAAGCCAAAGAACCCTTGTGAGAAACTAGGGAAGGCGAGAAGCTACGGAAGGTGAGAATCCTCTTCCAAGATCCAGGTTTTTATCTATCTCTCTCTTTTTCCCTTTCTTCTCTCTTTGTTGCCCTCTCAAACCCAGCCGAACTGCTGTCCCAGAACCGTCCTATTGTTGTCCCAAACAGTCCTTGCTTACCATCCAGAACTCGTCCCAAACAATCCCAATTCCTCCCGACCTGTCCCAGATCCCATCCAGACTCATCCCAAGCCCTTCCCAAGTCCCATACAGCCATCCTACTACAGTTCCAAGCCCCTTTTGTACCCTTCTTTAACCCATACAGCCCCTCATCTGCCACCTCTCTTCCATACAGTCTAAACCGCTGCTGTCCCATTTTCCTTAGCCTTTCTTAACCCTCCTTTACATTTGTTATGTGTTTCCGGCCCTATCTTAGCCTTTCCACCCTTTCCCAAGCCTTTTGTTCACTTCTGCTACCCCTAATAACCCTTACACTGCTGTCATATTCTGTTTTTATCACCATCTTATTACCAAACAACCCAAATCAGTCCCGTGTGGTGATAGATCTACACACATGCAAGATCTGATAAACCTTTTTGTTTTGAGGGCCTTCTATTCTGAGTTGTAATTAGATTTGGATTGCGATATAATTATTTACATTGAATTCTTTGAGTTTCTTGATTATTTGTGGTAGATGTTGTTAGTCTGAATTGCAATTATTAATTTGGATTTTAATTTCAGTCCATTTTAGGTTTAGGGTGCATTATTTTCATCCATTTTTAATTTTTAGGGAACCACATTAGGAATTTGGGGTTACCCTATCCCTTGTCCTGCATCAATACTTCAAATGTAGTTTCAAACGTCACAAAGATTAACAGTGCTGTAGAGCCCGAGTGTTAACAAAATGTGAGTGGTAGTGGGGGTGGTGTAAGTGTCAAAGAGGGGAACTCGACCAGTTGAGACCCAGTTGGGCCCCTTTTGGAGGTGCTATGAGTTGCTTACTTGTGGCCTAGTGCTCGGGTGAAAAATTATCAATGGTTGAGGAACCAACAAACAAGACCTTTGCCATAGTGAACATATCTTAGCATCATGCTTCAGGATAAGAAGAGTTTTAAGAATCAAGATGGACACTAAGAGGATGTTTCGAGTGTTTCACATAATGAATGGCTATAGCATTCTGCTGTGCATTTGAAATTGCATGGAAAAGGAAAACACATTGGGTGGAACACCTTTTTTTGGCTTTCCTGGTGAAAAGCAAAACAATAGTGTCATACCAAAGAAAACATTGTCCCACATAAATAGCTTCCTGACATCCAGACCTCCCAAACATCCAGTAGAACAAAAACATCCATCTGTCCTACCAAAATATTCAAACAGGTTGTAATCTTCTGTCATATGTTTGACATCTTCTATAAAAAGGTAAATGGTTCCGTACAATCAAAGGGGGACAAAGTGTGAGGGGTTAAGGCTAAAGATCTCTACAAGTGACAATCGACTTTCTAACTTATATTGGAATTTAATTTCCCAGGCAGGGTGGAGATCCATTCTCTCTAGAAAATTTGCCAGCCATCGCAAAATCGGTGGCCGCATATAGGTCTTCACCCTTGGGCGTTGGCCCTTCATGCTTCACCCTTTGATTATAGTTATAACTTTTCTTTTCCATTGAAAAGTCCAAAAATACATTTATTCCAGCCCTTTTACATGAATTATTAATCTGAATCCAACTCTTTCATCTTTCCTCTAGGGCATTCTTGACATTGTTCTGAGATTCAAATTCCAAACCATTGGTCTTATGATCTCAAGTTCTGGACTGTAGGCGTAGGATGCCTGAAAAGAAAAATCAACTAGAGTAGGAGATCCTAACTCTCATTCAGTAGCTTACAGAAGGACAATTGGGGAAAACACACAAATGTTCAATTGAAAATGCCAAAGAACAGATGATTAGGATCCATCAGGCCTTATTTTCCAAATCATGGACCCCAAATATACTGGAAGTACCACAAAATGTTTATTGATGTACCACAAGTCCCTAAAATAACTTGTTTGCAACATGTTAATCAGAAAAGATATTTCCCATTTATGAAAGAAGAAGGAACAAAAGAGAAACCTTTCACCACAATGCTGTGCTATGTAAATAGTTTATGGGAAAGAAGAGAGAATAATGACAGACTAATTTCTCACCAATATCTTCCCATTTCCAATGTTGTTCAAAGGATTGTTAAGGTCTGTTCCACCCATAGACCCAACCAAGACAATCTGCTTAACTCCGACAACTTTAGCTGTACAAAAGGATAGGATGATCCAACATATATAAAAAATAGAGCTAATCATTAAATAAATAAAGAAAGAAAGAAAAAGAAGAGCTTCCTCACCAGCATCTATTTGATTCTTCTGTCCGATCCAGTCAATCTAAAACACCCAAAGAAAAATTATAAGAGGAACATTTTATGGACTTAAGTAAACGATCCTTGATTCCCATTGATTGTACAAAGGTGGATCTACGGAAATCATAATTTGTGGGTGGGGTTCCTCGTAAGTTTCCATCAATGGGTTCAGTAGACTTTTGGCCTATTACATGACTTCCATAGCAGGAAGAAAATAGAAATAGCAGCTAGAACCAGAAGTAGGCATTGAAATTACCTGCTCGGGATATGCACCATCTTCAAAATAGAATTCAGGTCGTTCACCTTTGCTTGGATCAAACCCCGGTTTCATCTTTGGAACAGCGCTTGTGAGAATAACCAATGCATCAATACCTTGGACAGCAGGAATAAGGCTTTCAGCATCTCTTATATCACCAACAAAAACATCATCATCCCCTCCAAATTTTTCCTTGCTCTCCTCTGTCCTTACCAAACCCCTTGCAATAAATTGCTCTGTTCTTTCTTTTAATTTCTGATAAACAATCTGACCTGCATGACAACCATGCAAAGTAAATGTCAAGAAGGAAGAATGGAAAACTCATCAACTCAAACATGATGGAAAAGCTGCTCAATTCAACCTCAATAAAGAATGTCAACGACACCACCAACACTAATCAGAAAGCACTCAGCTTAAACAATGCATTGTGTGGATTAGTTTGTAATGCAATAACAGAAAGCATATTGTATCATTTGAAATTGAGTTACAGGGAGTGATCCAGGTCAAAATACTAATATAATCTTTTGTTAGGAAAATATTCTTTTGTTTTGCTCAGCCTTTTTCTTTTGTTTGTTTCCAGTTGTTGAGCTTTCATGGAAGCATATGGGTTGTGCAATCTTTGTTTCGTTGCTTTGTCTCTTTTGTCTTTGTATTTGCACCTTTACTGTCTCCTTTTCTTCTAATATATTAACTATTTCAAAAAATATATATGTTCTTTCATTATTAGAAAATAGAGATAAAATTACCAATATATAATCCTTTTATATTAGAAGATTTTGATAGACATTGGCATCAATGGCTTTCCCTACAAGTGTAATGCATTTGATCATTTCACATAAAAACTAATTGTCTGCACTGGCATACAAAATATAATCTTTTTTTTTTTTTTTTTGAATGATGATCTTACAAAATATAATCATTGATAGCATTCTACTCACAAATAAGGCATGGAAAGTTAAATACAGCATTTTCCAATTGATACAATCAGAATACCTATCAAAACAATTTCATTTTCAAATTAAACTTCATTACATATTCAAGATTACCATTTTTAATTACCAAATAAATAAAAAAATTCCAAATTTGATTTCACTTAGCAACAAAGAGTTCAAGTAATGTGGTTTTTTGTTTTGAGAAGATGAGTTCAAGTAATGTGTTGAATGAACATTTCCATTATACAGCTTAACAGACAATAAAAGCATAACCAAAGATTCAAATACCGAAGCTAGCCAACAGTTGCAATGATGAAAAATTCAGGCCTAGTGTGACCATGCTATCCTTAAAACACATAATGGGATCTGATTCATTTATTTATCCAGGCATCAGTTTAAAACCAGGAGCTGTCATCGGCAATGACTTGGTTTACCAGATTATTTTAAAGCCTCAACTTGAACATGATCCATTTATTAATTAAGTTAAGAGTTAGTTCAATCTGTTTATTACATGGCCTCAAAGAATCAAGCTGGACCTTATTTTTTAGTAGCTTTAGGTAGGATTGGTGGGATTGTCTAGAGAGTTCTGGGTTAAGTTGGCTATGGATCATAGTTTAAAAACTTAAAAAGACGCAGCTGAGTTGGGCTGAGTTGGTTCAAGTTGACTCAACTAGATAGGGCCGAGTTGGTTCAAGTTGACTCAACTCGATAGGACTTCAAGTTGAGCGAGTCAATAAGTTTTTCCGAGTTGAGATGAAAAACTCACCCCAGTTACTCAACTCGATAAGACTCCGAATCAAGTCCAAATTTCAAGTTTTTGAACAATAGTATGGATCAGGTCACATGGTCCAGATTTTGTAACATTCTAACCCGAACCAAACTGTTCATTAAGTAGGACTGATTCAGATGTTAAATGGGTCAGAATACCTTGTTTTTGAACCAAGATTGGATTGGGTCAGATGGGAGGTCCAAAAGTAGCCACCCCTACTATTATCATCAACATCATCTCATCCATCTCAATTTTGGTAGTATGGGGAGCGCCTATGACAGTAATAATGAGTGTGTATAATTATTTTTTCTGTATATAATTCTTGGGTCCAATTTGTCTTTCCAAGCATAACTCGATAACTTTTTGCCCTAAAATTCAGGAAGGACCTGAACCATTAGAAGTTTAGAACTGATGCGGTACAATTCTAGAACTAGTCCCACCTGTTCAAATGATCTAATCTTCTTCCCATCTAATTGGGTCTGCTGAACTGGGGGCCCAAGTCAGTAGGGGTGCAAGTCGGGTGGACTGTGGAAGGTTCTGAGTCAATTCAAGATAGGGCCTGCATTGAAATCATAGGGCCCAAACTTAGATCTGGCCCTAGCAGGCCCTAATTATTTTAAATTGGACTCGGGTCCTAAAAATAAATAAGGGCCCAATAGGCCTTCAGGTTTTGAGGCCCTTTGTCCATTTACCATTTGCCTCTCATTCTTTCCCGTTATTCTCCCACATTGCTAATGTAAGCAATGTATACACTCGGACAGGTAAGCATTGCCCAATGGACCAATTTTAGATATAACAAAAGCTTGTCTACATGAAAGCATATATATAATTCCAAATTCCATGAAGTGAATTAGATGGAAAGCGGTTAATTTGAGCGAATTCATATTAATGATTAGGTTGAGTTAAGGTTGCTCCTCAGCCTAAACCCGATCTAACCCCCCACCACCCCCGCTCCCCCCCCACCCCCACAAAATCCAGCATAAACAAACAGGCCATGCTCCGGCTTTCAAAGAAACCTATGAAAGTATGTCAGGCTTTTTGGCCCGTTTAGCCACTATATGTGTGTATGAGTACACTGGAACTATTTTCCCTTTTTAAAAAAGTATTTTGAAATTAATTAGAAAAATGGGTTATTCGAATTGAAAGTATACATGAACTATAAGTGGATAAAATTTTAGTTCAAAATTTAATTTCTAACCACTTGATGTTATTAACCAAAGTTACCAAGCATCTTTAAAAATCACCAAGACAATGATATATAATAACTTTGACCATTATGACTGAGTGGCTAGAACCGTTGAACTCAAATTTGGTCAATTTGTAGCTCATTATGTCTACTTTCAATCTGAAGAATTGAATTTTTAATAGTCTCAAACGATTGAAATAGAATGTAGTATTTTTCCAAACGGTTGAGATAATGCTTTAACCTAGCAAAGCCCAATGGTCTTAATGCGGACTCAGACTTCTATATATATAAACCGGACCTAACCCAATCCATGGCACCCTTAGGTTGAGTTTAGAGTCGGATAGTTAAGATTTCAAATAATTTAAATCAAAGGTTAATTTTTTTAATTAAGATACCATTATAGCTATTTGATAAATATATAACAAAAAGTACATATTGTACACATTGGATTTTATTTTGAATGCTTGGATCTAAATTTAGGACCTTCTGCTTGGGTCGGGCCCCTAAACTACAAGGGCAAGACCAACCCAATTTAGAATTGGGTCCTGGCCAAGTTGACAGGGTTAAAGTTTTGTCCGGTAAGGCAGGACTGGTGGGGGCCATACCGATCTAAGTTGCAGGTTGCCCCACTACCTCTCACAGTGCGGACCTACTAGGATTGGGAAAACCGTCGAAATGAGTGGGAAGTCAAACGATCCAAAGTCCAAACCATAGAGGGCCCTCGCACGGAAAATACAACCACTTCTCATATTCAACAGGAAAAAGAAAAATAAATCATTGGATGATTGTAATTTCATAATTTGGGAATCTTTTATTAGTCGATCATCCACCTTGGGTCCCACCCCAAATGTGGCTAGAATCACTGTACGACGGACCGCACTGATAATTCCTGTCAGCTTCAATTTAACAAAGTTCTTGGTTAAAAATTAGAAATTCATTAATCCGTGAGGATTGGCTTAACAGTAAAGTGAGGGTTAGCTGAACAGTCAAAAACTCGCATGAGATAGGGTATTTCATTCAAGTCACTTTTAGCGACACTCTCCGTGTTTGTTAGCGAGTGTTTATGTATAGAGAGATTTATACATATCCAGAGAATTAGATTTATACATATCCAGAGAATTAGTTGTTCTAATATACCCAGACAACTTTGGTCCTAAAAAGAATTAGAAACTCATTTTTTTAAAATAAATTGACAAAATTTTCATAAAATATGAATAAATAGGGTATTTTTAAGATAACCTACATTTTCATTTTCAAAGGAAACAAAAAGAGAAGAATTTTAGTAAAAAAAAAAAAAAAGCAAAAAATCCCAAAAACAACAAAATGAACCAAGTGGTCAGAAAGAAAAAATACATAGAGCAGCGCATCGTTACCGGTTCTGCCACCGGCTCCCGTTACCAGAACCGTGCTTGGAGGAGAACTGGCTGCTGCTACAACCACCATTCGCTTCTGTAACGGCGAAAGGCGACGAAGCGGAACCGCAAATGTCGGTGACGAACCGGAATATCGGCGGCTGCAGAAAATGGTCGGAGGAGGGAAAGAAGAAAACTGAGAGACACGTGTCGCTATCTCCATTAACTCTCAAAATCCAGATAAGCCAATCGTTCAAAAAAAAAATTCTCAGATAAGAAGTTGTGAGTTGTGACAAGTGAAAGATGGTAATAATTTTATTAAATAATAAGAGGACTTGAATGTGCTCGATCGAAGATCTGCAGGAAAAGTTCGAGTTTGATTTCCGTACGAGAGAACCGTTAAATCTGGTCTTTAATCTGAAGGAATTCGAGATATTCGAATTTCGAAGTATATCTATTTAGAAAACGATAGTATTGGGATTCGAACTTTCGATTAAATTTAAAAATACTCTTAATTTGAATATCGAATTTTGTAATACTTGTGATATTATACTTCCTGTGTCTCAAATTAGTTGTCCTATATAAATTTTGAAATTGTCCTAAAATAGTTGTCTCATTTATAATATATTAGTATAAAATACATTGAAAATAAATGAGATAACATGAAGTGCTGATTTTATGTAAAAAGTTTGTTAAAAAATACAAATATTTCAAATGAAATAACTAAAATAGGACGAAAAGAGTATTTTTTAAGAGTAATGCTCAACTCTTGTGTATTTTAATTAATATTATATGTTTGTATAAAATTCACATTATTAAGAAAGTGTTAAGAAAAGATAAACAAAATACATAAGTTTACATGGGTATGTATTTTTTTCATCCATTTGACTTCGTTTTCTGCATTCACACTATTTTAACTCCTTTTAAATTAAGATTTCAGCACATTTTTTTACTTTTTAAATAAAATTTGTAAGTTATCAAATTGATTGATAATACAAATTTTAAGTAAAATAAAATATTCTAAAAGAACAAAATATTATATTCTCTCTGTCCCAATTTAGTTGTCAGATAGATGTCCTATTTATATTAGAGTAGCAAAAAGTGTGTTGAAAATAGATGAGATCATATGGAGTATTAGCCTTATATAGAGAATTTTTAAAAAAATACAAATGTTTCAAATTAGACAACTAAAATGGGATGGAGAGAGTACTAGTCAAAAAAGTTATCTTAAAGTATAAACCACTTTTTGAAGATAAAGACTTAAATTGTTTAAAGATAAATTTTTAAAATGTATGAATTCTCAGATTAAAAACTTTGTAAAAATAATCTTATGATCAACTTTACTTTTGGAGACATCGGGAGAGAAAAATAGATAATAAGTATAATTTTGTAATTTAAAATATTTATTAAATAAACCATTGTGTGATTTGAGTTATCATTCCAAGCAAATAATTTTTTTTGCTATATATAGATAAAAAAAAAGAAGTTCACCCTACCATCAATCTAACCTAAACCCATGGGGCATAAGTCTCATATTCATAGAGCATTTATTAGGTTAATACAAACTTACTTAAAAAATGGGTGGGGCTTGAGTTAACTCCTTAGGTCAAAACATGGGTGAATCTATTTGAACTAATAAATGGATAAGAATCAGTATTGTTTAGTTGGGGTCAACTAATGAAGACATTTGATTCATTTGAAAACATTACAACACTTTGAGGACATATTAAGAGTTCTTCTCTAAAACATTGTGGACAATGGAATAGAAAATGTTGATTTAAATGTTTGAACTAGTTGTGAATTTGAAGGAAAAAAAAAGGATGGAAAGTGTGACCTAAATTACAAATGTAGAGGATTAGAAGAAAGGCAACTAAAGGCATAGAGAATGGGGAAAGAGAAACAAAGCAATATAGAAATCAAAATAATAGAACTTTGAGAAGAGTTGTCATCCAATCCTAAGACACTTTGGTCCTTGCTTACACCCCATTTGTCCTCCTTGACAATGGAGTTGACCATCATTATCTACTAAGTGGGTGAAAAGAATGGACACAAAGGGAGAAGACAGAAAGATAGAACTAAAAAGCCTTAACCAAATTTCTTTCATAGAGAGAAGAATATAGAGGTACAAGCAGAAAGATAGAATTAAAAAGCTTTAATCAAATTTCTTTCATCAAGAGAAGAATATAAGAGGTACAAGCAATACAAAACAACACAAATATCAATTTTTTCCTCAGATTATTAGAACCCCTTGCTATGATTGACCATAGGAGATAAAAAAAACTTATGCTAAAGAAATCTCTTTAAAAAAAACCATTCAACATAAAAATGTCACGCCCCGACCTGACCGATGGGCCGGGAACGCGACTGATTTTTTATTTTTTTGAAAGATAATCTAAACCACAAGCATTCTTACTGGGTCGGATCAACAGTTGGGCTCAGTAGTCACACATGACCCCGTCATGTGGACTCAAACATGTACCATATGCTTGCCCCATAACAACGTCAATACATAATATGCTTAAATCAAATCCAACATTGAATAATACAAAGCCTAAGAAAATCAATCATTGATTCATCATTCAAAACATTGTCTCAAAAGGCAACATAGCCTATTACATCAATTTAACATAAATTAAGTACCACATCCGGTACTTAATAAAAGACAACAGTTCCAAGAACCAACAGGAAAAGATCGGAGCATTCCCCTCTGGGGGAATCCCAAGATACCGCCTTAGCTTAATCGCCCTAAGCCTGAAAGAGAGGGTCCTCCTCCTCGAGTTCATCGCCTGAAAGGTGAATGGTGTGAGCTAACTAGCCCAGTGAAGGATAATTAACAATGCACATTAAGTAAATAATAACACAGGTTAGCAACAGTTCAATATCACATGCTTGATAACAGTAAGCATAATCTCAAGTAATATATCAACATCATTAAACCACTGCCATTATCCACCGTAACGCCTACCGACTACACTGAGACCAGTATTAAGTCCCGACACGGTCAAAATACATCCTTGCAAGTACATCTCCGGTTCTAACTTAGCCGATACTGACACCCTCAAGTCAGCAACTGATGACAGCATGGTTCGCCCATAGTCCAGTAGACATAAACCATCTCTCATATGGCCGATATTGGTTCAATAGCCCAGGTACGTGGAAGCAGTCTTTCATACTCATACGATCAACATCGTAATATCACAATCAACATCAGCACTCTTACCATAGTGCATCGTGTATAGGCACATGAGTGGGTTCATCAAAACTGAAACCACTCATTGCTCAATAAAACCATGTTTACAAAATCTGCAGAGTTAAGTTCCCTCACCGTGATCATGTGGTTACGCAGTCTCTGTTTAAATAACATACAAGTGCTCAATCAATATACATAACAAATACGTACACATACGTAGTTTTTGGAAATCATACATTTTCCCACAAAATATCCAGGGTTAATGGAAATGAGTCTCCTACTTGGTTTCTAGCCTTTTTAAATCATCTACAAGATAATAATATAATAAAAGGGGCTCAGTCCAAAACTCGTATTGTCTTCTGGGCATTGACCAGATTGACTTATTGAGTTAGGTCTAGATCCTCGGGTCACTTCTCGATTGTCTTCTGGATAGGACCAGAGCTGACATTTTGAGTAAGCCTCGAGGTCACTCAGTACCCGACTATAGTGTCGTCCTGAAAGTGAATCATTCAGTTCTCGACTATAGTGTCGGACTGAAAGCGGATACAATAGTATTTACACTATAAATAATAAGAGAAAGGGGTTAGTACATTTTTAATTAACAAAGGGGGGTATAAATCATAACAATTAATCAAACACATTAAATAATCATCAATATTAGACAAAAACAATACTCCAACAATAATTTATCCTTTAAAACAGTGTTCCTCGGAACATCGCCTCGGAACTGGGTGCAGTGGCTTCGGATCATCCGAACCACTCTAAACTAAGTTACTAGCCTCGGAACTTGGGGCCTGACTTCGGATCGTCCGAAGACTGGGTCTCGGACCGTCCGAAGTCCATCCGAATTGATAAAATAGAAAACAGTAAGTCTCGGTGGGTTTGAAGCCTCGGAACGTCCGAGGACTGGGTCTCGGACCTTTCGAAGAGGTCGGTCCTTCTGAGCTAGGCTCGATCCTTCCGAGCTCGGCTCGGTGCATCCGAAAGAGGTCTGGCTCGCCTCGGGCGGACTGGGCTTCTGGTGAAGCTCGGAGCGTCTGAGGGTCACGGTCTCGGACCGTCTGAAGACTGGGTCTCGGACCGTCCGAAGTCCATCCGAATTGATAAAACAGAAAACAGTAAGTCTCGGTGGGTTTGAAGCCTCGGAACGTCCGAGGACTGGGTCTCAGACCTTTCGAAGAGGTCGGTCCTTCCGAGCTGGGCTCGGTCCTTCCGAGCTAGGCTCGGTGCATCCGAAAGAGGTCTGGCTTGCCTCGGGCCGACTGGGCTTCTGGTGAAGCTCGGAACGTCCGAGGGTCACGGCTCGGACCGTCCGAAGGCTCGGACCGTCCGAAGATCGGCTCTCGGACCTTCCGAGAGTCGTCTTCTCCAATTGTCTACACCAGCAGACAGTGACGGCGATTCCACAGTGAAATGCGATTCCAGAAAGGGAGGGCTTCCCGGATTCGGTTTTCACATCTGTCTGGTTTGATGGACTCCTCTGGGAGTCCTCTTTCCATAGGGAGAGGTTTGGAGCTCAGAAGCTCACTGGGCCATCCGATTTAAACAGTAAATCCTCACGGGTACATGAAACCCATGGTTATTCATAAAACTTTAAATTGGTTTTTCTCCATCAAAACGGGGTCAAAATCGGTTTTGTTTGATTCTAAATCGGTTAGAATTGAGAGAGGAATGAAATGGATACCTTTGTTGAGGTTCCTGGGCTGAAATTCGGGTTTTTGGAAAATCTCCCACTAAGCTTACTGTTACTGAAAAACAGAAGCACAGCAAGGGTCGGCCGGTCTGGATTTTCACTGACAGTCTGGATTTTTCACTGATAACAATAGACAGAGAGAAGAGAAAAGAAATGCAAAGGTTTGCTGGGAGTTCCAATTGAACGAGGGAGGCTGAATTTATAGGCTTTCGGTTGAGGAGAGACGCCGGAAATCAGCTGCATATGCAGAGTCGACGATGGGACGGGACAACCATGGATCATCATTCGCCGGCCGGAAAACTTGCTGCTCGATGGGACTGGACGGCGGAAATCCATGATGACCGAAAATCCGGCTGAACGGCAGTGCACGCCTGCATGGCGTTGCAGATTTCTCCTGCGGTTGCATATCAGCCCTCTGGTATTTTCAAATTTGCAGATAAGTCCTCAGTTTAAAAAAAATTGATTTTTGAACTAAGAGTACTGATTTAAAAACTTAAAACTTGATCCAACCTTACAGATGAGTTGGGTTTTGAAAACCTTGGTCACCATAAAATTTTCAGATTTTATCTCTCACTAAAAACCCTTGATTTAAATAAAAATCATATTTTACCCATAATTACTTATTTAAACAGATGTAAAAATAACTAATTTGTAAATCTTGTTTTGAAGTGAAATGAAATATCTAGATTATTCCTAAAATGATCTAATAGCAAATACCATTTTCAAAATTTATCTCTTTCCCGAAATTATTTAAAAATGATTAAAACTTCCTTTCAGGGTTTTGACGGGCGAATAATAAATATCATCTTCTGAAAATCAATTCATTTTGAACTTGGAAATGCAAATCCTTCATTAAGGAAAATATTATCCACCAATAATATACACACATCAATATAATTTATAAAATCACATCTAAAGCGGTAAATTACCAAAATACCCCTCCAGCTGAACGGGCTGGATCACTGAGCTCACGAGCTTGGATTGGGCCAAACTTGGGCTTCCCTCGAAGCCTTAGCCGAGATCCTCGAGATTAACCGGCTAAAAAGGAAAATTAAGCTAAGCCACGCCTAAACTGGGGCAGGGTATTACAAAAAATATATGGAATAACATGTGCAAATCCTAAGCATGATTTAAAATTTGAAAACTCATACTCCACTCGAAATTTTATCAAGTCAAATGATTTGGGAGCGTTGTTTGATTCAACTAATAAGAACTCAATAAAACTAATTGAGTTATTCGATTTGAAATTTTATCAAATTGAGTCAACTTAGAATAACTCGTTTTGAGTTTTTTCAAATTTTTAAAGTATGATCTTAACAAATATCAATGGTAGAATCCATAATATGAAAAAGGGACTATCTATGGGCTTGGAGGTTTCCTTCAATCATATTAGTCGTACAGCAAATGGAGTGACAGATTTTTTTTGCCAAAAACGGCGTTGATGGGCCGAGTTCAGGCGTTCTTCTTTTGTAGTATAGTTTTTGTATAGCTGTGATTTAGTTTTTGTTTTGTCTTTTCCTCTTCTTTGGCTTAATCCTCGTACAGCTTTTGTATCTTTTTCTTGTTCTCTTCTTGTACTTTTCTTGTTCTTTTCTTTCTTAATGAATCTCTTCTTTACCGCTCAAAAAAAATATGAAAATGTGCTGCACCAAATCAACACTTAAGTGTTGTACAACAACCCACTAAAAGATCTCTCTCTCAAAATTTCATTAAAAAGGAAATCAAACTAAAGAATTCTCTCTCTCCAAATATTACTGCTTATGGAATGTAAAAAAAAAAGGATTTTACAAGGATTACCACAACCAGATCTTCTCTCTCAAACACATTGGCTAGACAGTACAGCTACTAAAACGAATTCCTAAAGATAGCTAGAGAGTGGAAATTTTTCATCTTTGCAAGCCCTATTTTTCAGGTCCATGTAGACTAGGTCCCAAACTCATTTTTGTGAGAATTTCATATCGACCATAGCCCAATGGTTTAGGCCAATTTAAATACGTTTTTTTACCATTAAATGCTTTTAAAATTGGGTAACTTTAAAGGCACATTTGTAGGTTTCCTTACAAAATGAATGTTAATGAAAACTGGATTCTGATGAAAAACTCTTGGGAAAGTGGCTCGGTAGAAAATTATTTTCTCATATAAAAATTTTCCCATGCTTGTTTGCCACTAACTTAGATAAGGAGAACTTGGTTGATAAATGGGCCAAGTTAGGGCTGCAACTCTAGTGGGGCAGGCTAGGTATTGAGTTTTCTTGAGCCTGGCCCCAGTTGTAATTAAAGGGTTATAACCCGGGCCGATTTAGGATTAATCCAAATTAGTCAAAGTTGAGCCCAACCCAAGTTTTATTTAGACACCTGAGTTCAATCTCGAAACGCAGCTGCATGCTCATTTATCTAGGATCAGCTTATTTAGGCCTAAAACACAAATCTTTTGCATTATTCTATTAAAATATAAATTCCATATAAAATATAAATTACATTTTATATAGAATTTATATGTACAAAATATTAATTAAAAAATAGATTTTATAAGTTATTGCTCAAATTTGGGCTTTTCGAACCACAATCAAGCCTTCATGTATCATAAGTGATTCAAGCTAAATTCTAATATGGATATAATATTTTAAGCCAAAAAATGAGTTCGACCCAAGATAGGTCAAATTGTACCTGAATTTTTCAAAATTTTCTCATGCAGGATTGGGTTAAACTTGACCCAAGTTGCATCCCTAAGTCAAGTTGGGTTTAATTAACTCACTTAATAAATGAGACGAGATTTGTGGCTATTACATTGGATCTACCATTAATATATGAGCCAAGTTGGTCAATTAATAAAAGAGTTATCTTAGTTGTGGGTGAGCTTGTAATGCTCCGACCCGGAGGTAGGCCCAGAACGCTACTAAATTTTATTTATTTTTAAATGTCACACATGCTCTTTACATATGGACTCAAACATATACCATATGTCTACCTTTTAAAAACTTGCATCATACAAACAAATATTTCCATCATAAAAAGGGTAATCTCATTTATAACAGAGTTACTAGCAATAATATAATGATTCATACATGATTACAAAACGGGTACCATAAGACGTACTCTACAAAACATGGTTCAAAGAACCAACAGATAAAATAAATGAAAATCCCATCCATTCGACTCCAAGAAACTGCAACAGCTTATCCATCCTTAAGCTTGAAATGAAGGTTCATTTTCCTCGGGTACATCTCCTGAAATGTGAGTGGTGTGAGCTAACCAGCCCAGTGAAAAGAACATAACAATGCAGTGTAATAATTATCAGGTTAGCCAAAATCAACATTTTCATCATAATATGTTTGTCATGCCAAAATATCAATCATTCTCATATTACTGGTGATATCCAACGCAACATCTAGACACTACACTGACTATAAGCATTAAGTCCTGACACGGTCAAAATGTAGAATCTTGCAAGTACATCTCCGACACACTTGGGCTGGTACTAACACACCTGGGCCAGTAACTAACACACCTGGGCTAGTAGACGCAAACCGACGCACCTGGGCCGATAATAGTTCAGTAGTTAAGGATACGTGGAAGCAGTATAACTCATAAGCATTTCATTATCATAATCATAATATATGATAAATATCATAAATATCAATAAGCATTTTTCATAATAGCGCACAAATTCTAGGCATATAAGTGGATTCATCAAGTCTGATCCTTGAAACCACTCATTGCACTAGTTTCTCTTAATCTGATTTACTCATACTGCAATGTTAAGTCTCCTCACCATATGGACAACAAACGAAGATTTGAGGCTCAAATCTGACGTTGTACGTGCCCCTCTTAATTCATTCCTGTCACCAATCATCCACAACTAAGTAGGTTTTCTTACCTTTTTGAAGTGCCAAGTGATTACTTAACGCATAATTGAATAATAAGTTGATTTGAATGCACGATTTGATGAGAATTTGGTAAAGTGTAGTTTTGAACACAATGTATCTATTTATTGTCAAATGTATTTGATTTATCATTGTATAGACATGAAACTTATGCATTTGCACGGGATGGGAAAGCATGAGACCGAGGTAAAGGGACGACGTACTTTACCCGGAAACATTTAGATATGTATGAAATGTTTAACCATTGTATATGGCCGCGTCCATGGGTTACAAAAATTATGGCATACTAATTGGGCAGAAAGCTCCATAGTGAGAAGAAGTCTCGAAACCTGCGTAGGAGTATAGGTGTGTAGCACTCCCCAGGTAGTCTTGGTTAAATGCTAGTATTGGGTAGTAGCTCCCAGCTGGTGCCTCAGGAAAGTTACAGAAAAAAATGACCAAATGTTCATAACCATTGTATGAGAACGAAATTTTGATCAATGCATGGGGCATGAGAAGGGCGTGCATCAATTCATGTCACCATGGCATAGTGCATCATGATGATTTCTAAGTGTTTTAAAGATATTTATGATTCTGATTTGTACGAGATGATTATGAAATGTACTTGAATGCTTTCTTAGAATGAGTTATGAGATGGTTTTGAAATGTGAGACGGGGTATGATTTTCAAATGAGATGTATATTACTAAATTACATATATTTTGTTTTCTATATATATTACATCACATGTTCGTACCCATTTGATGAGAATTCCTACTGGACATTGACTATGCCCACAAATCTTTCTCCTTTTTAGAAATTGGTGCAGGAAAAGAAAAAGGCAATGAGGCCGGACCGAGCAGTAGTCAAGCACGATTGGAAATGAAAGCAAAAGAAAGAGTTAAGAGAGTCATACATTTTGATATTTTGGAGATAGAAGACGATATTATTCTTTTTGCCTATATTTTGAGAACATGTGATTTTTGTAGGAGTTATATGAATGAAAATATGATCATTGATGTATAAACTCCTAGAGGATGATGTTAGACTTGTTATTTGACATTTAGCTTATATGGAATTCCTTATAATTTGCTTTGGATTGAGAATGATCATTTTTCAAATGTATCAAATATTATGTATATACTTCTAAAGGTTTTATGTTAGTTTGTTGCAAAAGTTAAATGGACCATGTCCATGCGCACACACTAGTGGCCCAGTCGTGGGTTGGGTCTTCGGACTCGGACTTGACTCGCATCGTGGCGCTCTCCCCTCTCTTCCCATCTAAATATTCTTAAATATTCATTCTGATAATAAGGGGAGAGGGAGGGGCTCTACATGTTTTGAATTTCAGATACGGTGTAAACTCAATGCATTTGCTGGGTTTAAATAGTGATGAGTAGAATGCTAGGCACGCAAATGGCATGGAGTCTGCCCACGTAAATCTATAAGCTACGTTGGTGGCTTCCGTGAATCACCCATGATTCACCACTTACACAGCAGCTTTGCATGGGTGGGTATATTTTATTATTATTTAATGATTTTTTTATTATATTTTTATCTACTTTAAGCCCATCTTCACTAGTTAGGCATTAAAGGGGTTTAATTAATTTAATCACACCGGTCCAAAGTGTCGGGTTTTTAAAATCATGAACATTGAAAAAATTTAGAGAAAAATATATTTCAAAAACCTGTCGATCTTGACAAGAACGACATTTAAGCAAATTTTCATAAAATGAACACTATTTATTTAAATGATCTAAAAAAATTTATTTTGAAAATATAAACATACAAAATGATTGCTTAAGACACAGATTAAACACCAGGTATTTTCTTATAATTTCCTGAATCCTTTAATTATTTTATAAGTAGGGACCTCTCAGGGTCACATTTGATTACAATTTTGAAAATAAAAAAAACAAATTAAACTATCTAATAAATTCGGAATTAAAAATCATTAGAAGTGTGTAAATTTGAAAGTCTAATTAATTTAAATCAGATATTTTTTCAAATAAACAAGTATTAATATCATTAATAAATGAAATTATGGAAAATTATAATTTTGCCCTTTCAACTTTAATGAGTTGGATTCACGAGCTACCGAGCGCAGATTGAGCCAATCTTAGAATTTTTAAAAAGCCCAATCCGTAGTCTTCATTATTAACAAATCACAAAACATGATTATTTGCACGCAATCACACAATTAAATATAATTTTGAGTCAGGGTATTACAATGTCAATCCATTATTGGTCAAGTCGGGTGTACATATGATAGAAGTGTTAAAGATTTATTTGCTTAAGCCCCTGAACGTCTGTTTTATAATTTTTTTCAAAAAAACATTTCTCCATGGATCATGATGAGAAAAAAAAATTTAGTACTTTTCTAAGAAATTTTGGCTGTAGCAATCTACATTCTAATCTATGTAAACAAATATGGAAAAATCGCACTTTCCTAAAAAAATTGTGCAAACAGACGTACCTCAAGAGTATCTAATTTCCATAATAATTAAGAGCTACACTTGAATTGTGGTCTTCAAACTCTTAAGGATGCGCTACTTGAGTCTCCCTCACTTGAATAAAACGTGGTCTCTCGTTTCTTTCTTGTCATGCTTCCATGAAGAAAGATGCAGCACATGAGTAGCTTTTCAAGTGGTGCTCGACCTTGTGATGCGGAGCATAATACATACCAGTTGTTTATTTGTTTAGTAATTTTTATTTTTATTTAATTAGGGATAGTTTAGTAATAGTTTTTGTTTTTTTTTTAAATTAATAAGGAAAGCATTATATAAGTTATAGCTTCTTTGAGGCATTCGAACAATTGGATGAATAAGAATTTGAGAAAGTTTTCGTAAATACTAGTGAGTGGTGCGACTAATCTTTAGAAGTGATTCCTTGGCGTGAGGCCACCATACCTTCTACTTCATGTACTTCTCTTGATCTTCTATCTCTCTTCTCTTCTCCTTCCACATCCTCTTGTTTTCTTTTGATTTCTCAAACCCAAATCCTCCTAGATTTGCCTGGATACCCACTTCCAGACTTCCGCTTCCTTCATCACTGCATCCCAAGCCTTCGCCCTGCCTCTATAACCCTCCTGGTCCTTCGCCATAACTCCATACCCTTCTTCAAACCTTCCGCCACTATCCTGTAGCCCTTCCTTGTTGTTGGCCATTCTTTTACCTAGATAAAGTTTCGCCACCATCTATATTGCCCAGTTGCCTTGCTGCCATCTTCTAACTCCATCCCTTCCCTTGGCCGAACCTCCTAGAGGGCCCTTTGGCCTTGCCACATCCCTCCTCCTTGTTTTCCCTCTTTCGCATTGAAGCCCTAAGCCATGCTGCATCCCTCCTCCTTGTTTTCCCTAAATCTCATTGAAGCCCTAAGCCAAGCCACATCCTTCCTCCCATAGTTCTCTCTTTCGCATTGAAGCACTAAGCCAATTTTCGTTGAACCATTTTCTTTTAATTCCATTCGTACCTTTTCTTTTGAAACCCACTATCCCATGTGCCTTTATTTCTCCCATCTTATAACCCACGTGCCATACAACTCATTTAACACTTTGGGCTATTCCATTTAAAATGAGATAAGCCTTCCATCCTTTTATTTAATTCTCATGTGATTGTTCACATTATATTCTGAGGATATTTACATGATTATGTGTAGCAATTCTTATATTAATTAATTGTAAATATTAATTAGAATTTAATTTCAGCCCATTTAAATAGGTTGCATTATTTTCATCCCATTTTAATTTTTAGGAAACCGCATTAAGACATTTAGAGTTAGCCTATTTCTTGTCTTGCATCACCTAACCCTCTATGATGGTGGTTCTGACATTGGCCAAAGTTTCATCTTTTATCCATACTTTTTGAAGGTGATTGTATTTGTCTTTGGCTCAATCATTGCACCTCTATCTTCATTTGTACCGCATCACACCAAGCTTGATCTTTGTATCAACGACCAATCAAATATTTCACCAAACATTTATGTCAAATTACAATTCATCACTTTTCACAACCAATTAAATGTGATATGGATGATGATCTTTTTTACCTTCAACCTAAATTGCTAGTACTCCTACCATTTATCCACATTTTGCATCCCTCTTCATAGATTGTACATTTTGTTCAAAATACTATTACTTTTAAGCTATTTTTTTTCATCTACATCGTTCACCTGTTACTTTTTGACTTGCCTCACAAGTTGTTAACCTCAATTTTCTTCTTAATGGGATCAATTTCAATAGATATAGGTTCACATTTGTCTTCAACCACCTCTTTTATGTCTTCTACAGGGTTTGTTTACAAAATGTTTTCAACCACTTGTTTTTATTTTTCAGCATTACTTGATTTTATTTTCAAATGGTCCAATTTTTTTTTTTTTGAAATTTTGAAGCCCAATTATCCTTTATCCAAATCCAACTTGTATTGAGGTGGATTTTAGTAGGTTCTATGCTTAGGTACCACTCTTCTCATTCTCCAATTCTAACTAAACAAAATCAATTTTTGATCATATTGTTTAATTGTATTTCAAACTATGTCTCTAATGGATAAGTTGAATGGCCTGATTTAATCCCTACATGTCAATGACAAGAGGTGTCTAAAGAAGTCATAATCAAACCTTTGTTTTCCAAATCATCATCATCAAAGTCTCAATGAAAATATCCAAATCACTCACTTTGGAGATTGAAACTACTCTGATATCAAATGATGTTATTGGGATCCAAAAGATCTATAGGTTAAAAACAATCTAACCAGAAAAATAATACCCAAAATATACTCAACATAAAGTCACAGAATAAGATCCACTAACGTCCATCACCAAACATGAAATCATATCTAATTTAATTATACCAATGCAGTTAATTAAAATCGAAAGGTTAGCTCTAACATATCTGACTCAAATTTTCAATTGATGAATCAAAATATTTCACCAATAATTTTTTAAGCAATCATCAAATCAAATATATCCATCACCAATAAATTGCAGCGCTATCCAAAACTAGCACTTAAATTATGTTACTAGCACATGTGCTTGTTACTGGCACATGTTTTTTCTTTTATATATATTATTTTATAGTTTAAATAAGATATAAAAGTCATTGTCATTAAGTGGTAAAGATATTCATTTTTCATGTAACATGGGTTCAATTCTTGTTGATGGTTATTTATTATTTTTTTTTGTACAATTTTTTCAAATTTTTGAAAAAATTGAGTAAATAACTAAAAGTTGTTTTTTTTTTTTTTTTTGAGTTTGACCCAAATAAACGGGCTTGGGCAAAATAAATTTTGTTCGACGGGTCAAGCTTAGACTTTTAAACATAGTTAAGTATGAGTTCGACAGGCTTCAATAAACTTTAAGTAAAAGCTTGAGCCTAAGCCCAACCTAAATAAACGAGCTTCCAAAAAACTTTTTGTTCGACAGACTGAGTTTGAGTTTTTACTTAAAGGCCTTTTATTTAGGTCGAGCTCGATTTGTCGGACAAAAATCTTTATTGAAATCCATTTATTTAGGTTGTAGTTGAGTCGGAGTTTTTTCCTAATATGCACTCAAGATCGATATATGTGCTAGTAGCACAATTTATGTGGTAGTTTTGGATGGTGGTACAATTTATGCACTTGTAACAGAATTCATCTACTGGTAAGACCATTTATGCATCAGAAGTTGCACATTTAAAAATGAAATTTCAATTTGCACTAGCGAATGAGGGTTTTTTCATTAAAAAATGTCTTATTAAGCGTACGAAACAGTCAAAATTAAAAATTTCAAAATATTTTCATAAAAAAATTCAATAAAAATAAATAAGACTCACGTATGGAGCAATTGAAAAAGTGAGTTGATTTTAGTTAAAAGGCTGTTCATGGCTCAATTACTCCAATTCACGTTGCACGTGTCGTATGCCGAGGAAGACGTTGGAAAACAGGAAAAGGAGGCCTGGCGTGGCGTGGGAGGAGACTGAGATGACTCTTTTATGGTTCAATTCACAGCTGCCCTCTCCGTCAGCCCGTTTTCTCCGTCCTTTCACCTCTTGTCTGCAATTCTTACTTCTTCCCAAAATCCACTCTAAGCCTAGTCGCTTTCAATATAAGGTAAAACTTCTGTTCTTCCCCATCTCTATTTTTATTAATTTTTTCCTAATAAAAAGAGGAACAAATAGAGGAGCATTTTTTATGGGTTTTCTTCTTCTACTTCTCTGAAAATTTCTACAACTTGCGATTGCATCAACTGCTACTCATTGATGGTTTTTTGCTACAATCGGAATGTTCACACCCAAATTGGTTCTTATGTTAAATGTTTATCCTCCCCTCTCTCCTTGTCAGGTTTCTATTGGCAAATCCTTTGTCGGTTAAAGATGGTACCTTTTCTTTCTATTTCTTATGTTTTTTTTTTTTCATTCCAATAAGATATAAGAATGTGCTTAATTCAAGATAAAGTTTGTTACTATGAATTGCTATTGTTTCTTTTAATTTATCATGGATTTTGATACTTGGAACAAGTTGATGAAGATTTATTTACTTATTTTATCATGTTTCGTCAACATTCCATGGTTGAATTTAATTGAGATTGGATCTGAATTGTTGATGCGATTGAAGATGCTCATGTTGTCGTTTGGCAGAATGCATTATGTTGCCACCTACTTGTTATTGGAGTGTATAGCTCATAGTGAACTAGATATTGTTGTAAAAGTTTACCAAGTAAACAAAATTAAGTAGTTGGAAAAAAGAAATAAATAAGAAATTGACTAAGGTAATGGTGAACGTTGCTTTGAGGGTAGAATTTTGTCCCCTCCATTGGTTTAGACAATGCATGCACACGAGCTTCTGCTGCCGTCGTGCATGTGTGAAGCAGGTTGAGTACACAAGGTCCATGAACTTTTAATAATTTTGTAAGTGATAAAACAATGACTTATAAAGAGCTTCTCAAATTTTCCTCAGTTTCCATGTGGGACTCTTAACTCTTGCTGTGAACACTTCCACTTAAAGTGATTTTTTTAATAAAATTTTTGGAATGCACAAAACCAACAATCTCCTCAATTTAAGATCTTTGAAAATGAATAATAAAGAAGAATGAGAGATAACATTGGAGGCAAGCTAGTGTAACTGACGTGCATAAGATTACGTTTTTGATGATTTAAATCCAATTTTAGTTTTAATATGATAGATTTACTAAGTATCATTGGTGAATTTACGTCTTGTACCAAGTCCTTTGAAGGAAACTCTAGCACATAAGTTTTTGATGATTCAGTTTTTCGACCTATAGATTTCTATTGACACGTTGAGGCCATCCGTTTTAGTCATTTCGTGTGATCCTCGACATGTCGAGAATTCTCCTTCGGCTCCTCGACCTGTCGAAGAGCGTGTTTTCTATCCGTTGCATAGCCGTTTTAATTCTGCTTATAAATATGGATAGCTTAATGGAAAATGATCGGGTGTGAGAGTAAGAAAAACAACAGAGAGATTAAGAGGGAGACCTACCCGAGGAAACCCTAGATCTGGGAATAACCTCTTCCCTCACATTGATCGAACCTATGCTCTTCAAACAGTAAAACATGAAAAAGGGGATTAATGGGGGGCTGTAGAAATTTATCCAAGTTAGGTTGCCCACATCAGATGAAGATCAAAGTACACTGGAGCATGCAACTTGCTGTATGAAGAACACAACAGAAGATTGACAAAAGACCCAAGGCATTCTTCTCTTCATTTTATTTCATTTAATATTGTGAGGTGGATTAGATCTCTGTGCGATCGAATCACCATAAAAAATAGGTGTCAAGGAGTAGACCTCAGTGGTCGAACCTTTAAAAATCTAGGTGTGTATTGATACGGTAATTTTACCCTTTCATAGTGTGTTTCGGATAGTCCAAAGTTGGGTAAGTCCAAGAGTGGATGTAGGTTCAGGTGAACCAAACCACTATAAATCGTTGTGTTTGCATGGTTTGATTTGTTGGATTGATTATCATTAATTGCACACACACAAGATTATTCCGCTGCACTTAAAATTGATTAGTCATATATTAAAAAGGTTAATATAAATTGGAATTGGTCCTATTCACTTCCCTTAGGATTTGTGCATTGGCCTAGCCTGGAATTTACACCTTGATTATTTCAAAGTTGGGTTAGTCCACATCTTTTCCTCTTTGCATTTTTTAATTGTCATTAAGGATTAAATGATAAATACTTATCATGAAATCTATGGTTCCATTATATTCATCAACTTGTCATTATTCCTTAACAAAATGGATCTTTTTGTTCTTGATGTAATCTCAATGCAAATGATCTTGAAAACCTCATCTGGTTAATTTTTTAAATCCTCACCTCTAGAATCTTCATCAAATATCAATGGCAATTTTTTTAGAAAGCTTGCAGCAGATATCCAAAAATTTCGTCACTATGGTGGCACTTATTTGCCACGTAATGTGAAATAAAGGAAAAAAGTGCTTGCTGTGGGTCCATTTTTTAAAATGTTTTAGGCAACAAAGTTACCACTTTCAACCACATTAGTCAAAGCTCAGGGCACAATCAAAGCGCCAAGGCATGTTGGAGCCTAAAGCGCAAAGCGCATATTTAGGTGCGAGCTTAATTTTGCAAGGCACACTTAAATTAGATTTTTCAAGATATGTGTAGATTCATGAATTTATGCCCTTACTGCATCAATCTATCGAAATACAACAATAATTATTCAAAAAACAAAAATATATCCCATTTCAAAAAAAAAAAAACAAAAATATATTGACAACTAAGCTTCCGAGCACATTATGTTCATGCACAAGTATATTGTTGAAAAATTAGAATTCTTTATTATGTATTCCTTTCAATTGTATCAAGTATCTTTCAAAAAAAAAAGTATTTATTATAATTGCTTTATTTAACTATAATATTTGCTAGCTATTCAAAAGGTTTTTCAAGTTAGGCTTATTATAGAAAAAAAAAAAGTTCTAAAAGAATTAGGTGAAGGCCTAAGTGCAAAAAGTGCTAGGTGAGGAACAAAATGGGTTTGGAGCTTATGTGAGAGCTTAACTACAACTAAAGCGCACTTTTGACTACAATGCTTTTAACTGGAGGAAAAAAATGCTGTGGCACTTGGTGACACAGCATCAATAGTTGGATATCCATGCTGATCTCTTGGGAAGAAGGTTTTGTAACACAATAAATATTGTAATTGTCCTTTTCAATCATAATTTGTTGAAGTTAGAGACATTTGAGTAGGAGGTATGCAGCAAGGAAAAAAAACAGTTGAAGGTCATTGTCTGGATTATCTTATATTCTGGACAACTCACTTTTAATTCTCTTGAGTTTTTATCATTAAGAATGTGAATAAACTATCTAGAATAATTTATAATGCTCAGAAATATCAATTGTTCTCACTAGATTTGCAATTTTTAATTTTGATAAACTGAACTCAAAAGGGATGAATGACTAACCCAGAGGGGTCTTATTTGATAAATTGATTTTATTCTTAATTTTCTCCTCACGGTGAGCTGACTTCTGTGATAGTGTTTGAAGGAGGCATACAAGCTTTGCTTCTATTCTTTTGTTGTGTTTGTGATCATTATCTCTTAAGGCTATTCTTGAACATGGAATCAACTTACAAGTTGGTATTTGTACATGACATTTGCCTTATTTTCCTTCAAATTCCTTAATCTACTGAGGATTGCATGTAACTGTGGTTTTGGCTCAGTCACACAATTTCTCAGGTATGCCATGTGGTATCTTAAGTGATTCCTTAGCTGCCATAGCTGTAGCTTTGCTGGTTTTTCAACAAAAAAAGGTGGACTTTCTAGTGTGCTGAGGTCATTTGTTGCTGTTGAAACAGAGGCCTTTGTTAAGATATATTAGGAGATGATTTAGATTATGATTGATTTTGATGGATTTATTGCGATTGTGGGAGATATTATGTAAATCTCTCAATGAGGAAAGCAATATATTGATGTACTCTACAAATACGGCCTTCATTCTTACTTTTCAAAAAGAAATTGGCCTTCATTCAGTGGAATAAACAAGAGAAATATACAAAAAAAATTACCATGAGTTTATCGTTCCTCTTGTTTTCTAACAGCCTTTGCCATGTTGCATGGTATGAAGAGGCATTGGAGAGGAGCTTCTCTCCTTTTATTGTAAAAGGGCATTTTGCATGTGCCATCAATATTTAAGGAAAGTACTCCTCCATGGAGGTTGAAGGGTGTGAAAGATTAGATAAAAATCTTTTGAAGCATGCATTGGGGGTTTTTGAGGACGTTCTCCATGATGCTGATTATGAAGTAGAATAGTCCTGTGAAAGAGGGGATTACCAAATCTGATTCTGTTATTGCTTACATGCAATATTCTTTGATGGGGTTTCCCTTTGTTTTGTCTTGTTCATGTTGGATGGTCTATTCATTCTCCATGTTGCGTGTATACTTTGTCCTTCCTATTCTGGAAAACTATTATTATTTGAAAAAAAAGTTTCTCCCTTTTGCCAACTCACAATTTTAATAAATACTAGTAAACAAAGCAAGAAACCAACTTTATCATTTCTACTCTACATGATCTAGAAGAAATAAACTGGATGTTATATCTCTGTTGGTGTCTGACTTGAAATAAAAAAAAGAAGAGAGAGAGATGCAATAGTTAGCCAAAGGATGTTTGATGCTTAACCTACCTTTTATATGTACCCTTGTTTATTTATTATATTTTATGGGGCTTATTGCTGAGTTATTATCTCTCTCTCTCTCTCTCTAGTAAAAGCATAGAATATTTCTTAGTTATCTTAATTTTCAAATTATGTTCTTTTTCAACTGTCTCTTATGTTGATGGTGGTTGCAGTTTTTTGAAGGCTATGACTATCCTGGAAGGTCATTCGAGCAGATTTATCGTTGTTACCCTGCTTCTTTTATTGATAAGGTTTGATATTCTTCTTGCCCCATTTTATTCCTTATTGCTTGCTCCTACCCTTTTTACCCAAGGAAAAAAGTGAAAAGAGTAAGAAAAAGAAAAACCCTACATTTCTCTTAAGCTAGCAGCCTATGGATGCACTACTTATCCTCAACTGACAAGCTCTTTACATTATTCTTTAGATGCAATTATTGTTTGCATTTCATATAGAGAGGGTGAAACTAGCAAAGCCCGGGTGTTTTGTGTGCCTGGGCACAACGATCCCATGTTGGGCCTACTTAATGGTAAATTTGAACCATTGAACTTTTTATTTTCTCTTTTAAGCTTAAATTCAACCTTTCTTGGTGCCTATTTGATGCATCCTCACTGTAGGATCAATCATGATAGGTAAAAATATTTATCTAGTGGTTGTTTCTAATCTTAAAAGGTTAAGGGCTACGATGATTCAGTAGGTCTCATTCTGGACAGTTTGATAGTCCCCATGATGATATCCATCTATCAGTTTTTTTTTTAATCTTAGGGCACGACCAACCCTCTCCCATGGCCTGTTAGAGCACCTGTCTTTTAAGCCCCAGTATCTGGCAGATATATATCTTAACTGAAGGACCTGAAGAGTTCATTTAGTTGGTTTTGTGAAAAATAATTGATGTAGATGTAGTGTTGTGCTAGTGAATAAGTCCAATTAAGAATGCTTGTCTTTTCTCAAGTCCCTTCTAACAGTAGCTTCTACTTTGTCTACATCTGTTAGTTTCTTAATATTGAAGAATTGTGTATTGCAGGGTTTATGTGGATGTCGCTCAAATTATCTGTGATTTTAATGTTGAGTCGTGAGAGAATTCTGTTGTGAACCAGTTCACAATGATTTTTTTATAATCTTTCTTTCAAGGCCCTTGGAATATCGGCTAAACTAAAAAAAGTGAAAGTTGGCAGCTTTTTCCTCATCTAAGGGTTTTGTTTGAAAGTTCATACCAATTTTTTTGAACCAATTCACAATGGATAATTTCTCTGAGTTATGATGCTTCCTTTTTGGGATTTGGGTGGCATAGAATTTAAAACTATGTCGCATCTTAATTTTCTGAATTTTTGCCTTAATTCAAGATTGAAGTGTTCATTGATATTGATTTAAGTGGAGGAGGGTAGAAACATAGAATCTGACCCCATTTATTCTGTGCCACCTAAGATCTAAGTAGGTTGGATAACCACCAT
Source organism: Chimonanthus salicifolius (assembly GCA_013350335.1). Classification (NCBI taxonomy): domain Eukaryota; kingdom Viridiplantae; phylum Streptophyta; class Magnoliopsida; order Laurales; family Calycanthaceae; genus Chimonanthus; species Chimonanthus salicifolius. Next base: position 35,151,837 of record CM023539.1, read on the forward strand.
TTCTGACCAATGTTGTACCACTCTCAATTTTGGAGCCTTCTTGGAATATGCCCTTAACAAAGTATCTTTGCATCAATGCATTTCTAGAGGCACGCAGTAAATTGAAAATTTCTTGTTTTTTTTTCACTTTCTCATTCGACACACATTGAAATGCTTCACTCTTCTTTCTATTAATCGTGGGTTATTATGGTATTTGCAGCCACATCTGGAAAGCGGTGATAAGAGTATGTTATCTTCCTGAATGAATTCTTCCATCCTCTCGTGTGTAACATTATCTTTGTAACTCCTAAACTTTTCTAAGTTTACTTGCATTATCTTATGTTTTTGCCAGTTATAATGCCTCCATCAGCGCTTGATCGCCTTGGTAAGAAGCTTCATCATTATTTCTTGATATTTTGTGAAATTTGTTTTTCATGATGTGCTATATAATGCTTGCAGTCTCTCTCTCTCTCTCTCATACACACACACACAAACACATACACACCTAGATATCAAACTACAGCATGCATATTTTTTTCATTTGTGGCCAGGGCCAATTGATCCATCTTCGATGTTTCAGAATTAATTTGGCCAGCTAATATGGATGCATAAATTAATGAAAGAACTTCCCATCATAGTATGACTGTCATCACTGGCCATATTTTAATCATTCTTTGGGAAGTCAACTGTAAGATGGCAAGGCTTTTTTGCTGGGAATGTTGTAGCATATGTTATCCCCGGTAGGGTTCACCAGACGAACAGTCTGTAATGCTAAAAATGGGTCCTGAGCAACCCAAGAGCTCACTGTAATGAACCATAGATTTGCTAAGCAAGCATGTTTATGCTCCTTTCCTGCAGTTGTGTGGAATTTTTTTTCCAGCAATTTTCTCTAGGTTCAGAGCTTTTCTTATCCGTTTGAATTCTGTTTCTCATTGTTTTAAGTTCTTTTGTTAAGATACTGCAATGTTTCCTCTTTGCAGCTTCGCTGCACATTGATTATCCAATGTTGTTTGAACTCCAAAATCCTGCCACGAATCGAGTGTCGCATTGCGGTGTGTTGGAGTTTGTTGCTGATGAAGGCATGATCTACTTGCCATATTGGGTACGTAATTGTAATTTGCACAGTTTTGGTTGGTTTGTAACTTGATATTTCTAAGTTAATTGAAGATTCAGAGCCACTGTTCCAAGAAAGAAAAAAGATTCAAAGCCTTATTTTTAAATTATTAGCCAATTCTTTAGTTTTGCTGCTGTAGATGATGGAAAACATGCTACTACAAGAAGGCGATATTGTAAGAGTGAAAAATGCCACTCTTTTGAAAGGAACTTATATAAAGCTGCAACCACACACAATGGACTTCCTAGATATCTCTAATCCAAAAGCCATGTCAGTATTCCCAAGAGTTTCATATCAGTAATTGGTAGTATCATTTTTTAGTCGGGTGTTTTTTATTCATGCCTAATGCTGATATGGTATCTGATACTGCATGCAAATTTGTAATACAATTCTATTATTAGCTTGCTATTGCATTAGTCTGCCAAATGCCTCGCAATTTTGTCTTGTCATTACCATATTGAGTGTGTTATTGTAGAATCTTGACCATTGTTTCTGTATCCTTTTTCGTATTCATGTCTGCCTCCCAACGTCATACTTAAGTCAATGTGGTTAGATGACTCAAAGCTGCAACCTACTTTTTGTACCAATTTGTTTGGATTGGCACTGGGGCACACCTAAGTGAAACAGTGTGAGGCTAAGCATGCCTAGGTGTGCCTTGCGCCTAATGCTCTCTCTCTCTCTCTGTTTTTTTCCCATCTTCTACTTCTATTTTTTTTTCTTCTTCCTTTTAAACTTTTACTTCTTCTTTTTCTTTTCTTCTCCTTTTTCTCATTATCATCTTCTCCTCCTTTGCGTGACTGCACCTTATTCTTTTTCTTTCTCTTTCTCTATTTTTCTTCTTTTCTTAACTTAAAATAGGTAGCATTTTTGTGTTATCCCCCACATCCTCCTTGCCACACTCTTCGTGAGCCCACCTATGTAGGGCCCACCTATGTTGATGGTAACGGGTCCATTTGAAAAGGTCCAATCTTGAACTTGTGGCCCTTAAGCAATTATCTTTTCTGGATGCATGAATCATTGTTTTCAACGACAAATTTAGGGGTTAAAAAGTGATAAAAAATTTCAGGGTTTAAAAAATATGGCTTGAGCAATCTAATCAAGGTGATTTTTGTGAGCCACAAGTTCAAGGTTGGACCTTTTCAATGGACACATCACCATCACCATATATGATGCAGGCATAGGGTCGAATTTGTGAAAATTCACCAGTAGATTTGTAGTTTCAGAGTATGGTCTTTGAAAGACCCACGCAGCCGATTACGGATTCGTAAAAGGATTTTTCCTTCGTAAGGAATTGCTCAAACAATTTCCAAACCGATTGCACAAGTTTCCTAGGAATTCGAATTAGTCTATGCATTTCTCTACATTATGCCTCTTTTAATGGATTAAGATTAAGAATAGCGGAAGCAAATTAAAAGAGTAGAAGATGAATTCGATTATTGCATTACATAATCTAAGAACACCACGATTGAATTCAGAAATTAACTGGTACTTAATTGTTATGGGCGAAAATTGGAGTCCACCAATCTTCAAAACGTAACTCCAAAGAGTCTAAGAGAAACCTCTCTCAAGCAAACTTCAATTCCTTTATTCGAATGGGGTACATAGGTATTTATAGGGAAAAAACAACCAAAGACAGAAATGCCCTAGGAGGGAATTTCTCTCCAAGAAACTCTAAATAACGACACGTACTAAGGATAGAATGTAGTCTTATTTAGACCATTCAATTCCAACCTTACACTTGTAATCTAAATATATCAAAGACTAAGATAAAAAGATAAAAAATAAACTACTACTATTGATAAAAGGAGGAGAGAGAGATCATCTCTCCCATGTGGCCCACCTCCTTTCCTTTATTGCTTCCACCTTCTTTATCCACTTGCTTACACGCCACTTGCTGTTTGGAGAAGTCATTGTGGTGGACACTTGGCACTTGGAGAGGAGCTGGGGCTTGGACGAATTTGGACTTGGTGGATTGGGCTTTTTGCCTATTTATGAATGGGCTTAGGCTATTACAGGCTTGATTGGGTCACAAGGTGATATTGGGCCATGACTTGCAAAGTAAGTGGGCTTATTAGTCGGTGTCCATTTATGAGTACCTTGATCAAAATGGGACATATAAGTCATTGCAATTTCATCTGCATGATCCAATTCTACTGACGAAGAGTCGGACTGTGAACCAATAGGCTGGATGCCCTCATCAATATGTGAGTCTTACATAGGTGGGTCTTATGAAGAGTGCGGCGTAAGGAGGGGTGTGGGTGATCATTGTCATATATATCTATATATTACAATCATCTTTTGCCTAAATGGAGCCCACGTAGGCCCCACTAACATGCTTTCTCCCCCTTTACATCCATCTATTTCCCATGAGTTGGATCCCAATTCTATTTTAACTGAGTTGTAGTCAAAACCCCATTCCACATTAAAACACTTGAAAAGTTGCCTTAAAAAAGGTGATACCACTCATGGGAAGTAAATACTAGGGAAACCTATAATTAATGCAGAAAATGGATAAAAGGTTTTTTCTTGGGTAGAAAAGAATCCTATTCTCGCCAAATCAGGATGCTATGTGCTCATAATTTTTTTTTGTTTAAAAATTCTCAGGTACATGTGGATGTATATACATCCATGGAGAGAAGCCAATAGGAGAAGCTCTTGCATAGCAGTCGCATTTATTGATAATGTTACTAACCAATAAAGATAGAAGTAATAAAAGCTAGATATGGTGAAAATTGGTTAATTTTTTTTTCAAAGAAAGCCATTTTATTAAGTGAAAAAAATACAAACTCAAAGATAGCGAAAGCGGTAGAAGACAAACATAAAACTCAAAAAACAAAGGGAAGCACACTCAGGAACGCAACAGAATTAGTACAGCCTCAGACCCCTCTCACTCTATATGATAAGACTCCTTGTCTAATCAAAACCTCCTTTGGTAGGGTAGACCCGAGCTTCGCCATTTCATCTGCCCATTGGTTTACCAACCTAGGAACCAATATGATCACCAAATTTAAACTTTTGATGATCATCTTATCTTCTTTGATTTTATCCAACAGTCTCTACAGATAACTGCTTTCCTTGGCTCATTGGGTGACTAGAATCCCCCTCCACAATACTCCCTTTCTTGTCCATGATCTCTTAACTCCTTGACTCCCTTAATAGCCCCATCACCTCAGTCTCGTTTAAGAACAAATAGGCATCCGACCAGCATACGGAGCTAGGACATGGGCCTGATGGGATTACAAAACTCCACCATAGCTGGCTTTGCCTGACTCCCTTGAAACGCTACCAGCAAAATTTAACTTTAGAAGACCTTGCGGAGGAGGGCACTATCTATCACATTTTTTTTCTTGATCTTGGCTCTCAGAATGGCAAGAGACCACCCTATGATAATGATGAAGGCTAGGATCGGTTTTAACACCTACCCAGGTTTCCAACATAAAGAAAATATAGATCTGCAAATCCGGCTTAACACCTACCCAGGTTTTCAACATAAATGAAAATATAGATCTGCAAATCCGGCTCAAGTTCGCTAGGAAACTTGAGAGAACCCGAACTCAAAGAATTTCTAGAATCTAATGAAGTTGGTTGGATCTTCCCTCAACTCCAAATGCCAATTGATAATTCACCCTGGTTGTACGGGCAATCTCAATTGGATAAACCAAACTTCCAATTTCTTACGGGAAAAATGAATAAAGTCAAATACTCAAGGAAAAATCGTCACAATGTGAAATTCTCCAAGAGGGAAAAATTCTAATGAAACTAGAACTGAGATTCCATGAATTAATTTCAATTATGCTATGGTTTGTTTTTTCAAAAAAATTATGCTATGGTTGGTTTTTTCAAAAAAATTATGCCATGGTTGATGTAACAAGAAAATTTGAGAAATTTTGGCATGTAAAATTCAAATGAGAATAGCATAAATAAATTAAAAAAAAAAAATCAACTTAAAATCAAAACAACAAACTTACTTACACTAGGCAACAAAGAGATACTTCTCGTCACTTTGGATTCAATCCAAACACCAATTGAATTCATTGAATTTCTCTACTATACATGGATGTCCTAGATCTCTTAAATAGCATTCTACACTGAAGGAAAAAAAAAAGGAAAATAAAAATCTCTCCTGAAGGCCACTTGAAATTAATTGCCAATTGGTGTACAACTAGGGTGAATTATTAACTGGCATTTGGAGTCGAAGGAAGATCAGACTAACGCCATGAGATTCTGGGAATTCTTTAAGTTCAGATTCTCTCGAGTTTCATAACAAATTGGAGCTGGATTTGTGAATTTCTATTTTCTTTTATGTTGGAGGGCTAGGTAGGTGTTAAAACCGATACTAGCCTTCATTAGATAATCTTGAAGTGCTGCAACCTTTAAGATTTCCCAAAATTGATATCTAGACAGCCACCCTAAACTTGATTACCTCGATTAAGGAAGCTCGGTCCTTCTTGATGTTGTTAAAGACTCTGGTGTTCCTCTCCAGCCATATAGACCAAATTATGCTGAAGTCCGTGGCCACCCAGAAAATTTTCTTGAGTGTTGGCTTTTAGATCGAGCAACTCATTGATCAGAGAAGCCTATTATTTAGGAATACAAATGATAAATCAGCAAGTTGTAAGAAACGACACCACACTTGGTAAGAGAAATCGTGTGAAGAAGGAGGTGACATTCTCTTCAGCTTTTAATCAAAGGGGGTAGGCATTGATGATGAAGTTTTGGAGCGTAATTGGTCTCTTAGCCAAATTTGTTGGAGATATGGCAAAGCAAGGGGCGCTTTATGGAGAATTTATAAAAGCTTAATATGATGAATTGGGTTGAATTACGAGTTGTATCACCTAGTGTGAGGGTTCATGAATATGGAAGGATATTAGCAAAATTGGAGAACCAGGCCATTTAGTGGGGAAGGTGCTTAAAAGGGCTCTAAGTTGGAATTGGGAAATGGATCCTACATCAACTTTTGGGATGACGTTTGGACCGCAAATGAACCTTTAATTGTCTCTTTTCCTAGACTCTACCATTTCGAGCCAAAAAAATTCCATCATCAAAGATTGCGAGGAGGTTTAGGGGTTAAAGTTGTTTGGTCCCTCAATTTTAGAAGAATAAATCTTTTGGATCATGAGATTGCTTGTTTAGGCAAGCTTTTGGTAGAAGTTACGTGAATTTGGTGAAAGGAATCTTCTCATGAAAATCCCTTTTCTTCTCCTTTCTCCTACTCACTCAAGACAACCAAAGGGCCCACGCTTCCACCCTTGCCGGTATTTGTACCTTTGCTGGAGTTGTGAGGAGTCCATTGACTATATATTTCTTCATTTCCCTTTTATCTCCTCAATATGGTCCTTTTTCCTCTCTCTTTTCTTTCTGCTTGGTGACCCTCTCCTTAATAGTTGGGGATCAGGTCCTTTTCATAGAAAAGATGCCCCCCTTGGAATTTAGTACCTCTTGCAATTATTTGGGAAATATGCCTTGAGTGCAACAAGAGAATTTTTGTTAGGAAGGCTTCCTCATTGTCAAAATCTAATTTTGTGCATCAGATCTTCTATCATCAAATGGACAGTATTGGGAGATATATTAAAGGGTTTTTCGGTGGGTGATTTTGTAAGAGCTTGGTCTGATACTTCTTAATGTATTTACTCCCTTTAAGTATTTTATGTGTTTGGCGATTTTGGTCTTATTTCCTCATTGAGGATGTACCTCTCTTCTTTAATAAAATTCTTCTTTTACCTCTTAAACAAATAATAATAATAAAAGTGAGAGATGTAAATAATTCACATTTACCTAAGAAATCCCTATGTATACTATAATATAATAATATTATTATATAGCAACAGCATGGAACACAATGTTGCTAGTATAGTGTCAGCCCATAGGGAATTTTTTTCTAAATAATATCAGTGCCAACCCTAGATAGATTGGATAAATAGCTAAATGTTATGACATTTTTATGTCAGTGTAACCAATTTGCACACTTTTAAATTTATTTTATCCTTGCAAGAAACTTGCTAGCATACATGTGCCTATTATAAATTTTTTGTAATAGGAAGTTCTAGTTTAGACATGGCATGTGGACTTGGTGGGGTTAGATACAAGAAGGTTGGTGGATTTGATACTTACTACTAAAATTCTCTCTTCTCATTCTTAGCCATCCAATTTGATGCTTCAGAAATCAATGCCCACGTGTGACGAATAATGAATGGCTCTGATCTCTAGCAATATCCTTTGGGGCTTATTTCTATTAGGTTTTCAAACCTTGTGTGACTGGCTTCCCACATGCCAGACTAGCAGTTTAGGTGCAAGGCTCAAAGTGGTCATGAAATCTAACATGCAAATCACACACCTATGTTTAAGTCTAATTTTCCTAAGCACAATTATGTAGGTATTTAAATTGGAATTCTTTAGTTTTGTGATTTTGCACGCCAATATTGAGAAGATAAAATATTATCATTGAAACAAGGAAATATCCAGAATTGCTCATGGAATCAAACTAAATATAAGGCACTGACCTAATTGTGAGCCTTTTACAAAAGTCCCGGGAGCCTAGGCTAGTGCCTAGGGTGGACCAAGTATGCCTTTGGCTGATGCCATGTGTTGAAATATTGAGTTCATTTTACCATATAGCTATAATATATCCATATAGTAGGAATTTCCATTTGCCAAGGGTTTGACGTTGACTGGTTTTTATGTTTTATACAGCTTAGAGAGAACGTTGAGGAATTTCTCCTGCTTGACTACTGGTGACACTATAATGGTTGCCTACAACAATAAGAAATTTTACATTGATATTGTAGAAACAAAGCCATCTCCCGCCATAAGCATTATAGAGACAGACTGTGAGGTTGACTTTGCTCCTCCTCTGGATTATAAAGAACCTGAAAGACCTGAACCATCTATTGTGTCAAGCACGGCACCATCTCAAGGTTTTTATTTCGCTGGCCTATCTGCTCTGGCATCCAATGTCTCTGATCACTTTGTTTTTGAGCTTTCTTGGTTGTCCATTTTCTGTTTCCATACACGCATGAAGTAAATTTAAAAACAAAGAGGGGATAACTTCTTGATGTTGCCAAAATGTCCATTTGAACACGTGGCAAAATGGATGTGTAAATTCATTTCCTGTTTGTTTGGATAAGTCTGCAAATCAGAAATCACAGCAGATGTCTGCATGATGTCACTGATCCTGGTTTTCCATGTAAAACACAGGACACAACAACCAACCACTGCCATAATCTTCAAGAAGAAAGGGATCACTTCGTCTGTGATGGGAATTTGGTCGGAAGTCTGAACCTAGAATCCAACACCAACTTTCTGCTCGGCCACTATGGGCTTTAGCCTGGTCATTATAGTGAAACCCTGTTGGTAATCGGGCCTCGCTTGGGCTTATGTATGCTCTAGCCCAAAAGCCTGAAGCTGGGGCCAAGAACTAAAGAATAAAGGTTTATCTTGGTTCGTAACTGTTAGAAAACTTTTTTTTTAAATGGTTCATATATTAATAGAAAAAGATCACTGGAGGTGCGTATACAGAAAGCGAAATCAAACAACAACAACAAGTGAATTGCTTGCAAAAGGCCAACTGGCTGGCACCAAAACAAAACAGGAAAAAATCAAGTGAGATCCTCACATTCTTTGTAGGCACGCAAACTGTTTGACGTAGAGATGTTCCTGAATTCCTGGAGGGAGGAAACTCACGAAGCACACTTGGTGAGGCTACGTCTTGCAACCGTCGCACTAGATTCCACAGTACCTTTGAACAACCTGTTATTACGTTCCCACCACAGGCTCCACATAGTGGCAAGTAAAGAAAACTGCCACAAGTAGTAGCACTTAGGTGAGGCGGAGATAATATCCCAAGTGAAAGAGAGCTTGGCCACTAACGAAGGCATAACCCAACCCACACCAAACTGAGCAAGGACTGAGCTCTAATAAGAAGCTGGTTCAATTCTTCAGATGCTTGAAGGCAAAAAGGGTAAGCACTTTCTCCGTCTTTTTCCGCAAATTATCTCGAGTCAAGATTTTCTCCAATCCAGCAGTCCAAAGAAAACTAATAGCCCTGGGAGGAGCTTTGGTGGACCAAATCTTAGGGTTAATCGTAGCGACAACAGTAGTCGTAAGATTCCAAGAATAGAACAACTTTACCGAGAACAGTCCATTCTTGTCAGACCACCACAGAAGACTGTCCTCCTTGGAAGTGTGGATTCTGTAGGAGGAAACAGTAAGGAGAAGCTCCAAGGCATCGGCTTTAGAGTTAGATAGGTTACAATGAAGAGGAATGCCCCAAACCATATGCACACCATTAATTGAATAGGAATCTGAGATAGTCCCAAGTGGCCGAAGTGATAGGCGATAAAGAGAAGGAAACTAAGAAGCCAAAGTAGAGCTATCACTCCACGCTTCAGTAACTGTTGGAAAACTTATTGTTGGGGTCTAGAGTGGCTCAACTTTTATTTCCAAGCATGGTTCTTCAATCATTCGCTCCCTTTTCTTATTAAAGGACTTTGTGTCCGTCTTCACCTTCTATACTGTGCATGGGTCTCTGTATTTTCAAATGCACTTCTCAAATCCTTCTTTGCATCATTTTTTGTGATATGCACAAATCTCTCTCTCTCTGAGAAAAACACAAACGAGATCTCAAGCAATGTTTTTGTTTTTCTTTGAAAATAGGATTTTCAATAAAAGGGAGCATTTGCAAAAAAGAAGAGAGGTAGTTTTTGCAAAAAACAAGTTAGTTTTCAACTTTACTTTTTGTTTCCCAATGCTTGCTGAAAGATTGTGATGCACACACTCGTAAAGGCCTCCTGTGGACATGGGGAGCGGGATGTGCATCGGAATGTATGGTAGGGAGAGGGAGGGAGGGAAAGAGAGAGGGGAGGGGGGGGGGGGGGGGGAGGGTGGCATTGCACATACCTTGAGAGAGCATGTTGCTTTGAGAAAAAGAGAGAATGTGAGGAAGATCTAGGACGCCGAATAGGTATCACCCATTGCCTTCTAATGGAGTAGAAACAACATTTAATCGTGCCCTAGCCACAAACCTTTCCTTTATTTCCCCTCCCAGCGCTTCCCTATCCCTAACTCTATGGCTTTTCCCCTTTTATTCATGTTACCTCCCTTATTGCATGTGATTACCATTTTTTTTGCTTTTCCCCCTCTTATGCACTTTCCCTCACTTCTCACTTGTGATAACCAATTGCCCACGTGACCCTTACTTTTACTATATAGTTCTCCTTAAATTTAAAAATTTAAATCATAAAAAATTGTTGACATGGTTAAATGATTTAAATAAATAAATATCGTTTGGAAATAATAAATATTCAAGAAGAAATATGATAGATAGATGGTTTAGTTTGACATGTGGGCCCACTTAAATTATATGTGCTTATAAGGTTTATGATGATTCTAAATTAATCATGTCAAGATTAATGCAAAAAATTAGGAAGTGATGCATCTCTCTTAATGTCAAATTTAGTCAAATAATAAAATTTCCCTTTTTATCAAAACTTTGAAATAACATAAAACTAATTAAGATGACCTTATTTATAATTTTATACACTTAGATTACATATAAATAAAATATATCTTGTCCTTGTTGTCCCCGTGTCCTAAATTTTTGGACATGGTGTGTCCCGTATCATTTCCCATGGCCGTATCTGGCCTCATAGCTGATAGCTCTTTTCTCATTGAAAATGTATATTGAATCAATTGATACTTGTGCAAAGAGTAGATTCACCTATCTAAGGGCCATTTCCAGTGAAATGATTTCCTATTTGAAGGGTAGGGAAGTTGCTTTTCCTCTCCAACTTTTGTATGTGTGGAAACATACAAACATGCCCTTAGTGCATACAATTTTTCCAATCTTTGCAAAAATTGATAGGAACTATTTCTGTTGATGGGTTGGCTGGAAGTAGTTCAACTTTCTAGACCCAAGGTCAAAACTATGATGTCAGAATAGGATAAATGAACAACATCAATCAGTTCTAGTAAGTTTTGACACAGCTTGACCAGTTTAGACCTTCAGATATGGTTTGAAACAAAATGGATATGTTTGGTTAGTTTCAACTGACCAGTCCATCTGGCTAAAACCACTTATTTTCCAACCTCTGCCCTGACTCAATATCAGCTATCAGCTACCATGTATCTGTCTGCATTGCTGTGACAGGGTTTGTGATTGGCTGTGAACATGTGGGTTAATTGAACTGCTTGCAATTGGAGTACATCCGAACTCATCCTTGGCATGGAAGCCCACCAAGTCTGTCTTTCACACAACTGTCATTGAGGGAGTTGTTTTAAAAGAAAGTAAAAAAAGAAGGTTCCATTTACACGTTCAGTTGATGGCAAACTTGTGTCATCAAGAAATACTAATATTCCACAAATTTCTATATGCATTTTGATTTTCTCTGGCATCGCAGGTTTTTTGATGAATGTTCCATTGATTCTGATCATTTATTATTCTGTAATAGGGCTTTTATTTGTGTTAGTCAAATCCTCTTTTTTTGCTGTCCTCCCATCTATATGATCACACACTAGATCATTAAAAATAAGACATGCAATCAGCAGCAAGAGGAAGTAATTACAGAGGAGTAGCATTCTGTAAAGATTTTCAGATGACTTTCACGAGTACATTTTTTTCTGTATCCCCTATCTGCAGTTTCTTGACAATTTCCAAGCATGTTTTCTTATGATACAAAATCCCATGTTCAGATATATAGATATGTAACACATGAGATGTCAGACACAATGTCTAGACAAATCTAGAGGTAGAAATGTCCTTGCATTTTTGTGAAAAAAAGAACTAAATTACCTTAGTATGAGAACATGAAAGAACAAAATTTGCTCAAGCATACCTAGGTGTTGGTACCTCAATTTTTTACAAATTGCTGAAAGCAGACATGATCTGAGTCTCCACAACATCTATCCAATATAACTAAAGAAGTCTAAGAAGGTATATGAAAGATCGCGATGGTTTAGACTTTGACTTTATATGGTTTAGTCATGACTCATGACAAATTGGACCTCATATGGGTTGATCAAATGAAGGCCCAACTAAATCCAACAAGATCCACAAGGATTTGGACATTAAAAAGTTCAATCAATCAAAAGGATGACATAAATTATTTGAAATGCCTAAGGAGATGACTGCTGACATATCTAAGGGCTAAGAAATGCTTCAAAGGAGATGGATCATTTATTGCATAGTTTATGTAAAGATACAAAATGGGGCCTGCTCATGATGATCATACAATTATGACTTGAGAACCACTTGGGAGATCCTTCAATTGCCTTTCAAACACAAATTACAGACAATCAATAGGATGCATATATAAAAAGCTACAAGTTGTGACCCACCTATAATGATCACTTGATCATCACTTTGATATGATTTTAGAGATCCTTAAATTAGCTTCCTGACATGACTCACGAACTTTAAATTTGAGTTAGGATGAAAAAGTTATGGTTGAAAACTTGAAATACCAAAACTGTCTAAATATGGATGCATCCACTTTCCATCATCAGATAGATAGTCAATTTGGCCTTCTAAAGTGGTACTGGAATTGTAGTCTAGACAAGGGAGAAATGTGCCAAAAACCAAGGTTCTTTGAAAAGAAATGAAAACTTTTGAACCACATGTGCGATTCTTAACACTGCATCTAGTGGTTTCCAGAACTGCACCTTGCTGGACCACACCCAGTGGCTTCTAGAACCAAGGAGGAACTGCACCTTGGAGAACTGCAGTTAGCAGTTTTTCAACTAGTGGGTTTCAGTACCACACCATCCAGAATTGCACCTGGCAGTTCCCGAAACTGCTTCTAGCAGTTCTACAACCAACAGTTCTAAAGATCTTCAACCTGTAAATAGGAATCCCTTGAGGCACAAATGCCACTTTTTGGCTAGAGATAAAATGGAATTTTCTGAAGAACTTTACAAGCATCTGAAGTTCAATTGAAGAATCGATCCTTCAGGTTCTTTGGAGATGAGATCCTTCAGGATCTTTGGATATGATCTTCCTGAGATTCATCTTGAATTTGCAGAGATCCTTTGAACACCTTAAGGACTTCGAATCTCTTAAGTCTTTGAGGTTTCTTTTCAAAGTTCCTAGAGTTCCAAAGTTTACAACTCGGGGGACTTCTCTTTAATTCTTTTAAGAAAAACGTATCTCTATATCACTCTCAAGGCCCTTGGAGATCTCCACAAACTTGAAGACAACTAGGAATTTCATTTTGTATTTTGAAACTGTGCTCTATACTCTTGTATTCCAAAGTTATTGGAAAAAATCTCCCAAAGAGGAGCTTAGATTTGGTACTGTCACTATTTGCACTCACATAAAAATCACAACAAATTCATTTTGAAATCTGTTTTCAACACAAAGTACATAAGAATTTATTGCAATGCCATACAATGAGGTCATTAATTATATTAGAATAAAATAATGACATAAAGAAAATAAAATTCCCATACTTGCTACATCAATTTGTATCCATCCAATTCCTAGCGGTTGTGTTGCCCCATTCTTGACATACCTGTCTGTGGTTTACATTATTAGACTTGATTCAACATTTTGATTGAAGATTTTTAAGTTGTGTTTAAAAAAAATTCAGACCGTTCCTTTTAAGAAAGTTCTTATCATGATTCATGGTTGGCCTTCCAAACTTAATTTCTTCTCGTTCTTTGCTATTTAGTTTGTTCCATGTTGACACTAATATATATGGAATTACCAGTACTTATTAATTTTACTTATTAAATGCAAAGTGAGTAGTAGATAGCCTCTGTTTTCCAATGTTACATAATGTTTACATACAGTAATGGTGTGCAACATTTTTCACTTGTCAGTGAAATGTGTTTTGGTTTATAAATTATAAATGGCCCTGCATGCAACAAGTCCTGAACTTGCTGACAATCAGGTCTAGTGGTCCATTGATTTGTAGGATCCTGACTGTGGATCTAGTGGGCCCTACTACGGATGGATAATGGATACCCAAAAGTCTACCAAATTGTGTCTTGGTGGATTCGTTCAAAGACTAACCAGGTGCTTCTACAATTGAATTGAGGCTGATTAAATGATTTGATACAACCAACTTTTCTGCACTTTTTTTTTCAAAAAAAAATTATTAACTTCTATATTTCATGCTTGAGTTAAAAGGGAAAGGATTTGCTTATTTTTATGTTTTCAGTAATGGCATGTTTCTTATGTCAGATGTCTGAATGACACATAATTGGACAAATGAATAGGTCACTTTTTGGTTGAGTACAAAGTTTGGCAATTGTAACACTATTTAAAGGGTTTTTTTTTTTTTTTTTTGCGGGGGGGGGGGGGGGTGGGGGTGTGGGGTGGGGTGGGTTGGTGGTGGGGGATGGGTGAGAGGGATTAGAAGACGTTAGTTTAAGAGCAAGGGTCATACAAACTAGCCTAGAGCTTTGATAGGAAGCCAAAGCTTAGATTTTTTCTTTTATCACATTTAGGCCATATAAACAAATTGCACGACTCTAACTAGCCCCAGTTTTCACTTCTTTTTTGAGGACCAAGCCCCAGTTTTCACTTTATTAGAAGGGAAGGGGCAATATGAACAAGCTAGCATTCAAAGGAAGCTAAGATAAAGGGAAGAAAATGATACAAACAAAATACACGTGATTGATACTAACTCCAATTCTCACTAAACTCATTTATTTTGTCGTCTTTTTTTTTTTAAAAAAAAAACTGTTTTTAGAGGTTCACATTTTCTGTTACCCTCTCTAGAAAAGGCCAAAACATTTCTGCTGAGAAATGGGATTTTTGAACTGAATGCTTTTAATGGTGTATTGATTCTCCAACTTTCACTTTAGTTTCCCCATTTTTTCATTGGGAATGAATTAACTTGGAGTAGTAGTAAAATTGGTAGCTGCTTAGTTTGCAACAACCTTGTAGTAAAAGCCTTAATTTCTATCTAGTTTACATTAATTCCTTGAACCGACTTTCAAATCCCTCTAGTGGCACCCATATACCAGCGGTACCATTTCCAGTGGAGATGCTGTTGTTAAAATTCATCTTCAAGGCACCCATTAGATGTGATTTCTAAATGGGATTCTTACTAGCACACCATTCATCATCATCAAATGCCAGAATCTTACTTATCTGGGTTAGCTTTTCGAGTTTTGCTTCTCCATTTGACCTTATCATAAACTATATTGTCATTCACTTCACTCATGTTTTTCTTTATTCCTTCCCTCCACGTTTTTAGTAGTCGACCTTTGCTCTTTATGCCTACAATTTGTAGCCTCACTACTCTATGCACTTGGGCCATGTTTGGTCATCTAATTAGATGTTTGAACCACCTCAAATGAGTTTTTCTCAATTTGTCATCTATAGGGGTTATTTTTAAACTTTCCCTATTGTAGTCATTTCTAACTCAGTTGCTTTAGGGCTAATCCACTCATCGAACACAGCCCACCAATCTCATAAGAAAACTGATCTAGTTTGACCTTGAAAAGGAGACATTGCCAAAGAGGCAAAGGCCAAGAGATGGTCTTTAATTTGCTGAAAAAGCCACTTGCTTTGGAGATAGGGATTCGGTATTAAAATCCCTATTATTCCTTTCCAGTCCATTTCAATGAGAAACTGCTATAGGAGAAATCCTCCAATAAATTTGCTAATCACTCCATTCTATGAGTTGATAGAGACTGAAAGTTTTCGCAATTATACCTGTGATAATTTTTGGAGTATGGAGTTGGGCATTGAGGAAAAGACAAATAGAAAAAGTTAGGTTGATGGAGATGTACATGTTACGTTGGATGAGTGGATTAACTTTAAAGAATAGAGTTAGAAATGATTGCAATGGGGACAGTTTAAAAGTAGCCCCTCTATTTGACATTAAGAGAAACTCATTTAAGATGGTTTGAGTGTGTAGGTAGAATACCTGAGACAACCCTAGTTCATAGGGTTGAGAGGCTACATGTTGCAGGTATAAGGAAGGGGGCTGAAGACAAAGGAAGGGATAAATAGAGACATGCATATAGTGGAGTGATCGAACTTGTGGTTTATGATAGGGTGAAATAGAGAGCAAAACACGTAGACATTAGATAGATGAGATTTTGGCTTGATGACGACGATGATCTGAAAGAAGATCTCATTGAAGCCCACTAACCAAGTAAATCAATGACCATATGAGTTGCCATTGATTACCAAATAATGGGTTAACCACCAGCTGGTGTCTGACTACTAATCTCTTTAAGTAAAAGCATTCACTGTGAATAAACCATGCTTTTGCATCTCTAGGCATATAAACTACTCGGATCATTTTAATGAGAAAGAAGCCAATCTATTTCACCATATGAGTTTCAGAACATTACACTGTTTGTCATACTGTATCATAAAGATGACAAACTTGATCCTTAATAACCTTGCCCACCCATAAGTTGTCCAAAGAATAAATCACCTATGGAAGACGTTTGGCCCCAGTTGTGACGGATAGTTGAGTTATTTTGTAGGTAGTGATGATCTTTTCAATTCTACATTCCTGTTGATGATATGATGATCTACTTTAGATGGCTAGGATTTCTTTTTATTGGAATTGTGATGGCTGTTCTATTATTATAGAACTAGAAATTTCCAATCTAAACTTGTACAGCAGGGAATCATTGCAGTTGGAATGCAATAAGGCTGTCAATGAGCTAGGCTTGTACTTGTGGTTTGACCCAAAAGCCTAATCTGATTTTCTTTAAAGTCACAATGGTTTCATTTTGAGTTTTTTGGTAGCATGTTCATTTAGTTGAAACTTAAAGTTTGAGTTATGCATGTGTAGAATTTTGTGCTCTTATGGTTCCAAGGTGGAGGAATCAGTGATTCAATTATTGTTTATTTCTGGACTCTGAAGGATTTGGTTTGCTTTTGGCACTTTTATTGAGAATTTGATTTTCGAGAATCTTTTATTTAATACTTGATTGTCTTTTTTAGATCAAGGAGAGTCTATCAAGGAGGAGCCGAAGTTCAGTGCATTTACAGGTGTTGGAAGACGTTTGGATGGGAAGCCTTCTACAGAATCAGCTACTCTAGTATCTGCATCTGTACTGAGGGAGCATCAACATGAGGTTTTGAATGGGAAGAAACCCACTTCCTCTACCACTTTATCACGCCAACATTCTGGAAAGCTTGTGTTTGGTTCAAGTGTAGGCCAGACTTCCAAGGAAACACAAAAGGTATGCTTTATCTTACTGTGCTAAGCTACCTTTTTTCCTTCCAACAAGAGGATGAACCATCCAACTTGATGTTGTGGACGACTTCTGACATATACTGGTTTTGTTTCTATCACCCCACATGCCTAGAATTGAGCAGACATTAGGGTTTCTGACTGCTGAGGCGTGAGTCAGGTTCGTCTCATGTTTTGAGGCTTTGATATTCGGGACTTCAATATATAGTTTAGGATATTTTCGGACTTCAACATCCGTAATTTCTTTTTTTGATATTTTCTTAAAAGAAATTTGGTTGACTCCATATCAGTGGAGGCTCCAAAATGCCCTGTTTTGACTGATGCATCTCAGGAAATTGAAAACCCAAGATAAACTGAGACACTCAAGCTGTAATCCTTGCTTATGGCTAGGTGTTCTTGTAATTGAAAATGACCCAATTTTCATGTATGATGTACATGTTGTCGTATTGTGCTTTAGATGAAAAGGTTTGGAAGCTCCATAAATGGTGGGACGCCCTTTTTATTCCACCATAAATTTAGTCATCACTAGTTGCCAAAATCATCTGGGCATTAAAACAATAAAATAAAATAAATGGCAGCAACCTTACTGATGTTTTGATATACTGAGGTTCAATTTTTGTGCAGCTTCAAACCACGAACGACTGTTTTTATTCTACTAGAGTTAATTAAAATTAAGCTTATTTTCACCTTAGCCTTGGACAGAAAGGAGGATTTAAAAGCTTTGCTCAATTATTTGTATGCATATATGTAGGCTGCTGCAAAAGATGCCAAGTCTGAACTTCAGAAGCAAGAAGAACCCAAGTTCCAAGCCTTCATCGGGAAGAAGTACTCGCTGCGAGGATGATTTAAGATCTTAATGTTGAAACACCTACAAGAATAACTAGGAAGATGCACCACCCTTTGTTGAAATGCATCAGCCTAAGATGATGGAAGTCATTTCTTATTACATTTATACAGAATAACTTAATATAATCTATCAATCTCTATGCATTATTCTTTCGTAATTTCTCAGTCTAGTCTGGGGTTCTTGTGAGATTTGTATTTTCTTAAAAAAATTCGAAATGGACTTTTTTTTTTTTTATCAGAGATAGATACCAAGTAGTTTCACCCTCAAATCTGGGGTTCTTGTGAGATTTGTATTTTCTTAAAAAAATTCGAAATGGACTTTTTTTTTTTTATCAGAGATAGATACCAAGTAGTTTCACCCTCAAATCAGTTGAAGGCCAACCCTGGTCAAGCTGGTGACCTATTTTAACCATTTCAGAAATGGGGTTTTGGCTGGAAGAGGGGCCTATAGTTGTATCCAAGGTTTAAAAACTCAAAAAGTCCAAGTTAGACTCGTGAGTCAATGAGTTTTACTGAGTTCTTTCGAGTTGAGACTAAAAATTGGTTGAGTTACTTGATTCGATAAGATTTTGAGTCAAGCGTTAGCATCTATTATTTTGTTCATGTTGTAACCTATATTTTTTAGAATAAAAGTTCTCTACACTGCAAATTAAAATGAAAGTTGTTCAACTGACCAATTGAAGCATCATAGAAAACCCTAATCTTACATAGCATTATTCTAGCTTGAATGACTCATGAAAAGTGGCATTTGATGTGAGCCTTTAACTCTATTAACATAATAAGAAAGAGCAGAATCTGTGGATTTGTAAATAATAAAATTATTTTATTTTAGTGTTGTTAGCCTTTTGACTTAAGCAATAAAAGGAGTTGGTTCTGAGTTTTATTCTTATGATTCGATTAATGCCACCGTTGAGAGAAAATGTTAAAGTATCTAAAATTTGTCACTTCAGCAAAATAAGATTATTCCTCGTTTATATTATATTTTTTGAGTCGAATTTTAATAATATAATTTATTTAACTTGTCCTTTTGTCTATTTATTATTATTTTAATAGTTTCTTTTAAATATAAATCGAATTTAGAGTTGTGGAATATTTTATAATTAAAACATAAGGTTAGAATCTATTTGAATTCTTTAACTTTAAATTTATCAAAATTAATCGTGAAACACCAAATTCATTCTGATTGTGTGGGAGTAGGTTTATGTTGAGTAATGGCGATTTTTCCATGATAGTTTTAGAAGCATTGGATATTGTCTTAGTTTCTCAAATACCTTCTTAGGTATTGAATACCTTTTTAGGTATTTTGTTTGTTTTATGAAAAAATGAATTTGATAGAAAAAGTTTTTTTTCCTTTTTTTTTTAAAAAAAAAACATTTTTTTCCATAACTCCTCTTTTTTTACTTCTTTTTTTTTATATATACCATCTTACGGAAACATTAGTAACACTAATATTAATATGAATAATATTTATTATTTTCATTTTAATTTATGTCTTTTTTATAATTTTTTTCTTTGCTCTCGTCTTTTGTTTTTCTCATCTTCAAATTTATTTTTTTCTCTTTCTTGGTATCGTCATTCTAATCTAGCTTTAGTTCTTGTATTATTATTATTATTATTATGTCTAAGCTACCTTGAGAGTTTTTCTCAATTTATCTTCTATTGAGACTATTTTTAAACATTCCCTAATTTGATCTTCTCCAAATTTACCATTTAGAGTTTATTTACTGTTCAATGTAATATCCACATCTCTGTCACCTTAAATTTGTCAATTTTTATTTTCTTCTTTACCAATATTTTGCTCCATCGAGCATTGTGGGTCTAAATTTGATTTATAAAATCACCCATTTGAGGGATGAATGACTCATTTATCAAACAAAATTTCATTGGCTTATCTACATTTTGTCTATCCCGTTTCCATCCTATTAAGACTAATCTTCTAAGAGTTTGTATCATGTAGATCTCAAGTATCTAAATTTATTGTAGTGTGAAGCTAAGTCTGTCGATCTTAACAAGGATGCCTCTTTTATACAATTATACTTGATGTGTCTCAATTTTTAGCTCTATTAAGTTTTAGACCCTAAATCTCTAAAATTCTTTTTCAAAATTGGTAATTAATTTTGATTTTCACAAAAAACTTCTAATGATGTTTGCTTAGTCATTGTGACAATTTTAATCTCCTATAAAAACTCAAAAGCCTCAAAATAAAATTTACCAAAAATAAAAATTCTATGAAAATAAATTGTTAGACCCTGAAGATGATGGAATTTGAGAATTGAAATGGAATAACCTTTACTGGTTCCTATGTTGTCAAGGGTGGATTTAGAAATTTCATATTGGAGGGGGGCCAGTAATTTTTTATAGTTTTTACTTTTTAGTAAATTTTGAACTTAAAAAAACATGGGCTTGGTTAGTCTTTTGAGCTAGAAGCACAGGCCCAACAAGTGGTACCAGAGTCAAGGCTCAAGCCACCGGTGGATCTCCTAACCGGACAGGATGGGTGGCGATATTTATCCGTCGGAGAGCCTCGTTCAAAGGGAAATTGTTGGGCACGAACGAGTCCCACATCGGTGAGAGAGAGAGAAAAAGAGGGATTTATATGGGGCCGAAGAACTCCACCTATCAGACTAGTCTTTTGGGCCGAAAGCCCAGGTCCAACACCTTCCCATTGCCTTTGCTCACTAATAGAACAAATCTCCTCTGTTAAAATGGAGTGAAATGCAAATAGATTGAAAATTGGTACTATCGACTTTTTTCGATTAAATTATTAACAAAATTAACTAATCAATTATTGTATTATTATATTATAAATATATTAATGGCATTGATTTGTAGAAAACGAA
Organism: Chimonanthus salicifolius; assembly: GCA_013350335.1. NCBI lineage: Eukaryota > Viridiplantae > Streptophyta > Magnoliopsida > Laurales > Calycanthaceae > Chimonanthus > Chimonanthus salicifolius. The sequence goes on from CM023539.1 coordinate 35,172,779, forward strand.
TGCAAAATAAAGAATAATGCATCCATTGCCATTTAAGAATATTTGTGTGGGAAAATTACCTTAACTTTCGAAAATTTTCTATTTCTTGTTTTTATTCTCAACTTTCTTGTTCAGTATACTCTCATTTTGAAGAAGGGAGAAGAAAGAGGGGTCTAAAATCTAACATTCAACATGCAACAAAGAGAGCAAGAGAATTGAGAAAAATGAATTTTGAGAGTTTTTCACAATTTTCAACTTTTATTCTCCAAAATGTCAAATTATTTACCTTCAACTTATTACAATGGTGACCTAAAATATACTAGAAGTAACAGTAATGGATGAACTCATAGTTTTCAAATTCTACTTGAGCCCCAACTTTAACTCATTCATCACTCACTCTCACTTAGTAAATTAGTTGATTTACGTAGCAAGAAAAATTAGATGGATTTGGCACTAAATTTGTAGTCAACCCTGCAATTGCCACAGGTGGATATTGTTAACAAAGTCCCACATTGTCAGTGAATTTTTGCATTCTGGGGTTTATAAATGCATGAACACCCTCTCCTTATAAGTCAATTTTTAGGGATGAGTTCTACCTATGTGTTTTCTCATGGTATAAGAACAGAGGTACCACATGGATGTGTTAGGTTTGTAACACCAGCCTTGCAAAAAGGGAAAGAGCTGAGTGTCTTCTGCCCTGACGTTGAGGTGGAGTATTATAAATGTATGATCACCCTCTCTTTATAAGCCGAGTTTTAGGGATGCATTATACCCATGTTTTTTTTTATGTTGGTGTCAATCACTTTCTGCATTAGTAATTTTATTTTAAAGTTTCCTCAACTAATGAAACGACCAATTCATAGTTAAATTGATGACAGATAGCAATATAAATTCTCTACTGCTAAAACAGTAACATGTTGGTAGAGTAAAAAATATCTACCACATTTAACTTTGTTAATCATGCTATGACATGGGGATACAATTAACCTCTTGTTGTCCAAGCTAAATTGCTCTGTTATCAACTCCAATGTTTCTCTTGATCTCCGTATTATGGCTACGGAAATGAGATAAATAAATTGGTGGGAGATACTACTTCCTTCCCTTTTTTTGGTGGCAATTTCCAGGCGTAATACTGTTTGGGATTGATTGTTTCTTCAGCCCATTCTTTTGTGCAGAGTTCTCTTTTGCATTTTATCTCTATACTTTGCCTGACCCAGGCTGTGGGTTTCTCTTTTGTACATTTTTGGACTACTTATTCTCTGAATGAAATTTACTAACCATCATTAAAAAAAAAAAACATGTTATGACAAAGCCGTGACATAAAGTATAAATATTTATTTGATTTAAATGATCTATTTAACAACATTTATATTTGATGGATAGTAAAGTAAAAAATGTTGGATTTTTACTGAGCATTCTCCCTTTCTAAGATAGAAATGGTAGTAGACTCAACAAAATGTCGTATCAAATATACACTCTGAGCTCCCCTAGTTACCGTTGTTCCTCGCGGGCACTATCAATTGATTCAATTCAATTGGAGTGTATCCTCAATCATCCAATTTAATTATATTTTAAAGTGATTTCACCCTTAATTAGAAACTTACTTAAAATCAAATAAAAATACATGAGTTCACTTATGGAATCAATAATTTTGGATAATTCATTCAAATAAAAGATATTTCAAAATAATTAATTCATCTAGAAATGTTTAAGTGAGACCACTGGTGGAAGTATGCAAATAAGGGTGGCCAAAGAAGAGATCTTCATTGTATATACAAGATTTAAGGTGATGTGATGATTACAAGGGCTGAAACTCAGGTGGGTTGAGGTCAAGTTTTAATAAACCTAATCAAATTCATGTAAAAACTTATTAAACTCGATTCGACTCAAATTGCTCAATCTGACCCAACTCAATGTAAGTGTTTCTTTATAACTTGATACACTCGGGTCAAATTGGACAGAGTTTAATTTAAATTTCTCAACCCAACTTGCCTCGAATTTCATTGAGGCTTTTTTCCAATCCCACGTGACCCAAAATATACAAATATATAACCCGGCCGGAGTTTCACTTCTAGTGACTAGATAAGGTTGGCTTTAGACTAATAATTGAGAAAACTTTATTATCCCACATGAAGTAAGTTGTTCAAGTATGAATGGAATACCCTGACCCTTAATTAGACTAAAACAGTGTAATTGACACTGTTAAGTATGCTAAGGGAATGGTTAATTTTGTAGATCACTATACGGGCTTTTTGAAAAGCTCGAGTTTGGCTCAATCTGAGCTCGTTAGCTCAATAATCCGACTCATTGAAGTTGGAAGGAGAAAAATAGTTTTTTTACTATTTCATTTATTATTTTTGAAAAATAATGCATAGTAACCCTAAAACCATTTAAGTGTGCAAAATCACTCATCTGAGACAGTTGGACTTTCAAACTTGCACACACAAATAGCATTTAAGAATCGAACGCTATGAATTTCAAAGTTTGTTTGAATATTGAACGTCACATAGAGCCCCTTTTACAAAGCCCTCATTTAAAAATACCATCAAACTTAAAAAATCTGTGAAAATCTTTTGATACTCGATCTATATTTATGTAAACGCAGATTTATGGAGTGAAACCTCCAAGATATCCCAACTGAAATCAAGTTCAGTGTCGGCATTTGACTTGATTTGATTTAATACTATACTGCTTAAGTTTTAAATGGCTGATAGAGTGATATGCTTTTAGTTAAGAGCGGATGACCGATAATCATATAGTGGGCGACCAGTCTTTTAAGTTATACTTTAAATTTGGAACGAGAGGGGGATTGCTCCCTGGGAGAAGTCGGCCGGTCTTACTGCAACGGTCGTATCTTGGAGCATTAAATGTCTCTAGCAAATGCCAAATTCGCATTTAATACTAGCAAACGGTCATAATTTCTAAAATGTGTATAAATGCTAGCCTTAATGGCTAGTCAATGCTCTCTAACAATAACAAAATCTGAGAAATCAATTTGAAATCCACACAAGCTCAAAAGACCCTTTTCACTTGCAAATCTTTACTGAGTCATTCTTGTTCAACATTTGAGTAACTCTTAGTGAGCAATATCTGTACATATTTAAAAGTTATTCCTAAGCATTAATCCTGTAAATCCTTCTACTCCTTTTGTGAATCAATTTTTAAAGGGTTGATGTAATTTTAGTGAAGATTGAAGAGGATCTTCTTTTTCAAATCAGATGAGTGGTGTACTCAAGTTTGTAAACGGTTTCTTCTCTACCATTGAAAGAAAAGCTTAGTATTTTCAATCCTCAAATTTTGTACTTAAGGCGAGAACGTAAGCAAAGAAGATGAACCTCATAAAATCTCCTTTAAAAAATAACTTTGAAATTTTAAAGGAGATTTTATTATTTAATACCACATTATTTTTTAAGCACTGTGTATTTTCAAAATTTCTCAAATTAAATATCCGGACTAATTACGATAACCTGATAAAAATACTTTAAGACTTCAAGGTCTTTTGACACTCCTAAATGTGTTTTAGGCACACCATAGGGATACCCTTATTTGTAAAATATTGTGTTTTAAATATTTAGAAGTGTCAAAAGACCTTAAAGTATTAAAGTATTTTTATCAGATTATAGTAATTAGTCTGGATATTTAATTTGAGAAATTTTAAAAATATACAGTGTTTAAAAAATAATGTGCATAGTGTATTAAATAATAAAATCTCCTTTAAAACTTCAAAATTATTTTTTAAACACTGTGTATTTCCAAAATTTCTCAAATTGAATATCTGGACTAATTACGATAATTTGATAAAAATATTTTAAGACTTTAAGGTCTTTTGACACTCCTAAATGTGTTTTCGGCACACCCTATGGATATCTTTATTTTTAAAACATTCTCTTTTAAGCATTTGGGAGTGTCAAAAGACCTTAAAGTCTTAAAATATTTTTATCAGATTATCGTAATTAGTCTGGATATTCAATTTGAGATATTTTAAAAATACACAGTGCTTTAAAAATAATGTTAAAGTTTTATCTTTCCTTTTAAGCACTGTGTATTTTTAAAATTTCTCAAATTAAATATCCGGACTAATTACGATAACCTGATAAAAATACTTTAAGACTTCAAGGTCTTTTGACACTCCTAAATGTGTTTTCGGCACACCCTAGAGATACCCTTATTTGTAAAACACTCTGTTTTAAACATTTGGGAGTGTCAAAAGACCTTAAACTCTTAAAGTATTTTTATCAGGTTATTGTAATTAGTCCGGATATTCAATTTGAGAAATTTTGAAAATATACAGTAGTTAAAAAACAACTTTAAAATTAAATTTTTTTTATTTAATTACTGTATGAATCGATCGATTGATAGCATGCTATGAATTGATCGATTGATAGGATGCTATCAATCGATCGACAGAATCAATTTCACATTTTTGCGATCGTTTTCTTCCGCTCGCGTAATCGATCGATCGATGCGAAAAGTGCACTGCACATTCGATCGATCGATTCTTCGCGGAAGGGCAGCATGGTAATTTCCACTTAAAATCTAAAAATCGGTGTCTGGTGATAGGATTCTGCGGTGTCTATATGGCCAGCCTTAAAAAAATCATGATTAGGCCAATATCGGTTGATATTTGTTTTTTTTATATTTCCAAACAATTTAAAAAATAAAATCAACCGATATTTCAAAAGAATAAAACTTCTCATTCCGTCAATTATAAATATTGGCTTAAATTTAAAATATTGATAATATGTCTACTTTGAAATATCAGTCAATATTTTTAAGTAATATTTAATTTTTTTCCAAATAAAAAAAATCAGTCAATATTTCTTATGCTTACAAAAACTAGCACTCATAATTAAAATAACAATTAATTGTAAGTTAATTATTTATTTGATACTCTTGACAATCAAACGTACAATTTTTAATTTCGATTTTTTACTGAAAAAATTAATATTTTGAATTTCGAAATTCAGATGAACGCGCATTAATATTTTGAATTTCGAAATCCACGCGTATTGACAGCTGTATCGTTAGATTTTCCTTAATAAAGGTTACAACGGCTCCTTCCGCTACAATCTGAATGCTCGCTCTCTGAACTCTGAACCTCTCTCGCTCTCTCGCTCTCTGAACATCTCTCTAGCTCTCTCTCGCTCTCTGAACATCTCTCTCGCTTTCGATCTCAAACATCGAACTCTCTTAGATCGCTCTCTCTGAGACAACTATAGCGATCTGCATACAAAATCTCTCTATTTCTTTTCATTTTCTTGAAATCTGGTTTCAAATTCGTCCCCTAAAATACAAGGGGGAACGATTCTTTCTTTTTTTTTTTTTTTTTTTCTGGATTATTTTCTGATTTGGGTTTTGTTATCTGTATTTAGGTCTTGAAATCTGAAGATGTCTTCGATGCCGCATCGTAATCGTGCCTTTGGCCAGCAATTTGGTAGCAGAGATATGGGTTTCGGGCACAATTTTTCTTTCAACTTTGAGGCCATTGACGATGTGTTTGTGATTGCTTCACCAACGCAAATCAGACAAGTAAGATGGCCACAGCAATTTGGCAGAAGAAATATGGGTTTCTATCCAAATGGAAGGTAGACTTTTCCTCTCTTCTCTGAGGCCATTGACGATGTGGTTGTGATCTCCCCAACACAAATCGAACAAGTAAGATGGCGGAACGATGATTCAATGATGACTTGGGTTCTTAATGAATCCATAGAATCTGCCATTTTAAACAGTAGGGCAGCCCCTGCATCGGCTTCTTCAGTAGAAGCACTGAAGAGGATGGATTACACAAGTGCGGAGTTTGGAGATTTAACTTGCGTTGTCTGTCAGGAGGAATTATCAGACAGTGAAGCTATTGTTCAGATGCCCTGCTCCCACATTTTCCACGGACAATGCATTCTTCAGTGGCTCAAGCAAAGTCATTTTTGCCCAATTTGCAGATTCGAAATGCGGCAGCAGTAGGAGCGGCAGATTTGATGAGTTTCAGATTAATACTTCCATCTTAATCGTTCTAATTCTTTATTCTCTTCATGTTGCCACTCTTTCTTCTGTATCTTCTTTATTCTTAACTTGATCAATTTTGGGTGATAAAAAAAATGATTGTACCATATGCAAAATGGAGATGGGAGATTGATACATAGAAGAGTCTGTTGCCTCTGTTTCAACTCAAATTTCATTTGTCTGAGTACATCAATTAATTCCAATGTACCATATCGACTTCTTTTTTCGAAGTCTACTTTGATTGTCACTCTTGCTGTCTTTGATTTTCTGAGTTAAACAATTGTCACTAATCAGGTAGTATCTACAGTTTAGTTTGGCTCCATGAATGCCTCACTTTTAGTAACTGCTAACAAGGTTTGTATTAGTGTATGTTGAAGATGTGTGTGTGTGTGTGTGTTTTGAGAAGTTACATATTGTACTTGTTTAGCAACTTTGGCTACAATAGTTGCAACTAATCCCTTCCTCAAGGCAATAAAATGTAGCTATTAATCGCCTAAGGTAGTTACAGAAGTCTACAGGTGATTATATATGTAAATGGCAACTACTAATTGTTAAAAATAATCCTATGGTACAGTAAGCAAGGATAATCCTCAAAACAACCCCCCAAGCTACGCATAAATATTGATCATGCCAAGCTTGTCAGATAAGAGTGGAAGCTCCTGAGCTGTCTAAGTTCTGCCCTCTCCTGAGCTGCCTAAGCTCTGAGAAATGGGCTAAAAGAAACTACTGGACATCAATATTAGAGAGCATATCAAACATTAAAATTCTGATACACAATTATATGATATAACAAAGAAATCTTAAAGTTCCTTGTCAAGATTGACCACAAGACATCCTTACAAATTGGAAGATCTGAGAATATGGATAATAGAATATCTACCTGAAATAATGAGGCCTCTGATCTGCATCAGATCTTCTAGGACCAGGGATAGTTGGTGCCAGTCTGGACAACTGAACTGCAGTGTTTGAATCTCTCGCTATGAAAGTTTCGTTAAAAAATTCCTTTCCTATGGTTAGAACTTGATAGATTGTTCTTACCTTGCCATGGAACCATCATCTCAGCCTCATTCTATGTTAGATCCCATTGCAGAAAGAGAAAGTAGTGGCAGATGTTCCCACTGCAATCACAAATGACACTGTCTCTACCAGCTTGGGTAGTCTCCCAGAAAACTTGCTTGAAGGAGCTTTCAGCAGGTTGGGACAGTGGATCATTACTACCTGAGAGCTGTGGCCGTTTCCAGCTAGGCATGGAATGGTGCATAATTCAAGCTTCAATCTAGCAAATTCCTCTAAATCTGGGGAGCCAACCTCAAAGAAAGCATTTGCTTGGATTCTTTTTTTCTGAAAGACGATTTATTTATTTATTTTATTGCACCATTTGAGGAGAGGGCAGCTTACATTGGAACAACCTGTGATTCCTTTCCAGCTACAACCTCCAGAGGGTAGTGTTCGTAAATAGCTTCCACATTATCCTCGTTCTGTCAGAAACACTCCCAGATTCCAGGAGTTGGCCAACTGTTCCAACTTAACGAGAATTACTAACTGGTCCAACCGAGACAGAGATGCCTAGATACTTGAAACAACTGGAGACAGTCCATACTCCATAATTCTTGGGAGAAATAACCTTGTGTATATAGGTCATGGGACATTGGTTCTAGTGTGCCTAACATGATCATCAGCTCTTCAATTATGTGGTCTTTTGCATTTTGGAATATGAGGCACCAAATGGCACTGCAATTCCTTCTCTCCTAATAATGCTAGACAATACTGCCAAATTGCAAGTTAGCAACATTCAAAAGGGCTGGATAATGGATGCTCAAAAGATGCTTACCCACTCAACTCATGCTGGAAAAAGATTTGCAAACAATCTTGAACATCTTATGTGATTCCTTTGTTGAATAGTCACAGACACTGGTGATGGTTTTTCACATTCTTGATACTTGTAAGGCTGGCTGAGAAATTCTCAAAGCATGTGGAGCTTGTATTACCTGCAACAATTCTTTTCCACTGCCATTGCTCCTCAATTCCCAGTTGCTGCATCCTTTGCATAGTAGAACTTTGTTGGTGTGAAGGACTGGACAAATTATGAGGCAACCGTTTTGTTACTGGCTTGCAAATCTGACTCCAATCCACTAAATGGCATCTTTTCTATTCCATTTTCACTCCATAGATGATTATGTTAGATACTGTCCAATTCCTTAGCTACACACCCACAGGAAACTGAAAAACTGACCAGAAGTTGATGGGAGGATTGCTCAGCGAGAAGTTGATAGACATCCTCTTCGACCCAGGAACGAGTGGTTGCCTTTCCTGGTGGATAGTCGTACTGAAATCTCTCCATTATAGATAGGATCCCAGAAATCTTTCATTGGATCACCTGTCCCCAGCGGTAGACTACTGTAGCTAATAGGAAACTGACTTTTGCTGCCAAAGAGATTTGTGTGAGTCTGGTTCTTGTTGAATCGCTGTGCCTAGGAGTTCACTTTTGGCAAAATTAACATTTCAGCCTAAAGCATGATCCAAACCATTTAAGAGTTGCCACCACATTCTGAACTTTTTTGAGCAGTGACAAAGATAAGTACAAAAGAGGTCCTATGGTTTGTATAAGAGAGTTATACAGACCATATCAAAAACAAAAGGAAGATCATACATGTAGCCTTACAACACAGTAAATAAAATCAAAACCAATCCTCTAAACCCCTTCACCATGACTCTCGCCCAATGTATTAGAATGAAAAAACTTCACTGTTGGCAACAACTTATGGACTCCAACCTTCGCCAAAAAATCAGCAACTCAATTGGTTACATATAAATAAAATGATAGCTCTTTTTTCATTGAAAATGTATATTGAATCAATTGATACTTGTGCAAAGAGTAGATTCACCTATCGAAGGGCCATGTCCAGTGAAATGATTTCCTATTTGAAGGGTAGGGAAGTTTCTTTTCCTCTCCAACTTTTGTATGTGTGGAAACATACAAACATGCCCTTAGTGCATACAATTTTTCCAATCTTTGCAAAAATTGATAGGAACTATTTCTGTTGATGGGTTGGCTGAAAGTAGTTCAACTTTCTAGACCCAAGGTCAAAACTATGATGTCAGAATAGGATAAATGAACAGCATCAATCAGTTCTAGTAAGTTTTGACACGGCTTGACCAGTTTAGACCTTCAGATATGATTTGAAACAAAATGGATAGGTTTGGTTAGTTTCAACTGATCAGTCCACCTGGCTAAAACCACTTATTTTCCAACTTCTGCCCTGACTCAATATCAGCTATCACATGCAATTCCTATACTTGCTATATCAATTTGCATCCATCGAATTCCTAGTGGTTGTGTTGCCCCATTGTTGACATACCTGTTCGTGGTTTACATTATTAGACTTGATTCAGCATTTTGATTGAAGAATTTTAAGTTGTGTTTACAAAATATTCAGACCGTTCCTTTTAAGAAAGCTCTGATCATGATTCATGGTTGGCCTTCCAAACTTAATTTCTTCTCTTTCTTTGCTATTTAGTTTGTTCCATGTTGACACTAGGATATATAGAATTACCAGTGCTGATTAATTTTACTTATTAAATGCAAAGTGAGTAGTGGATAGCCTCTGTTTTCCAATGTTACATAATGTTTACATACAGTAATGGTGTGGAACATTTCTCACTGTCAGTGAAATGTGTTTTGGTTTATAAATTATAAATGGCGCTGCATGCAACAAGTCCTGAACTTGCTGATAATTAGGTCTAGTGGTCCATTGATTTGTAGTGATCCTGACTGTGGATCTAGTGGGCCCTATTACGGATGGATAATGGATACCCAAAAGTCTACCAAATTGTGTCTTGGTGGATTCGTTCAAAGACTAACCAGGTGCTTCTACAATTGAATTGAGGCTGATTAAATGATTTGATACAGCCAACTTTTCTGCACTTTTTTTTCAAAACAAAATTATTAACTTCTATATCTCATGCTTGAGTTAAAAGGGAAAGAATTTGCTTATTTTTATGTTTTCAGTAATGGCGTGTTTCTTATGTCAGATGTTTAAATGACACAAAATTGGACAAATGAATAGGTTATTCTATTACTTTTTGATCGAGTACAAAGTTTGTGCGATTGTAACACTAATTAAAGGTTCTTAATTATTTCTTCCTTTTTTTTTTTGGGGGGTGGGGTTGGGGGGTGGTTTAGAAGATGTTAATTTAAGAGCAAGGGGCATAGAAGATGTTAATTTAAGAGCAAGGGGCATAGAAGATGTTAATTTAAGAGCAAGGGGCATACAAACTAGCCTAGAGCTTTGATAGGAAGCCAAAGCTTAGATTTTTTTTTTTTTTATCACATTTAGGCCATATAAACAAATTGCACGACTCTAACTAGCCCCAGTTTTCACTTTATTAGAAGGGAAGGGGCAATATGAACAAGCTAGCATTCGGAGGAAGCTAAGATTGAAAAGGGGGAAAAAATGATACAAACAAAATACACGTGATTGATACTAACTCCAATTCTCACTAAACTCATTTCTTTTGGCGTCCTTCTTTTTAAAAAAAAAAACTGTTTTTAGGGGTTCACATTTTCTGTTACCCTCTCTAGGAAAAGCCAAAACATTTGCTGAGAAATGGGATTTTTGAACTGAATGCTTTTAATGGTCTATTGATTCTCCAACTTTCGCCTTAGTTTCCCCATTTTTTCATGGGGAATGAATTAACTTGGAGTAGTAGTAAAATTGGCAATTGCTTAGTTTGCAACAGCCTTGTACTAAAAACCTTAATTTCTATCTAGTTTACATTAGTTCCTTGAACTGACTTTCAAATCCCTCTAGTGGCACCCATATACCAGCTGTACCATTTCCAGTGGAGATGCTGTTGTTAAAATTCATCTTCAAGGCACCCATTAGATGTGATTTCTAAATGGGATTCTTACTAGCACACCATTCATCATCATCAAATGCCAGAATCTTACTTATCTGGGTTAGCTTTTCGAGTTTTGCTTCTCCATTTGACCTTATCATAAACTATATTGTCATTCACTTCACTCATGTTTTTCTTTATTCCTTCCCTCCACGTTTTTAGTAGTCGACCTTTGCTCTTTATGCCTACAATTTGTAACCTCACTACTCTATGCACTTGGGCCATGTTTGGTCATCTAATTAGATGTTCGAACCACCTCAAATGAGTTTTTCTCAATTTGTCATCTATAGGGGTTATTTTTAAACTTTCCCTATTGTAGTAATTTCTAACTCAGTTGCTTTAGGGCTAATCCACTCATCCAACACAGCCCACCAATCTCATAAGAAAATTGATCTAGTTTGACCTTGAAATGGAGACATTGCCAAAGAGGCAAAGGCCAAGAGATGGTCTTCAAATTGCTGAAAAAGCCACTTGCTTTGGAGATAGGGATTCGGTATTAAAATCCCTATTATTCCTTTCCAGTCAATTTGACTGAGAAACTGCTATAGGAGAAATCCTCCAATAAATTTGCTAAAGACTCCATTCTACGAGTTGATAGAGACTGAAAGTTTTTGCAATTATACCTGCAATAATTTTTGGAGTATGGTGTTGGGCATTGAGGAAAAGACAAATAGAGAAAGTTATGTTGATGGAGATTGTGCATGTTACGTTGGATGAGTGGATTAACTTTAAAAAATAGAGTTAGAAATGATTGCAATAGGGATAGTTTAAAAGCAGCCCCTCTAGTAGACATTGAGAGAAACTCATTTAAGGTGGTTTGAGTGTGTAGGTAGAATACCTGAGACAACCCTAGTTCAGAGGGTTGAGAGGCTACATGTTGCAGGTATAAGGAAGGGGACTGAAGACAAAGGAAGGGACAAATAGAGACATGTATATAGTGGAGTGATTGAATTTGTGGCTTATGATAGGGTGAAATAGAGAGCAAAACTCATAGACATTAGATAGATGAGATTTTGGCTTGATGAAGGCGATGATCTGAAGCAAGATCTCATTGAAGCCTGCTAACCAAGTAAAGCAATGACCATATGAGTTGCCATTGATTACCAAATAATGGGTTAATCACCAGCTGGTGTCTGATTACTAATCTCTTTAAGTAAAAGCATTCACTGTGAATAAACCATGTTTTTGAATCTCTAGGCATATAAACTACTCTGATCATTTTAATGAGAAAGAAGCCAATCTGTTTCACCATATGAGTTTCATAACAATACACTGTTTGTCATATTGTATCTTAAAGATGACAAACTTGATCCTTAATAACCTTGCCCACCCACAAGTTGTCCAAAGAATAAATCACCTATGGAAGAAGTTAGACCCCGGTTGTGATGGATAGTGGAGTTATTTTGTAGGTGGTGATGATCTTTTCAATTCTACATTCCTTTTGATGATATGATGATCTACTTTAGATGGCTAGGATTTCCTTTTATTGGAATTGAGATGGCTGTTGTATTATTATAGAACTAGAAATTTCAAATCTAAACTTGTACAGCAGGGAATCATTGCAGTTGGAATGCAATAAGGCTGTCGATGAGCTAGGCTTGTACTTGTAGAAACCTAAGTAGATCTGACTAATCTGATTTGCTTTTAGGCCACAATGGTTTCATTTTGGGTGTTTTGGCAGCATGTTCATTTAGTTGGAACTTAAAGTTTGAGTTATACATGTGTAAAATTTTGTGCTCTATGGTTCCATGGTGGAGGAATCAGTGATTCAATTATTGTTTATTTCTGGACTCTGAAGGATTTGGTTTGCTTTTGGCACTTTTACTGTGAATTTGATTTTCGAGAATCTTTTATTTAATACTTGATTGTCTTTTTTAGATCAAGGAGAGTCTATCAAGGAGGAGCCGAAGTTCAGTGCATTTACAGGTGTTGGAAGACATTTGGATGGGAAGCCTTTTATAGAATCAGCTACTCCAGTATCTGCATCTGTACTGAGGGAGCATCAACATGAGGTTTTGAATGGGAAGAAACCCACTTCCTCTACCACTTTATCATGCCAACATTCTGGAAAGCTTGTGTTTGGTTCAAGTGCAGGCCAGACTTCCAAAGAAACACAAAAGGTATGCTTTATCTTACGGTGCTAACCTACCTTTTTTCCTTCCAACAAGGGGATGAACCATCCAACTTAATGTTGTGCACAACTTCTGACATATACTGGTTTTGTTTCTATCACCCCACATTCCTAGAATTGAGCAGACATTAGGGTTTCTGATTGGTGAGGCGTGAGTCAGGTTCGTCTCATGTTTTGAGGCTTTGATATTCGGGACTTCAATATACAGTTTAGGATATTTTCGGACTTCAACATCCCTAATTTTTTTTTTTTTTTTTGATATTTTTTTAAAAGAAATTGGTTGACTCCATATCAGTGGAGGCTCTAAAATGCCCTGTTTTGACTGATGCATCTCAGGAAATTGAAAACCCAAGATAAACTGAGACACTCAAGCTGTAATCCTTGCTTATGGCTAGGTGTTCTTGTAATTGAAAATGACCCAATTTTCGTGTATGATGTACACGTTGTCGTATTGTGCTTTAGATGGAAGCTCCATATATGGTGGGACGGCCTTTTTATTCCACCATAAATTTAGTCAGCACTAGTTGCCAAAATCATCTGGGCATTAAAACAATAAAATAAAATAAATAGCAGCATCCTTTAATAATGTGATATACTGAGGTTCAATTTTTGTGCAGCTTCAAACTACAAACGACTATTTTTATTCTGCTAGAGTTAATTAAAATTAAGCTCATTTTCACCTTAGCCTTGGAAAGAAAGGAGGATTTAAAGCTTTGTTCAATTATTTGTATGCATATATGTAGGCTGCTGCAAAAAATGCCAAGTCTGAACCTCAGAAGCAGGAAGAACCCAAGTTCCAAGCCTTCATCGGGAAGAAGTACTCACTGCGAGGATGATTTAAGATCTTACTCAATGTTGAAAACACCTAGAAGAATAACTAGGAAGATGCACCACCCTTTGTTGAAATGCATCAGCCCAAGTTGAAGAAGGTCATTTCTTGTTACATTTATACACAATAACTTAATATAATCTATCAATCTCTATGCATTATTCTTTCCTAATTACTCAGTCTGGGGCTTCTTGTGAGATTTGTAATTTTCTTAAAAAAATCGAAATGGACCTTTTTTTTATCTGACAAGTTTGAGATTTTCAGAGATAGATACCAAGTAGTTTCACCCTCAAATCAGTTGAAAGGTCAACCCTGGTCAAGCTTGTGACCTGTTTTAACCATTTTAGAAACGGGGTTTTTGCTAGAAGAGGGACTTGCATCCAAGGTTTAAAAACTCAAAAAGTCCAAGTTAGACTCGTGAGTTAATGAGTTTTACTGAGTTTTTTCGAGTTGAGACTAAAAATTGGTTGAGTTACTTGATTCGATAAGATTTTGAGTCAAGCGTTGCATCTATTATTCTGTTCATGTTGTAACTTACATTTTTTAGAATAAAAGTTCTCTAATACTGCAAATTAAAATGAAAGTTGTTCAACTGACCAATTGAAGCAGCATGGAAAACCCTAATCTTACATGGCATTATTCTAACTTAACTGACTTATGAAAAGTGGCATTCGATGTGAACCTTTTAAATTTTAACTCTGTTAACATGATAAGCAAGAGCACAATCTGTGGATTTGTAAATAATAAAACTATTTTATTTTAGTGTTGGTAGCCTTCTGATTTAAGCAATAATAGGAGTTGGTAAAGAATTTTATTCTTATGATTCGATTTATGACACCTCTGAGGGAAAATGTTAAAGTATCTAAAATTTGTCACTTCAGCAAAATAAGATTATTCCTCGTTTATATTATATTTTTTGAGTTAAATTTTAATAATATAACTTATCTAACTTGTGCTTTTGTCTATTTATTATTATTTTAATAGTTTCTTTTAAATATAAATCGAATTTAGAGTTGTGGAATATTTTATAATTAAAACATAAGGTTAGAATCTATTTGAAGTCTTTAACTTTAAATTTATCAAAATTAATCGTGAAACACCAAATTCATTTTGATTGTGTGGGAGTAGATTTATGTTTATAATGGCGATTTTTCCATGATAGTTTTAGAAGCATTGGATATTGTCTTAGTTTCTCAAATACCTTCTTAGGTATTGAATACTTTTTTAGGTATTTTGTTTGTTTTATGAAAAAATGAATTTGATAGAAAAAGTTTTTTTTCCTTTTTTTTGTTTAAAAAAAAACATTTTTTTCCATAACTCCTCTTTTTTTACTTTTTTTTTTTTTATATATACCATCTTGCGAAAACATTAGTAACACTAATATTAATATGAATAATATTTATTATTTTCATTATAACTTATGTCTTTTTTATAATTTTTTTTTCTTTGCTCTCGTCGTTTGGTTTTCTCATCTTCAAATTTTATTTTTACTCTTTCTTGGTATCGTCATTCTAATCTAGCTTTAGTTCTTGTATTTTTAATATTAAAATTATTATTATTATTATTATTATTAATAAGGTGGGACATTAGAAAGGTAGCTAGTTTATGTTTGCACTTGTTTGTGAAATCCTTTCTGTATATTCCTTTTCTTTTTCTCATCTTTTGTAACAATAAATTAGATAAACATAGGTATGAAGAGGGATAACATATTTAAAGATATGATTAGTATCTTACTAGTTTGACGAGGAAGAGTATTGAGTTAGGAGACATTAAGAAAAAATAAAGTATAATTTGTTTACAAGAGATATTAAGTGGAATCATAGCAAGATTAAGAAATTGGCAGGCAAGTTTAAGCTATTTTATGTAAGAGACCGTAATTTTAAAAGGGTGTAGACCCAGTGGTTGATGGAATTATAAAAGAGAGATTATAGGAGAGTTCTATTTCTCTATCCAACCTTATCATAAATCACATAGATTTAGCCACTTTGTTATTTTTCATATCTTTTTTTTTTATTCTTTTCCATCTTTATATCTGCAATTTGAAGACTCTCAGCTCTATGCTGGAGTTGTCTCTACATTTTTATTTATATGTCTAAACTACTTTGACAGTTTCTCTCAATTTATCTTCTATTGGGACTATTTTTAAACAACTCGTAATATGATCTTCTCCAAATTTACCATTTAGAGTTTATTTACTTTTCAATGTAATATGCACATCTTTGCCACCTTAAATTTGTCAATTTTTATTTTCTTCTTTACCAATATTTTGCTCCATCGAGAATTGTGGGTCTAAATTTGATTTACAAAATCACCCATTTGAGGGATGAACAACTCATTTATCAAACAAAATTTCATTGACTTGTCTACATTTTGTCTTTCCATCCTATTAAGACTAATCTTCTAAAAGTTTGTATCACGTAGATCTCAAGTATCTAAATTTATTGTAGTGTGAAGCTAAGTCTATCGATCTTAACGAGGTTGCCTCTTTTATAGAATTATACTTGATGTGTCTCAATTTTTAGCTCTATTAAGTTTTAGACCCTTAATCTCTAAAATTCTTTTTCAAAATTGGTAATTAATTTTGATTTTCACAAAAAACTTCTAATGATGTTTGCTTAGTCATTGTGACAATTTTAATCTCCTATAAAAACTCAAAAGCCTCAAAATAAAATTTACCAAAAATAAAAATTCTATGAAAATAAATTGTTAGACCCTGAAGATGATGGAATTTGAGAATTGAAATGGAATAACCTTTACTGGTTCCTATGTTGTCAAGGGTGGATTTAGAAATTTCATATTGGAGGGGGGCCAGTAATGTTTTATAGTTTTTACTTTTTAGTAAATTTTGAACTTAAAAAAACATGGGCTTGGTTAGTCTTTTGAGCTGGAAGCACAGGTCTAACAAGTGGTACCAGAGTCAAGGCTCAAGCCACCGGTGGATCTCCTAACGGACAGGATGGGTGGCGATATTTATCCGTCGGAGAGCCTTATTCGAAGGGAAATTGTTGGGCACGAACGAGTCCCACATCGGTGAGAGAGAGAGAGAGAAAAAGAAGGATTTATATGGGGCCGAAGAACTCCACCTATCAGACTAGTCTTTTGGGCCGGAAGCCCAGGTCCAACACCTTCCCATTGCCTTTGCTCACTAATAGAACAAAGCTCCTCTGTTAAAATGGAGTGAAATGCAAATAGATTGAAAATTGGTACTATCGACTTTTTTCGATTAAATTATTAACAAAATTAACTAATCAATTATTGTATTATTATATTATAAATATATTAATGGCATTGATTTGTAGAAAACGAATGCAAAATAAAGAATAATGCATCCATTGCCATTTAAGAATATTTGTGTGGGAAAATTACCTTAACTTTCGAAAATTTTCTATTTCTTGTTTTTATTCTCAACTTTCTTGTTCAGTATACTCTCATTTTGAAGAAGGGAGAAGAGAGAGGGGTCTAAAATGTAACATTCAACATGCAACAAAGAGAGCAAGAGAATTGAGAAAAATGAATTTTGAGAGTTTTTCACAATTTTCAACTTTTATTCTCCAAAATGTCAAATTATTTACCTTCAACTTATTACAATGGTGACCTAAAATATACTAGAAGTAACAGTAATGGATGAACTCATAGTTTTCAAATTCTACTTGAGCCCCAACTTTAACTCATTCATCACTCAACCTCACTTAGTAAATTAGTTGATTTACGTAGCAAGATAAATTAGATGGATTTGGCACTAAATTTGTACTCAACCCTGCAATTGCCACATGTGGATATTGTTAACAAAGTCCCACATTGTGAGTGGATTTTTGCATTTTGGGGTTTATAAATGCATGAACACCCTCTCTTTATAAGTCAATTTTTAGAGATGAGTTCTACCTATGTGTTTTCTCGTGGTATAAGAACGGAGGTACCACATGGATGTGTTAGGTTTGTAACACCAGCCTTGCAAAAAGGGAAAGAGCTGAGTGTCTTCTTCCCTGACGTTGAGGTGGAGTATTATAAATGCATGATCACCCTCTCTTTATAAGCCGAGTTTTAGGGATGCGTTATACCCATGTTTTTTTTTATGTTGGTGTCAATCACTTTCTGCATTAGTAATTTTATTTTAAAGTTTCCTCAACTAATGAAACGACCAATTCATAGTTAAATTGATGATAGATAGCAATATAAATTCTCTACTGCTAAAACAGTAACATGTTGGTAGAGTAAAAAAAATCTACCACATTTAACTTTGTTAATCATGCTATGCCATGGGGATACAATTAACCTCTTGTTGTCCAAGCTAAACTGCTCTGTTATCAACTCCAATGTTTCTCTTGATCTCCTTATTATGGCTACGGAAATGATAAATAAATTGGTGGGAGATACTACTTCCTTCTCTTTTTTTGGTGGCAATTCCCAGGCGTAATACTGTTCGGGATTGATTGTTTCTTCAGCCCATTCTTTTGTGCAGAGTTCTCTTTTGTATTTTGTCTCTACACTTTGCCTGGCTTAGGCTGTGGGTTTCTCTTTTGTACATTTTCGGACTACTTATTCTCTGAATGAAATTTACTAACCATCATTAAAAAAAAAAAAATCATGTTATGACAAAGCCGTGACATAAAGTATAAATATTTATTTGATTTAAATGATCTATTTAACAACATTTATATTTGATGGATAGTAAAGTAAAAAATGTTGGATTTTTACTGAGCATTCTCCCTTTCTAAGATAGAAATGGTAGTAGACTCAACAAAATGTCGTATCAAATGTACACTCTGAGCTCCCCTAGTTACCGTTGTTCCTCGCGGGCTCTATCAATTGATTCAATTCAATTGGAGTGTATCCTCAATCATCCAATTTAATTACATTTTAAAGTGATTTCACCCTTAATTAGAAACTTACTTAAAATCAAATAAAAATACATGAGTTCACTTATGGAATCAATAATTTTGGATAATTCATTCAAATAAAAGATATTTCAAAATAATTAATTCATCTAGAAATGTTTAAGTGAGACCACTGGTGGAAGTATGCAAATAAGGGTGGCCAAAGAAGAGATCTTCATTGTATATACAAGATTTAAGGTGATGTGATGATTACAAGGGCTGAAACTAAGGTGGGTTGAGGTCAAGTTTTAATAAACCTAATCAAATTCATGTAAAAACTTATTAAACTCGATTCAACTCAAATTGCTCAATCTGACCCAACTCAATGTAAGTGTTTCTTTATAACTTAATACACTCGGGTCAAATTGGATAGAGTTTAATTTAAATTTCTCAACCTAACTTGTCTCGAATTTCATTGAGGCTTTTTTCCAATCCCACATGACCCAAAATATACAAATATATAACCCGGCCGGAGTTTCACTTCTAGTGACTAGATAAGGTTGGCTTTAGACTAATAATTGAGAAAACTTTATTATCCCACATGAAGTAAGTTGTTTAAGTATGAATGGAATACCCTGACCCTTAATTAGACTAAAACAGTGTAATTGACACTGTTAAGTATGCTAAGGGAATGATTAATTTTGTAGATCACTATACGGGCTTTTTGAAAAGCTCGAGTTTGGCCCAATCTGAGCTCGTTAGCTCAATAATCCGACTCATTGAAGTTGGAAGGGGCAAAATAGTTTTTTTACTATTTCATGTATTATTTTTGAAAAATAATGCATAGTAACCCCAAAACCATTTAAGTGTGCAAAATCACTCATCTGAGACAGTTGGACTTTCAAACTTGCACACACAAATAGCATTTAAGAATCGAACGCTATGAATTTCAAAGTTTGTTTGAATATTTATCAGATTTTCAAAATACTGAACGTCACATAGAGCCCCTTTTACAAAGCCCTCATTTAAAAATACCATCGAACTTAAAAAATCTGTGAAAATCTTTTGATACTCGATCTATATTTATGTAAACGCAGATTTATCGAGTGAAACCTCCAAGATATCCCAACTGAAATCAAGTTCAGTTGAGGCATTTGACTTGATTTGATTTAATACTATACTACTTAAGTTTTAAATGGCTGATAGAGTGATATGCTTTTAGTTAAGAGCGGATGACCGATAATAATATAGTGGGCGACCAGTCTTTTAAGTTTTACTTTAAATTTGGAACGAGAGGGGGATTGCTCCCTGGGAGAAGTCGGCCGGTCTTACTGTAACGGTCATATCTTGGAGCATTAAATGTCTCTAGCAAATGCCAAATTCGCATTTAATACTAGCAAACGGTCATAATTTCTAAAATGTGTATAAATGCTAGCCTTAATGGCTATTCAATGCTCTCTAACAATAACAAAATCTGAGAAATCAATTTGAAATCCACACAAGCTCAAAAGACCCTTTTCACTTGCAAATCTTTACTGAGTCATTCTTGTTCAACATTTGAGTAACTCTTAGTGAGCAATATCTGTACATATTTGAAAGTTATTCCTAAGTATTAATCCTGTAAATCCTTCTACTCCTTTTGTGAATCAATTTTTAAAGGGTTGATGTAACTTTAGTGAAGATTGAAGAGGATCTTCTTTTTCAAATCAGATGAGTGGTGTACTCAAATTTGTAAACGGTTTCTTCTCTACCATTGAAAGAAAAGCTTAGTATTTTCAATCCTCAAATTTTGTACTTAAGGCGAGAACGTAGGCAAAGAAGATGAACCTCATAAAAACATACGTTCTTTTTATCATTCCCTTCTCATATTTTCTATTTACTTATGCTTTCATTTATTGGATCTTACATTTTGTATTTCCAATTTGTGTAATTTAAAAAACCCAAAAAGTTTACATTGATCAAATTTAGCCTCTCTCTCTCCCTCCACCCTCGAGTCAATTTATGGGGAATAAGTTGGTAGAGCCTAAGGTTGACCATACTCCGACTCAGGAGATGCTTGACTTTTGGAAGAATCAAACTCAAGGTTGAGTTTTCTCCAAGCTGAGAGGAATGATGTAAAATTTTTTCCACCTATACAGTGTTCTTCTCATACATTAAATTCTTCATTAAATGTGGATGTTGACAATCTTGATATACCTTATGTAGACCCATGTGGGATGATTCTGTAGAAACTCATTCTAGTGGAACAAAATTTTCCAATTTTGTGGGTGACATGGTGGGCTCATTATCCAGACAACCATATAAAAAAACAAGTTCCAAGTAGTGTGTTTTCTTTCCTTCATTTGTCAAAGAAGCATAGAAATAGAGATGGCAAAGATTTTGCTTACATGAAGATTAACTTTCCATTGAAGGTCTTGCCATTATAACATGTTTAAGCTGTTAGATCTTCAAACAAACAAGTTTAAAGACTCTCTTTTATGTAGACAGAGATGCAAACTCGAGTAAAAGTTTTCTCAAAGCAGAGGAGAATGACGTAGACATCTATGTCTCAATTTGAAGACTTGAAGACCAATAGGAAGATAGAATTGACAAATTGGCATTATACTTTTACAAGATTTTTATCGGGGTAAAACGGGACTAAAATCATCAAATTGGTCCACAAAATTTTTCAAACAAGAGCTTATGAATCAAGCATGTTAATTTAGGCCCAACTGAAGCGACTAGAAATTAAATTGTGGAACTAGTTCTCAAATTTCTTGATAATTTTTTTTTTTTAAATTTACGTGTGAGAAATCAAGGGATACCCAGTGCAAAACTCTCACAGGTGAACCTCTACTTCTAAAGCACACCAAGGTTAGACCATGGAGGCTTGAATTCGTGATCTCCCACTTCTCAAAGCAGGAAATAACCAGCTGAGCTACAAAAAGAGGACCTTTTCTAAGAATCTAAGTGTGCAAATTAAAGAGTTCATATGGTAAACACGTGGGTTAGGGACTTCTTTAATGCGTTTTGGACTTCAAAGCCTACTTTGGAAAGGTCAATTAGCAAAAAAAAAAAAGAGAAGTGAAGAGGTAAGAATAGAGAGGATAAGCTCACACGATATATGGGCCGATATGATATATCGGTGGGCCCCACCAAGTATCGATGATATTTTTATTTTTTAATTATAAAATTAAAAAAAGACTGGCCATATAGACACCGCAGAATCCTGTCACCAGACACCGATTTTTAGATTTTAAGTGGAAATTACCATGTTGCCCTTCCGCGTAGAATCGATCAATCGAATGTACAGTGCGCTTGTCGCATCGATTGATCGATTACACGAGCAGAAGAAAACGATCGCAAAAATGTGAAATTGATTCTGTCGATCGATTCATAGCATGCTATCAATCGATCGATTCATACAGTAATTAAATAAAAAAAAATTTTAAAATTTTAAAGTTGTTTTTTAACCACTGTATATTTTCAAAATTTCTCAAATTGAATATCCGGACTAATTACGATAACCTGATAAAAATACTTTAAGACTTCAACGTCTTTTGACACTCCCAAATGTTTAAAACAGACTGTTTTACAAATAAGGGTATCCTTAGGGTGTGTCGAAAATACATTTAGGAGTGTCAAAAGACCTTAAAGTCTTAAAATATTTTTATCAAATTATCGTAATTAGTTCGGATATTCAATTTGAGAAATTTTGGAAATACACAGTGCTTAAAAAATAACTTTGAAGTTTTAAAGGAGATTTTATTATTTAATACCACATTATTTTTTAAGCACTGTGTATTTTCAAAATTTCTCAAATTAAATATCCGGACTAATTACGATAACCTGATAAAAATACTTTAAGACTTTAAGGTCTTTTGACACTCCTAAATGTGTTTTCGACACACCCTAGAGATACCCTTATTTGTAAAATATTGCGTTTTAAATATTTAGGAGTGTCAAAAGACCTTAAAGTCTTTAAGTATTTTTATTAGATTATAGTAATTAGTTTGGATATTTAATTTGAGAAATTTTAAAAATATATAGTGTCTAAAAAATAATGTGCATAGTGTATTAAATAATAAAATCTCCTTTAAAACTTCAAAATTATTTTTTAAACACTGTGTATTTCCAAAATTTCTCAAATTGAATATCCGGACTAATTACGATAATTTGATAAAAATATTTTAAGACTTTAAGGTCTTTTGACACTCCTAAATGTATTTTCGGCACACCCTAGGGATATCCTTATTTTTAAAACATTCTGTTTTAAGCATTTAGGAGTGTCAAAAGACCTTAAAGTCTTAAAATATTTTTATCAGATTATCGTAATTAGTCTGGGTATTCAATTTGAGAAATTTTAAAAATACACAGTGATTAAAAAATAACGTTAAAGTTTTATCTTTCCTTTTAAGCACTGTGTATTTTTAAAATTTCTCAAATTTTATCGCTCTCTCTCGCTCTCTGAACTCTGAACATCTCTCGCTCTCTCTCCCTCTCTGAACTCTCTGAACATCTCTCGCTCTCTCTCGCTCTACGAACATCTCTCTCGCTCTCTGAACTCTCTGAACATCTCTCGCTCTCTCTCGCTCTATGAACATCTCTCTCGCTCTCGATCTCAAACATCGAACTCTCTTCGATCGCTCTCTCTGAGACGACTATAGCGATCTGCATACAAAATCTCTCTATTTCTTTTCATTTTCTTGAAATCTGGTTTCAAATTCGCCCCCTAAAATACAAGGGGGAACGATTCTTTCTTTTTTTTTTTTTTGGATTATTTTCTGATTTGGGTTTTGTTATCTGTATTTAGGTCTTGAATATCTGAAGATGTCTTCGATGCCGCATCGTAATCGTGCCTTTGGCCAGCAATTTGGTAGCAGAGATATGGGTTTCGGGCACAATTTCTCTTTCAACTTTGAGGCCATTGACGATGTGTTTGTGATTGCTTCACCAGCACAAATCAGACAAGTAAGATGGCCACAACAATTTGGCAGAAGAAATATGGGTTTCTATCCAAATGGAAAGCAGACTTTTGCTCTCTTCTCTGAGGCCATTGACGATGTGGTTGTGATCTCCCCAACACAAATCGAACAAGTAAGATGGCGGAACGATGATTCAATGATGACTTGGGTTCTTAATGAATCCATAGAATCTGCCATTTCAAACAGTAGGGCAGCCCCTGCATCGGCTTCTTCAGTAGAAGCACTGAAAAGGATGGATTACACAAGTGCGGAGTTTGGAGATTTAACTTGCGTTATCTGTCAGGAGGAATTATCAGAGAGTGAAGCTATTGTTCAGATGCCCTGCTCCCACGTTTTCCACGGACAATGCATTCTTCAGTGGCTCAAGCAAAGTCATTTTTGCCCGATTTGCAGATTCGAAATGCTGCAGCAGTAGGAGGGGCAGATTTGATGAGTTTCAGATTAATACTTCCATCTTAATCGTTCTTATTCTTTATTCTCTTCATGTTGCCACTCTTTCTTCTGTATCTTCTTTATTCTTAACTTGATCAATTTTGGGTGATAAAAAAAATGATTGTACCATATGCAAAATGAAGATGGGAGATTGATACATAGAAGAGTCTGTTGCCTCTGTTTCAACCCAAATTTCATTTATCTGAGTACATCAATTAATTCCAATGTACCATATCGACTTCTTTTTTCGAAATCTATTTTGATTGTCACTCTTGCTGTCTTTGATTTTCTGAGTTAAACAATTGTCACTGATCAGGTAGTATCTACAGTTTAGTTTTGCTCCATGCATGCCTCACTTTTAGTAACTGCTAACAAGGTTTGTAGCTATTAATCGCCGAAGGTAGTTACAGAAATCTACAGGTGATTATATATGTAAATGGCAACTACTAATTGTTAAAATAATCCTATGGTACAGTAAGCAAGGATAATCCTCAAAACAACCCCCCAAGCTACGTATAAATATTGATCATGCCAAGCTTGTCAGATAAAGAGTGGAAGCTCCTGAGCTGCCTAAGTTCTGCCCTCTCCTGAGCTGCCTTAGCTCTGAGAAATGGGCTAAAAGAAACTACTGGACATCAATATTAGAGAGCATATCAAACATTAAAATTCTGATACACAATTATATGATATAACAAAGAAATCTTAAAGTTCCTTGTCAAGATTGACCACAAGACATCCTTACAAATTGGCAGATCTGAGAATATGGGTAATAGAATATCTACCTGAAATAATGAGGCCTCTGATCTGCATCAGATCTTCTAGGAGCAGGGATAGTTGGTGCCAGTCTGGACAACTGAGCTGCAGTGTTTGAATCTCTCGCTATGAAAGTTTCAGTAATTCCAATAGTGGTAAGTTCATTAAAAAATACCTCTCCTATGGTTAGAACTTGTTAAATTGTTCTTACCTTGCCATGGAACCATCATCTCAGCCTCATTCTATGTTAGATCCCATTGTAGAAAGAGAAAGTAGTGGCAGATGTTCTCACTGCAATCACAAATGACACCGTCTCTACCAGCTTGGGTAGTTTCCCAGAAAACTTGCTTGAAGGAGCTTTCAGCAGGTTGGGACAGTGGATCATTACTACCTGAGAGCTGTGGCCGTTTCCAGCTAGGCATGGAATGGTGCATAATTCAAGCTTCAATCTAGCAAATTCCTCTAAATCTGGGGAGCCAACCTCAAAGAAAGCATTTGCTTGGATTCTTTTTTTTCTAAAAGACGATTTATGTATTTATTTTATTGCACCATTTGAGGAGAGGGCAGCTTACATTGGAACAACCTGTGATTCCTTTCCAGCTACAACCTCCAGAGGGTAGTGTTCGTAAATAGCTTCCACATTATCCTCGTTCTGTCAGAAACACTCCCAGATTCCAGGAGTTGGCCAACTGTTCCAACTTAATGAGAATTACTAACTGGTCCAACTGAGACAGAGATGCCTAGATACTTGAAACAACTGGAAACAGTCCATACTCCATAATTTTTGGGAGAAATAACCTTGTGTATATAGGTCATGGGAGATTGGCTCTGGTGTGCTTAACATGATCATCAGCTCTTCGATTATGTGGTCTTTTGCATTTTGGAATATGAGGCACCAAATGGCACTGCAATTCCTTCTCTCCTAATAATGCTAGACAATACTGCCAAATTGCAAGTTTGCAACATTCAAAAGGGCTGGATAATGGATGCTCAAAAGATGCTTACCCACTCAACTCATGCTTGAAAAAGATTTGCAAACAATCTTGAACATCTTATGTGATTCCTTTGTTGAATAGTCACAGACACTGGTGGTGGTTTTTCACATTCTTGATACTCGTAAGGCTGGCTGAGAAATTCTCAAAGCATGTGGAGCTTGTATTACCTGCAACAATTCTTTTCCACTGCCATTGCTCCTCAATTCCCAGTTGCTGCATCCTTTGCATAGTAGAACTTTGGTGGTCTGAAGGACTGGACAAATTATGAGGCAACCGTTTTGTTATTGGCTTGCAAATCTGACTCCAATCCACTAAATGGCATCTTTTCTATTCCATTTTCACTCCATACATGATTGTGTTAGATACTGTCCAATTCCTTAGCTACACACCCACAGGAAACTGAAAAACTGACCAGAAGTTGATGGGAGGATTGCTCAGCGAGAAGTTGATAGACATCCTCTTCGACCCAGGAACGAGTGGTTGCCTTTCCTGGTGGATAGTCGTACTGAAATCTCTCCATTATAGGATCTCAGAAATCTTTCATTGGATCACCTGTCCCCAGCGGTAGACTACTGTAGCGAATAGGAAACTGACTTTTGCTGCCAAAGAGATTAACATTTCAGCGTAAAGCATGATCCAAACCATTTAAGAGTTGCCACCACATTCTGAACTTTTTTGAGCAGTGACAAAGATAAGTACAAAAGAGGTCCTATGGTTTGTATAAGAGAGTTATACAGACCATATCAAAAACAAAAGGAAGATCATACATGTAGCCTTACAACACAGTAAATAGCATCAAAACCAATCCTCTAACCCCTTTCACCATGACTCTCGCCCAATGTATTAGAATGAAAGAACTCCACTGTTGGCAACAACTTATGGACTCCAACCTTCGCCAAAAAATCAACAAAAGAATTGGGGCAGCGGCAAAAGGGGTTGGGGATTTTGGGAGTCACGGCAACTAAGGGGAAGGAATAAAAGGAAACAAAAAAGAAGAAAGAAGAAAGAGAGAAGAGAAGAAGATGGAGTACCTGGAAATCGGATGAGGGGGGCTTCACGCCAGAACCAAGCTTCTAGCTAAAATCAAACTAGAACAAAGGATTTCCGTAAATCTCAAATTTTATTTCTTTAAATCGTATCATGCCCAAAGGGCTACAAGGCTTTATATAAATCTATTTCTTACTTAAAATAAAATAAATCAGAAATTACAAGATTACCCTTAAAATAAAGTTAAAAAAAATAGGAAAATAGCAAGTAAGAAAAAAAAAAAACCACAGGGATGCACTGCATCAATCCCCCCATATGAGAAAAACTCGACCTCGATTTCAAACAGATGAGAAGACACAAATCTTCCCATGCACGTGTCTTCCCAGTGTAGGGTCTTCATGGTGCAAAACATGCACTTTATGATATTAGATAAATTGTAGCTCTAAATGCCTAAATACGATGTATGATGTCAGAAGAAATCAATGAAAAGCAAAATATGAGGCTGAAATTAAAATTAAAATTAATATGCACAATAAAATCACATAAATAAGCCACAAACAATCAAAACGTAGATTATTATATAACTCACCAAGCCCTAATAGATGCTCAAAATGGAGATCTTTCAAACTCATGTAATTGTCGGATCCCAAGAAAGTGTAGAACTAACACCAAATTACGACTGAAATTGGATTTAACTGCTTGTAAGATGACTAATGGCAGTATGGTAATTAAGAAAAGAGGGAATAAGTTAATCAAGGAGGCTTATGGTGATGTGAGAAGATGCTGAGAGTTACGGAAGTCACAGGTATGGGTTGCGGCAAGGCTGTTTGGAACTGAGAGGGCTTACGAAAACAAGGAAGGCGTTTGGGAGTGGGTGGCGATGACTGGAGAGGAAGATAAAGGGGTCGCGAAGGCTGAAGAAGGCTAGGCAATGACTGAATGGGTCTGGAAAAGGATTTACAACAGCAAAGAAGTAATATGGGGGATGGCAATTACTAAGAAGGTGTTTACAGTGGTTGTATAGGGACTGTTTGGGACTGACAAAGGGATGAGAGGGATTAGGATAAGGGACGAAAGTGATAGGATAGATTTTGGGAGGCGGCGAAAGTAATGGAAGAGATCTGGGCAGCGGCAAAACGGGTTGGGGATTTTGGGAGTCACGGCAAGTATGGGGAAGGAATAAAAGGAAAGAAAAAAGAAGAAAGAAGAAAGAGAGAAGAGAAGAAGATGGAGTACTTGGAGATCGGATGAGGAGGGCTTCACGGCAAAACTAAGCTTCTCGCCAAATTCAAACCGGAACAAGGGATTTTTGCAAATCTCAAATTTTATTTCTCTGCATCGTATCATGTCAAAAGGGCTACAAGACTTTATATAAAACTATCTCTTACTTAAAATAAAATAAAACAGAAATTACAAGATTACCCTTACTTAAAATAAAGTTAAAAAAATAGGAAAATAGCAAGTAAGGAAAAAAACCACAGGGATGCACCGCATCAATCCCCTATCTGAGAAAAACTCGATCTTGAGTTCAAACAGATGAGAAGACACAAATCTTCCTACGCACGTGTCTTCCCAGTGTAGGGTCTTTATAGTGCAAAACACGCGCTTTATGATGTTAGATAAAGGGTAACCATAAATGTCTAAATGCGATTTATGATGTTAGAAGAAATCAATGAAAAGCAAAATATATGCTGAAATTAAAATTAAAATTAATAATCACAATAAAATCACATAAATATACCACAAACAATCAAAACAAATCTTTATAATCAAAACGTGGATTATTATGTAACTCACCAAGCCCCAATAGATGCTCAAAATGGAGATCTTTCAAAGTCAAGTAATTGTCGGATCCCAAGAAAGTGTAGAACTAAACTAAATTACGACTGAAATTGGATTTAACTGCTTGTAAGATGACTAATGGCAGTATGGTAATTAAAAGAAGATGGAATAAGTTAATCAAGGAGGCTTACAGTCATGTGGGAAGATGCTAGGAGTTACGAAAGTCACAAGTATGGGTTACGGCAAGGCGGTTTGGAACTGGGTGGGCTTACGGAAACAAGGAAGGAGTTTGGGAGTGGGTAGCGATGACTGGAGAGGAAGATAAAGGGGCGAGGAAGGCTAAGGAAGGCTGGGCAATGACTGAATGGGTCTGAAAAAGGATTTACAGCAACAAATAAGTAATATGGGGGATGGCAATCACTAAGCAGGGGTTTACAGTGGCTGTATAGGGACTGTTTGGGATTGACGAAGGGGTAGGAAGAGATTAGGACAAGGGACAAAGCTGATAGGATGGATTTAGGGAGGCGGCGAAAGTAATGGAAGAGATTTGGGGTAGCAGTAAAAGGGGTTGGGGATTTTGAGAGTCACGGTAAGTAAGGGGAATGAATAAAAGGAAAGAAAAGAGAAGAAAGAAGAAAGAGAGAAGAGAAGAAGATGGAGTACGTGGAGATCGGAGGAGGAGGGCTTCACACCAAAACCAAGCTTCTCGCCAAAATCAAACTGGAACAAGGGATTTTCGTAAATCTCAAATTTTATTTCTTTGCATCGTATCATGCCCAAAGGGCTATAAGGCTTTATATAAAACTATCTATTACTTAAAATAAAATAAATCAAAAATTATAAGATTACCCTTACTTAAAATAAAGTTAAAAAAGACAGGAAAATAGCAAGTAAAAAAAAAAAAAAAACCACAGGGATGCACCGCATCAATTAGTTCCTTGAACTGACTTTCAAATCCCTCTAGTGGCACCCATATAGCTGTACCATTTCCAGTGGAGATGCTGTTGTTAAAATTCATCTTCAAGGCACCCATTAGATGTGATTCCCAATTTTTCTAAATGGGATTCTTACTAGCATTCATCATCATCAAATGCCAGAATCTTACTTGTCTGAGTTAGCTTTTCGAGTTTTGCTTCTCCATTGGACCTTATCATAAACTATATCGCCATTCACTTCACTCATGTTTTTCTTTATTCCTTCCCTCCAAGTTTTTAGTAGTCTACCTTTGCTCTTTTTGCCTAAATTTGTAACCTCACTACTTTATGCACTTAGGCCATGTCTAGACGTCTAATTAGATGTTCAAACCACCTCAAATGAGTTTCAGATTAATACTTCCATCTTAATCGTTCTTATTCTTTATTCTCTTCATGTTGCCACTCTTTCTTCTGTATCTTCTTTATTCTTAACTTGGATCAATTTTGGGTGATAAAAAAAATGATTGTACCATTTGCAAAATGAAGATGGGAGATTGATACATAGAAGAGTCTGTTGTCTCTGTTTCAACCCAAATTTCATTTATCTGAGTACATCAATTAATTCCAATGTACCATATCGACTTCTTTTTTCGAAGTCTATTTTGATTGTCACTCTTGCTGTCTTTGATTTTCTGAGTTAAACAATTGTCACTGATCAGGTAGTATCTACAGTTTAGTTTTCCTCCATGAATGCCTCACTTTTGGTAACTGCTAACAAGGTTTGTGTTAGTGTATGTTGAAGATGTGTGTGTGTGTGTGTTTTGAGAAGTTACATATTGTAGTTGTTTAGCAACTTTGGCTACAATAGTTGCAACTAATCCCTTCCTCAAGGCAATAAAATGTAGCTATTAATCGCCGAAGGTAGTTACAGAAATCTACAGGTGATTATATTTGTAAATGGCAACTATTAATTGTTAAAATAATCCTATGGTACAGTAAGCAAGGATAATCCTCAAAACAACCCCCCAAGCTACGCATAAATATTGATCATGCCAAGCTTGTCAGATAAAGAGTGGAAGTTCCTGAGCTGCCTAAGTTCTGCCCTCTCCTGAGCTGCCTTAGCTCTGAGAAATGGGCTAAAAGAAACTACTGGACATCAATATTAGAGAGCATATCAAACATTAAAATTCTGATACACAATTATATTATATAACAAAGAAATCTTAAAGTTCCTTGTCAAGATTGACCACAAGACATCCTTACAAATTGGCAGATCTGAGAATATGGGTAATAGAATATCTACCTGAAATAATGAGGCCTCTGATCTGCATCAGATCTTCTAGGAGCAGGGATAGTATGTGCCAGTCTGGACAACTGAGCTGCAGTGTTTGAATCTCTCGCTATGAAAGTTTCAGTAATTCCAATAGTGGTAAGTTCATTAAAAAATACCTCTCCTATGGTTAGAACTTGATAGATTGTTCTTACCTTGCCATGGAACCATCATCTCAGCCTCATTCTACGTTAGATCCCATTGTAGAAAGAGAAAGTAGTGGCAGATGTTCTCACTGCAATCACAAATGACACCGTCTCTACCAGCTTGGGTAGTTTCCCAGAAAACTTGCTTGAAGGAGCTTTCAGCAGGTTGGGACAGTGGATCATTACTACCTGAGAGCTGTGGCCGTTTCCAGCTAGGCATGGAATGGTGCATAATTCAAGCTTCAATCTAGCAAATTCCTCTAAATCTGGGGAGCCAACCTCAAAGAAAGCATTTGCTTGGATTCTTTTTTTTCTGAAAGACGATTTATGTATTTATTTTATTGCACCATTTGAGGAGAGGGCAGCTTACATTGGAACAACCTGTGATTCCTTTCCAGCTACAACCTCCAGAGGGTAGTGTTCGTAAATAACTTCCACATTATCCTCGTTCTGTCAGAAACACTCCCAGATTCCAAGAGTTGGCCAACTGTTCCAACTTAACGAGAATTACTAACTGGTCCAACCGAGACAGAGATGCCTAGATTCTTGAAACAACTGGAAATAGTCCATACTCCATAATTCTTGGGAGAAATAACCTTGTGTATATAGGTCATGGGAGATTGGCTCTTGTGTGCTTAACATGATCATCAGCTCTTCGATTATGTGGTCTTTTGCATTTTGGAATATGAGGCACCAAATGGCACTGCAATTCCTTCTCTCCTAATAATGCTAGACAATACTGCCAAATTGCAAGTTTGCAACATTCAAAAGGGCTGGATAATGGATGCTCAAAAGATGCTTACCCACTCAACTCATGCTTGAAAAAGATTTGCAAACAATCTTGAACATCTTATGTGATTCCTTTGTTGAATAGTCACAGACACTGGTGGTGGTTTTTCACATTCTTGATACTCGTAAGGTTGGCTGAGAAATTCTCAAAGCATGTGGAGCTTGTATTACCTGCAACAATTCTTTTCCACTGCCATTGCTCCTCAATTCCCAGTTGCTGCATCCTTTGCATAGTAGAACTTTCTTGGTCTGAAGGACCGGACAAATTATGAGGCAACCGTTTTGTTACTGGCTTGCAAATCTGACTCCAATCCACTAAATGGCATCTTTTCTATTCCATTTTCACTCCATAGATGATTATGTTAGATACTGTCCAATTCCTTAGCTACACACCCGCAGGAAACTGAAAAACTGATCAGAAGTTGATGGGAGGATTGCTCAGCGAGAAGTTGATAGACATCCTCTTCGACCCAGGAACGAGTGGTTGCCTTTCCTGGTGGATAGTCGTACTGAAATCTCTCCATTATAGGATCCCAGAAATCTTTCATTGGATCACCTGTCCCCAGCGGTAGACTACTGTAGCTAATAGGAAACTGACTTTTGCTGTCAAAGAGATTTGCGTGAGTGTGGTTCTTGTTGAATCGCTATGCCTAGGAGTCCACTTTTGGCAAAATTAACATTTCAGCCTAAAGCATGATCCAAACCATTTAAGAGTTGCCACCACATTCTGAACTTTTTTGAGCTTTGACAAAGATAAGTACAAAAGAGGTCCTATGGTTTGTATAAGAGAGTTATACAGACCATATCAAAAACAAGAGGAAGATCATACATGTAGCCTTACAACACAGTAAATAAAATCAAAACCAATCCTCTAACCCCCTTCACCATGACTCTCGCCCAATGTATTAGAATGAAAAAACTCCACCGTTGGCAACAACTTATGGATTCTAACCTTCGCCAAAAAATCAGCAACTCAATTGGCCGACCGCCTCACATGTCTAAAGTGGATGGCTCTATTCCTTGG
The DNA here is from genome assembly GCA_013350335.1 of Chimonanthus salicifolius. Lineage (NCBI taxonomy): Eukaryota > Viridiplantae > Streptophyta > Magnoliopsida > Laurales > Calycanthaceae > Chimonanthus > Chimonanthus salicifolius. The sequence goes on from CM023539.1 coordinate 35,205,544, forward strand.
CAAGACCTAATCTCCCTCACAACATTAATCATTCTCCATAGGTGCTGCTTCTTATCACCACATTCTTAACTTGATCAGTTTTGGGTGATAAAAAAAATGATTGTACCATATGCAAAATGGAGATGGGAGATTGTACCATATGCAAAATGTTTTCCAACTAAAAGCCTGTTATAATACCATGTTCTTTTTCTTCTTAATCATTCTTAAGGAGTTTACTAAAAGAGTAGAGAGCAAAGAGGAAAGAGAAACTGTGTGGTTTAGAGCTCCATTACCTGTAAAGAGGCCTTTAGGGGATTAGCAAGTAAGATGAAAAATCAGGGACTTAAGATACATAGAAGAGTCTGTTGCCTCTGTTTCAACCTAAATTTCATTTATCTGAGTACGTCAAGAAATTCCAATGTATCATATCGACTTCTTTTACCGTAGTCTACTTTGATTGCCACAGATATGTAGATAAGTTTTCTCGTACTCTACACTCCAATATGCTACTTTGAGATTTCACGTGATTAATCAAAAAGATAATTTAAAAGGTAAAAATTGTATGAGATGAGAGGTGAAAATGTCCATGTCTCTTGAAAAGTTGGCAGTCAAATACGTGATTGACATTTAGCATTGTGGGGTCGTTGTTGATTGAAATTGTCTAACAACAGAAATTGATTGAATAAGATTTAAGAGTTAGTGTGGTAATGATGATGTGCTCTCACTTTCATTATTTTACTTAGAAATAGATATCATTAAATTTAATGTAAGAAGTTTTGGTTAGAGCCACCTTCGTCGCCATCTAGGTATGGATTCACCCCCTCTAATATAGTTTAAAATACAGCCGATACGTATCGCATTGTTTAGGGAAGGAAGGTGCAACGCACTGATACTAACTAATATTGGTTTTTTTATTTTTATTTTAAAAAAATTGTTTCAACCGATTTTTGAGTTATTTTCACTATTATTTTCAAATTCAAAAAGGTTTAAAAGTGAGTTATTCAATTTTAGAGTTATTTTCATCAATTTTGACTATTTTAAGTTATTATCATTATTTTTTTCGAGCATCAGTTCTAAGATAATTCCTAAGTTTTTTGTGAATAATATAATGAAATAATATCAAGTACTTATGGAATTCAATAGAGATCTGATAATGTCATTCCCATAGTTTGTAAGGTGTTTATGTGATTTTTCAAGATTTTTTGTAAATTCTTTTTGATAAAAGACAAGATTTCTAAGATACTTTCTATTTTCGAGTTTCTTGTAAAAAAATGAATTAAATGATATACAAATGTTTTTACAATTAAATGAAGAACCATTATTGTAATTGGTAGAGTTTAAGGGTATGTGTAATTTTTTTAATATTCCAACATTTTTATGTAACTCAAAAAATTTTAAAATAAAAAATCATATATAACATACTAATATTATACTTTTAATTAAATTTGAGTATAGTTAATTTGAATTGAACCGACCTTTTAAAAAATGAAGAGAAAAAGGAAGGAAGGGTGTCAGAACTCTTAGAGCTGAAATAGGGTCGGGTTGGGTTGGGTTTTATGGAACCTAACCCGACTAGACCCGAGCTATTGATTCGAAATTCTCAACCAACCCGATCCAAATTTTAACCCGACTCAACTTGAATTCTGATCCGATCTACATTTTGAATCCATTTTAGTCGGGTTGAATTGGGTCGAGTTAGGTGGGCCAGGTTAACTTGAAAATTCTTCAAGATAACCCGACCCGAATTCCATGCGGATTTTTGTCTTCTCAACCCAACCTGACCTGCATGAGTTCTCGGGTCGGATCAAAATCGGACCCGAGTTTAACCCCTAGGAATTCTAATCCAAGAGACAAAATCACGTGGTCTTGACTCTAGTGAGCTACTCACGACTCAGGACTCAGTACTGGGTACTGAGAGAGCATGTTGCTTCGAGAAAAAGAGAGAATGTGAGGAAGATTAGGACGCCGAATAGGTATCACCCATTGCCTTCTAATGGAGTAGAAACAACATTTAATTGTGCCCTAGCCACAAACCTCTCCTTTATTTCCCTTTCCAGCGCTTCCCTATCCCTAACTCTATGGCTTTTCCCCTTTTATTCATGTTACCTCCCTTATTGCATGTGGTTACCAATTTTTTTGCTTTTCCCCCTCTTATACACTTTCCCTCACTTCTCACTTGTGATAACCAATTGCTCACGTGACCCTTACTTTTACTATATAGTTCTCCATAAATTTTAAAATTTAAATCATAAAAAATTGTTGACATGATTAAATGATTTAAATAAATAAATATCGTTTGGAAATAATAAATATTCAAGACAGAAATATGATAGATAGATGGTTTAGTTTGACATGTGGGCCCACTTAAATTATATGTGCTTATAACGTTTATGATGATTCTAAATTAATCATGTCAAGATTAATGCAAAAAATTAGGAAGTGATGCATCTCTCTTAATGCCAAATTTAGTCAAATAATAAAATTTTCCCTTTTTATCAAAACTTTGAAATAACATAAAACTAATTAGGCTGACCTTATATATAATTTTATACACGTAGGTTACATATAAATAAAATATGTCTTGTCCTTGTTGTCCCCGTGTCCTAAATTTTTGGACATGGTGAGTCCCGTGTATTTTTATCTTTCCTTTAAAACTTTAACGTTATTTCTTAAGTATTGTGTATTTTTAAAATTTCTCAAATTGAATATCTGGACTAATTACGATAAGCTGATAAAAATACTTTAAGACTTTAAGGTCTTTTGATACTCCCAAATGTGTTTTCGGCACAGCCGATGATACCCTTGTTTGTAAAATACTCTGTTTTAAGCATTTGAAAGTGTCAAAAGACCTTCAAGTCTAAAAGTATTTTATTAGGTTATCGTAATTAGTCTAGATATTCAATTTGAGAAATTTTGAAAATACATAGTGCTTAAAAAATAACTTTAAAGTTTTAAAGAAATTTTTATTATTTAAATAATAAATACTGTAGCATAAATTTCATAAGAATCAAGATACATCTTTCAATCGATCGATTTCTTCAACTGTTTGTGTTTGCAATCAATCAATCGATCAATTTCTTCAGCTGTTCGTGTTTGCAATCAATCGCACGATACATGTTTCAATCGACCGATTTCTTCAGCTACCATCTTCTGTTCATGTTCAAGGGATCAATCGCACGATCCCATATAATCAATCGCATGATTCTACTCATAAGGGATCGATCGATCGAAGTGAAAATGAACTGTCTGTTCAATCTATTGATTCCATGCAGATGGGCAGAATCATAATTTCCACTCAAAATCTGAAATTCGGTATCTGGTAGCAGATTTCTGCAGTGTCTAAATGGTGAGCCTTGAGTTTTCTCCAAGTAGAGAAGAATGACGCGAACTTTTTGCCACCTAAACAGTGTTCTTCTCATACATTAAATTCTTCATTAAATGTGGATGTTGCCAATCTTGATATACCTTATGTAGACCCATATGGGATGATTCTGTACAAACTCATTCTAGTGGAACAATGTTTTCCAATTTTGTGGGTGACATGGTAGGCTCATTATCTACACAACCATATAAAAAAACAAGTTCCAAGTAGTGTGTTTTCTTTCCTTCATTTGTCAAAGAAGCGTAGAAATAGAGATGGCAAAGATTTTGCTTACATGAAGATTAACTTTCCATTGAAAGTCTTGCTATTATAACATGTTTAAGCTTTTAGATCTTCAAACAAACAAGTTTAAAGACTCTTTCTCTTATATATACAGAGATGCAAACTCGAGTAAAAGTTTTCTCAAAGCAGAGGAGAATGATGCAGACATCTGTCTCAATTTGAAGACCAATAGGAAGATAAAATTGATAAATTGGCATTATACTTTTACAAGATTTTTATCGAGGTAAAACGGGACAAAAATCATCAAATTGGTCCACAAAATTTTTCAAACAAGATCTTATGAATCAAGCATGTTAATTTAGGCCCAACTGAAGCGACTAAAAATTAAATTGTGGAACTAATTCTTGAATTTCTTGATAATTTTTTTTTTTTAATTTACATGTGAGAAACTGCAGGATACCCAGCGCAAAACTCCCACGGGTGGACCTCTATCCCTAAGGCACACCAAGATTAAGCCATTGGGGCTCAAACCCCTGCCTACTTTGGAAAGGTCAATTAGCAAAAAAACAAACAGAAGTAAAGAGGTAAGAATAGAGTAGATAAGCTCACACTATATATTGGCCCATATGATATATTGGTGGCCCCCACTAAGTATTGGTGATATTTCTATTTTTTAATTATAAAATTAAAAAAATCATGATTAGGCCAATATCGGTTGATATTTGTCTTTTTTATATTTCCAAACAATTTAAAAAATCAAATCAACCGATATTTCAAAAGAAAAATTCACATATATTTTTTTGAAAAATAATAAAAAATAAAACTTCTCATTCCGTCAATTATAAATATTGGCTTAAATTTAAAATATTGATAATATGTCTACTTTGAAATATCAGTCAATATTTTTAAGTAATATTTAATTTTTTTCCAAAAAAAAAAATCAGTCAATATTTCTTATACTTACAAAAACTAGCACTCATAATTAAAATAAAAATTAATTGTTAGTTAATTATTTATTTGATACTCTTGACAATCAAACCTACAATTTTTAATTTCGATCTTTTACTGAAAAAAATAATATTTTGAATTTCGAAATTCAGATGAACGCGTATTGATATTTTGAATTTCGAAATGCACGCGTATTGACAGCTGTGATAGTTAGTTTTTCCGTAATTATTAAGGTTACAACGGCTCCTTCCGCTGAAATCTGAAACAGCCAATGCTCAATTATTAAGGTTACAACGGCTCCTTCTGCTGAAATCTGAAACAGCCAATGCTCGCTCTCTGAACTCTGAACCTCTCTCGCTCTCTGAACTCTGAACATCTCTCGCTCTCTCTCGCTCTCTGAACTCTCTGAACATCTCTCGCTCTCTCTTGCTCTACGAACATCTCTCTCGCTCTCTGAACTCTCTGAACATCTCTCGCTCTCTCTCGCTCTATGAACATCTCTCTCGCTCTCGATCTCAAACATCGAACTCTCTTCGATCGCTCTCTCTGAGACGACTATAGCGATATGCATACAAAATCTCTCTATTTCTTTTCATTTTCTTGAAATCTGGTTTCAAATTCGCCCCCTAAAATACAAGGGGGAACGATTCTTTCTTCTTTTTTTTTTTGGATTATTTTCTGATTTGGGTTTTGTTATCTGTATTTAGGTCTTGAATATCTGAAGATGTCTTCGATGCGGCATCGTAATCGTGCCTTTGGCCAGCAATTTGGTAGCAGAGATATGGGTTTCGGGCACAATTTCTCTTTCAACTTTGAGGCCATTGACGATGTGTTTGTGATTGCTTCACCAGCACAAATCAGACAAGTAAGATGGCCACAGCAATTTGGCAGAAGAAATATGGGTTTCTATCCAAATGGAAGGCAGACTTTTCCTCTCTTCTCTGAGGCCATTGACGATGTGGTTGTGATCTCCCCAACACAAATCGAACAAGTAAGATGGCGGAACGATGATTCAATGATGACTTGGGTTCTTAATGAATCCATAGAATCTGCCATTTCAAACAGTAGGGCAGCCCCTGCATCGGCTTCTTCAGTAGAAGCACTGAAAAGGATGGATTACACAAGTGCGGAGTTTGGAGATTTAACTTGCGTTGTCTGTCAGGAGGAATTATCAGAGAGTGAAGCTATTGTTCAGATGCCCTGCTCCCACGTTTTCCACGGACAATGCATTCTTCAGTGGCTCAAGCAAAGTCATTTTTGCCCGATTTGCAGATTCGAAATGCTGCAGCAGTAGGAGGGGCAGATTTGATGAGTTTCAGATTAATACTTCCATCTTAATCGTTCTTATTCTTTATTCTCTTCATGTTGCCACTCTTTCTTCTGTATCTTCTTTATTCTTAACTTGATCAATTTTGGGTGATAAAAAAAATGATTGTACCATATGCAAAATGAAGATGGGAGATTGATACATAGAAGAGTCTGTTGCCTCTGTTTCAACCCAAATTTCATTTATCTGAGTACATCAATTAATTCCAATGTACCATATCGACTTCTTTTTTCGAAATCTATTTTGATTGTCACTCTTGCTGTCTTTGATTTTCTGAGTTAAACAATTGTCACTGATCAGGTAGTATCTACAGTCTAGTTTTGCTCCATGCATGCCTCACTTTTAGTAATTGCTAACAAGGTTTGTATTAGTGTATGTTGAAGATGTGTGTGTGTGTGTGTTTTGAGAAGTTACATATTGTACTTGTTTGGCAACTTTGGCTACAATAGTTGCAACTAATCCCTTCCTCAAGGCAATAAAATGTAGCTATTAATCGCCGAAGGTAGTTATAGAAATCTACAGGTGATTATATATGTAAATGGCAACTACTAATTGTTAAAATAATCCTATGGTACAGTAAGCAAGGATAATCCTCAAAACAACCCCCCAAGCTACGTATAAATATTGATCATGCCAAGCTTGTCAGATAAAGAGTGGAAGCTCCTGAGCTGCCTAAGTTCTGCCCTCTCCTGAGCTGCCTTAGCTCTGAGAAATGGGCTAAAAGAAACTACTGGACATCAATATTAGAGAGCATATCAAACATTAAAATTCTGATACACAATTATATGATATAACAAAGAAATCTTAAAGTTCCTTGTCAAGATTGACCACAAGACATCCTTACAAATTGGCAGATCTGAGAATATGGGTAATAGAATATCTACCTGAAATAATGAGGCCTCTGATCTGCATCAGATCTTCTAGGAGCAGGGATAGTTGGTGCCAGTCTGGACAACTGAGCTGCAGTGTTTGAATCTCTCGCTATGAAAGTTTCAGTAATTCCAATAGTGGTAAGTTCATTAAAAAATACCTCTCCTATGGTTAGAACTTGATAGATTGTTCTTACCTTGCCATGGAACCATCATCTCAGCCTCATTCTACGTTAGATCCCATTGTAGAAAGAGAAAGTAGTGGCAGATGTTCTCACTGCAATCACAAATGACACCGTCTCTACTAGCTTGGGTAGTTTCCCAGAAAACTTGCTTGAAGGAGCTTTCAGCAGGTTGGGACAGTGGATCATTACTACCTGAGAGCTGTGGCCGTTTCCAGCTAGGCATGGAATGGTGCATAATTCAAGCTTCAATCTAGCAAATTCCTCTAAATCTGGGGAGCCAACCTCAAAGAAAGCATTTGCTTGGATTCTTTTTTTTCTAAAAGACGATTTATGTATTTATTTTATTGCACCATTTGAGGAGAGGGCAGCTTACATTGGAACAACCTGTGATTCCTTTCCAGCTACAACCTCCAGAGGGTAGTGTTCGTAAATAGCTTCCACATTATCCTCGTTCTGTCAGAAACACTCCCAGATTCCAGGAGTTGGCCAACTGTTCCAACTTAATGAGAATTACTAACTGGTCCAACTGAGACAGAGATGCCTAGATACTTGAAACAACTGGAAACAGTCCATACTCCATAATTTTTGGGAGAAATAACCTTGTGTATATAGGTCATGGGAGATTGGCTCTGGTGTGCTTAACATGATCATCAGCTCTTCGATTATGTGGTCTTTTGCATTTTGGAATATGAGGCACCAAATGGCACTGCAATTCCTTCTCTCCTAATAATGCTAGACAATACTGCCAAATTGCAAGTTTGCAACATTCAAAAGGGCTGGATAATGGATGCTCAAAAGATGCTTACCCACTCAACTCATGCTTGAAAAAGATTTGCAAACAATCTTGAACATCTTATGTGATTCCTTTGTTGAATAGTCACAGACACTGGTGGTGGTTTTTCACATTCTTGATACTCGTAAGGCTGGCTGAGAAATTCTCAAAGCATGTGGAGCTTGTATTACCTGCAACAATTCTTTTCCACTGCCATTGCTCCTCAATTCCCAGTTGCTGCATCCTTTGCATAGTAGAACTTTGGTGGTCTGAAGGACTGGACAAATTATGAGGCAACCGTTTTGTTACTGGCTTGCAAATCTGACTCCAATCCACTAAATGGCATCTTTTCTATTCCATTTTCACTCGATACATGATTGTGTTAGATATTGTCCAATTCCTTAGCTACACACCCACAGGAAACTGAAAAACTGACCAAAAGTTGATGGGAGGATTGCTCAGCGAGAAGTTGATAGACATCCTCTTCGACCCAGGAACGAGTGGTTGCCTTTCCTGGTGGATAGTCGTACTGAAATCTCTCCATTATAGGATCTCAGAAATCTTTCATTGGATCACCTGCCCCCAGCGGTAGACTACTGTAGCGAATAGGAAACTGACTTTTGCTGCCAAAGAGATTAACATTTCAGCCTAAAGCATGATCCAAACCATTTAAGAGTTGCCACCACATTCTGAACTTTTTTGAGCAGTGACAAAGATAAGTACAAAAGAGGTCCTATGGTTTGTATAAGAGAGTTATACAGACCATATCAAAAACAAAAGGAAGATCATACATGTAGCCTTACAACACAGTAAATAGCATCAAAACCAATCCTCTAATCCCCTTCACCATGACTCTCGCCCAATGTATTAGAATGAAAGAACTCCACTGTTGGCAACAACTTATGGACTCCAACCTTCGCCAAAAAATCAACAAAAGAATTGGGGCAGCGGCAAAAGGGGTTGGGGATTTTGGGAGTCACGGCAACTAAGGGGAAGGAATAAAAGGAAACAAAAAAGAAGAAAGAAGAAAGAGAGAAGAGAAGAAGATGGAGTACCTGGAAATCGGATGAGGGGGGCTTCACGCCAGAACCAAGCTTCTAGCTAAAATCAAACTAGAACAAAGGATTTCCGTAAATCTCAAATTTTATTTCTTTAAATCGTATCATGCCCAAAGGGCTACAAGGCTTTATATAAATCTATTTCTTACTTAAAATAAAATAAATCAGAAATTACAAGATTACCCTTAAAATAAAGTTAAAAAAAATAGGAAAATAGCAAGTAAGAAAAAAAAAAAAAAAACCACAGGGATGCATCGCATCAATCCCCCCATCTGAGAAAAACTCGACCTCGATTTCAAACAATGAGAAGACACAAATCTTCCCATGCACGTGTCTTCCCAGTGTAGGGTCTTCATAGTGCAAAACATGCACTTTATGATATTAGATAAATTGTAGCTCTAAATGCCTAAATACGATGTATGATGTCAGAAGAAATCAATGAAAAGCAAAATATGAGGCTGAAATTAAAATTAAAATTAATATGCACAATAAAATCACATAAATAAGCCACAAACAATCAAAACGTAGATTATTATATAACTCACCAAGCCCTAATAGATGCTCAAAATGGAGATCTTTCAAACTCATGTAATTGTCGGATCCCAAGAAAGTGTAGAACTAACACCAAATTACGACTGAAATTGGATTTAACTGCTTGTAAGATGACTAATGGCAGTATGGTAATTAAGAAAAGAGGGAATAAGTTAATCAAGGAGGCTTATGGTGATGTGAGAAGATGCTGAGAGTTACGGAAGTCACAGGTATGGGTTGCGGCAAGGCTGTTTGGAACTGAGAGGGCTTACGAAAACAAGGAAGGCGTTTGGGAGTGGGTGGCGATGACTGGAGAGGAAGATAAAGGGGTCGCGAAGGCTGAAGAAGGCTAGGCAATGACTGAATGGGTCTGGAAAAGGATTTACAACAGCAAAGAAGTAATATGGGGGATGGCAATTACTAAGAAGGTGTTTACAGTGGTTGTATAGGGACTGTTTGGGACTGACAAAGGGATGAGAGGGATTAGGATAAGGGACGAAAGTGATAGGATAGATTTTGGGAGGCGGCGAAAGTAATGGAAGAGATCTGGGCAGCGGCAAAACGGGTTGGGGATTTTGGGAGTCACGGCAAGTATGGGGAAGGAATAAAAGGAAAGAAAAAAGAAGAAAGAAGAAAGAGAGAAGAGAAGAAGATGGAGTACTTGGAGATCGGATGAGGAGGGCTTCACGGCAAAACTAAGCTTCTCGCCAAATTCAAACCGGAACAAGGGATTTTTGCAAATCTCAAATTTTATTTCTCTGCATCGTATCATGTCAAAAGGGCTACAAGACTTTATATAAAACTATCTCTTACTTAAAATAAAATAAAACAGAAATTACAAGATTACCCTTACTTAAAATAAAGTTAAAAAAATAGGAAAATAGCAAGTAAGGAAAAAAACCACAGGGATGCACCGCATCAATCCCCTATCTGAGAAAAACTCGATCTTGAGTTCAAACAGATGAGAAGACACAAATCTTCCTACGCACGTGTCTTCCCAGTGTAGGGTCTTTATAGTGCAAAACACGCGCTTTATGATGTTAGATAAAGGGTAACCATAAATGTCTAAATGCGATTTATGATGTTAGAAGAAATCAATGAAAAGCAAAATATATGCTGAAATTAAAATTAAAATTAATAATCACAATAAAATCACATAAATATACCACAAACAATCAAAACAAATCTTTATAATCAAAACGTGGATTATTATGTAACTCACCAAGCCCCAATAGATGCTCAAAATGGAGATCTTTCAAAGTCAAGTAATTGTCGGATCCCAAGAAAGTGTAGAACTAAACTAAATTACGACTGAAATTGGATTTAACTGCTTGTAAGATGACTAATGGCAGTATGGTAATTAAAAGAAGATGGAATAAGTTAATCAAGGAGGCTTACAGTCATGTGGGAAGATGCTAGGAGTTACGAAAGTCACAAGTATGGGTTACGGCAAGGCGGTTTGGAACTGGGTGGGCTTACGGAAACAAGGAAGGAGTTTGGGAGTGGGTAGCGATGACTGGAGAGGAAGATAAAGGGGCGAGGAAGGCTAAGGAAGGCTGGGCAATGACTGAATGGGTCTGAAAAAGGATTTACAGCAACAAATAAGTAATATGGGGGATGGCAATCACTAAGCAGGGGTTTACAGTGGCTGTATAGGGACTGTTTGGGATTGACGAAGGGGTAGGAAGAGATTAGGACAAGGGACAAAGCTGATAGGATGGATTTAGGGAGGCGGCGAAAGTAATGGAAGAGATTTGGGGTAGCAGTAAAAGGGGTTGGGGATTTTGAGAGTCACGGTAAGTAAGGGGAATGAATAAAAGGAAAGAAAAGAGAAGAAAGAAGAAAGAGAGAAGAGAAGAAGATGGAGTACGTGGAGATCGGAGGAGGAGGGCTTCACACCAAAACCAAGCTTCTCGCCAAAATCAAACTGGAACAAGGGATTTTCGTAAATCTCAAATTTTATTTCTTTGCATCGTATCATGCCCAAAGGGCTATAAGGCTTTATATAAAACTATCTATTACTTAAAATAAAATAAATCAAAAATTATAAGATTACCCTTACTTAAAATAAAGTTAAAAAAGACAGGAAAATAGCAAGTAAAAAAAAAAAAAAAACCACAGGGATGCACCGCATCAATTAGTTCCTTGAACTGACTTTCAAATCCCTCTAGTGGCACCCATATAGCTGTACCATTTCCAGTGGAGATGCTGTTGTTAAAATTCATCTTCAAGGCACCCATTAGATGTGATTCCCAATTTTTCTAAATGGGATTCTTACTAGCATTCATCATCATCAAATGCCAGAATCTTACTTGTCTGAGTTAGCTTTTCGAGTTTTGCTTCTCCATTGGACCTTATCATAAACTATATCGCCATTCACTTCACTCATGTTTTTCTTTATTCCTTCCCTCCAAGTTTTTAGTAGTCTACCTTTGCTCTTTTTGCCTAAATTTGTAACCTCACTACTTTATGCACTTAGGCCATGTCTAGACGTCTAATTAGATGTTCAAACCACCTCAAATGAGTTTTTCTTAATTTATCATCTATAGGGGTTATTTTTAAACTTTTCCTATTGTAGTCATTTCTAAATCTACTCATCGAACACAGCGCACCAATCTCATAAGAAAACTGATCTACTTTGACCTTGAAAAGGAGACATTGCCAAAGAGGCAAAGGCCAAGAGATGGTCTTTAATTTGCTAAAAAAGCCACTTGCTTTGGAGATAGGGATTCGGTATTAAAATCCCTATTATTCTTTCCAATCAATTTGACTGAGAAGCTGCTATAGGAGAAATCCTCCAATGAATTTGCTAATCACTCCATTCTGTGAGTTGATAGGGACTGAAAGTTTTTGCAATTATACCTGCAATAATTTTTGGAGTATGGTGTTGGGCATTGAGGAAAAGACAAATAGACAAAGTTAGGTTAATGGAGATGTACATGTTACGTTGGATGAGTGGATTAACTTTAAAGAATAGAGTTAGAAATGATTGCAATAGGGATAGTTTAAAAGTAGCTACTCTAGTTGACATTGAGAGAAACTTATTTAAGATGGTTTGAGTGTGTAGGTAGAATACCTAAGAAAACCCTAGTTCATAAGGTTGAGGGCTACGTGTTGTAGGTATAAGGAAGGGGGCTGAAGACAAGGGAAGGGATAAATAGAGACATGTATATAGTGGAGTGATTGAATTTGTGGCTTATGATAGGGTGAAATAGAGAGCAAAACTCGTAGACATTAGATAGATGAGATTTTGGCTTGATTACGCGATGATCTGAAGCAAGATCTCATTGAAGCCCGCTAACCAAGTAAAGCAATGACCATATGAGTTGCCATTGACTACCAATCTCTTTAAGTAAAAGCATTCACTGTGAATAAACCATCCTTTTGCATCTCTAGGCATATAAACTACTCGGATCATTTTAATGAGAAAGAAGCCAATCTGTTCCACCATATGAGTTTCATAACATTACACTGTTTGTCATACTGTATCATAAAGATGACAAACTTGATCCTTAATAACCTTGCCCACCCATAAGTTGTCCAAAGAATAAATCACCTATGGAAGAAGTTCGGCCCCGGTATTGATGGATAGTTGAGTTATTTTGTAGGTAGTGATGATCTTTTCAATTCTACATTCCTTTTGATGATATGATGATCTACTTTAGATGGCTAGGATTTCTTTTTATTGGAATTGTGATGGTTGTTCTATTATTATAGAACTAGAAATTTCCAATCTAAACTTGTACAGCAGGGAATCATTGCAGTTGGAATGCAATAAGGCTGCCGATGAGTTAGGCTTGTACTTGTGGAAACCTGACTTCCAAGTAGGTCCGACCCAAAAGCCTAATCTGATTTGCTTTAAAGTCACAATGGTTTCATTTTGAGTTTTTTGGCAGCATGTTCATTTAGTTGGAACTTAAAGTTTGAGTTATGCATGTGTAGAATTTTGTGCTCTATGGTTCCAAGGTGGAGAAATCAGTGATTCAATTATTATTTATTTCTGGACCCTGAAGGATTTGGTTTGTTTTTAGCACTTTTACTAAGAATTTGATTTTTGAGAATCTTTTATTTAATACTTGATTGTCTTTTTTAGATGCACCACCCTTTGTTGAAATGCATCAGCCCAAGTTGAAGGAGGTCATTTCTTGTTAACACAATAACTTACTATAATCTATCAATCTCTATGCATTATTCTTTCGAAATTACTCAGTGTGGGGCTTCTTGTGAGATTTTATTTTTTCTTAAAAAAATCGAAATGGACCTTTTTTTTATTTGACTGAGTTTGATATTTGATCAGAGATAGATACCAAGTAGTTGAAAGGTCAATTCTGGTCAAGCTTGTGACCTATTTTAACCATTTTAGAAACGGGGTTTCGGCTGGAAAAGGGTTATGGTTGCATCTAAGGTTTAAAGACTCAAAATAGGCACTTCGGTCCAAACTAGATTCGTGAGTCAATGAGTTTTACTGAGTTCTTTCGAGTTGAATCTAAAAATTCAGTTGAGTTACTTCATTTGATAAGATTTTGAGTTAAATGTTGCATCTATTATTCTGTTCATGTTGTAACCTATATTGTTTAGCATAAAAGTTCTCTAACACTGCAAATTAAAATGAAAGTTGTTCAACTGACCAATTGAAAGCAGCATAGAAAACTCTAATATAACATAGCATTATTCTAACTTGACTGACTCATGAAAAGTGACATTTGATGTGGACCTTTAACTCTATTAACATACTAAGCAAGAGCAGAATCTGTGGATTTGTAAATAATAAAAGTATTTTATTTTAGTGTTAGTTAGCCTTTTGATTTAAGCAATAAAAGGAGTTGGTAGAGAATTTTATTCTTATGATTCGATTAATGCCACCTTCACTTCAGCAAAATAAGATTATTCTTCGTCTATATTATATTTCTTGAGTTAAATTTTAATAACAAAACTAATCTAACTTGTCCTTTTGTCCATTTATTATTATTTTAATAGTTTCTTTTAAATACAAATCGAATTTAGAGTTGTAGAATATTTTATAATTAAAACATAAGGTTAGAATCTATTTGAAGTCTTTAAATTTAAATTTATCAAAATTAATAGTGAAACACCAAATTCATTTTGATTATGTGGGAGTAGATTTATGTTGAGTGATGGCGATTTTTCCATGATGGTTTTAGAAGCATTGAATATTGTCTTAAGTTTTTCAAATACCTTCTTAGGTATTTTATTTGTTTTCTGAAAGAAAGAATTTGATAGAAATTTTTTTTTAGCATTTTCTTTAATTTTTTTTTTTCCAAAACTCCTCTTTTTTCCTTCTTTTATATATACCATCTTGCCGAAAAATTAGTAACACTAATATTGATATGAATAATATTTATTATTTTCATTATAGCTTATGTTTCTTTTATAATTTTTTTCTTTGGTCTCGTTTTTTTTTTCCTCTCTTTCAAATTTTATTCTTTAATGTCTTGTATTATCCTTTGTTTACATGTTCATAGTTTACAACTTTACATTATTGCCCACATGGGTGTAACTCAATTGGTTAACCTCCCGCTTTAAGATACGAAAGGTACCAAGTTCGAGCCTCTTCGCCTAATCTGGTGTACCCTAAGAGCAGTGGGTATCACCCGTGGGAGTTTTATGTTGGGTTTCCCGTGGTTTCCCATACTTAAATTCAAAAAACAAAATTACATTATTTTATTCCTTTTTTTTTTTACTAATTATACTTCATTTTTACTCTTTCTTGGTATCGCCATTCTAATCTAGCCTTTAGTTCTTACATCATCATTATTATTATTATTAAATAATTTTTTTGGCAGATCAATTATGCAGGGGTGAATTAGTAAATATTTTTTTATAGTTTCCTCAACTAATGAAACGATCAATTTAACTATGAATTGATCCACATAACAGTAGATGATAGATAGCAATATAAATTCTCTACTGCTACAACAGTAACATGTTAGGTAGAGTAAAAAAATCGGCCACATTTAACTTTGTTAATCATGCTATGACAAAGCCGTGAGATAAACTATAAATATTTATTTTATTTAAATGATTTATTTAACAAAATTTATATTTGATGGATAGTAAAGTAAAAAAGTGCTGGATTTTTACAGAGCCTCCAAATCCATATTCTCCTTTCTAAGATAGAAATGGGACTCACCATTTGAGTGCAGAGCGTCCAAATCCATATTATCCTTTCTAAGATAGAAATGGGACTCACCATTTGAGTGGTGGAGTAGTTTTTCAAATATACTCTCTCCGTCCCATTTTAGTTATCTTATTTGAAATATTTGTATTTTTTAAGGAACTCTCTATATAAGTCTAGGATTCCATGTGTTCTCATCTATTTTCAACACACTTTATACTACTTTAATATAAGTGAGACAACTATTTTGGGACAATTCCAAAATCCATATAAGACAACTAATTTGGAACAAAGGGAGTATAATGGAGTGTATCCTTAATCATCCAATTTAATTTCATTCTTAAGTGATTTCACCGTTAGCTTAGAAGCTTACTTAAAATCAAATAAAAATACATGAATTCACTTATCGAATAATTTTTTTGGATAAATTCATTCAAATAAGATACATTTCTAATTAATTAATTCATCTAGACATGTTCAAGTGAAACCACCGGTGGAAGAATTCAAATAAGGGTGGCCAAAGAGGAGATCTACATTGTATGTATAGGGTTTAAGGTGATCTGATGATTAATAGGGCTGAAACGTAGGTGGGTTAGGTCAGGTTTTAATAAATCTAATTCAACTCATGTCAAAATTTATTGAACCCAACCCGATCCAAATTTCTGACCCGATTCAACCCCTTTTACTGTTTTATAACTTAGCGCACTCGGATTGGCTTGGGTCAAGTCGAGTTGAATTTAAATTTCTCAACTGAGTTTTTTCTCAATCCTACCCAACTCAAAATATATAATCCAAACCCACTGATTTATCATGTCAAATCATGTGGGTCGGGTTTAAGTTTCACTTCTAGTGATTACTTAAGGCTAGCTTTGGACTGATAACTGAAAAAAACTTTGTTATCCATCCATAATCCATTCAAATCCTTTTCATCCACAGGTTGTTACTATCTCAATCATGTCCATTCCCAATGGGGATTTAGTTATTTCTTGGTTGCAAATGCAACGGCTATGTACCAATCTTAGTGTGTTTGTTTAAGCAGGAAGAACCAACCTTTGTCTTTGTTTAGACAAGTGACACTCTCCCTCCCCTCTCTTTTGTCTGCCAATTCATAACGCTCACTTTGCTCTTACTCGACAATCTCAGGTTTTGGCCACCACCTTGTCTCTGATCTCTCCACACATATAAACAATGGAAAGTTAGGTGATTTCGACTACAAGCTCTCTCCCTCTGCCTCTCTCTACTAACAATACACATCAGCAATGACATCCTTGACGAGTAGTCTTGATAATCATGTCTCTCCTGTTTCATTCAATTACGAAGTTGAAGCAGCACCTGCAACGCAAACACTTCGTTCGACAGCAACCATCCAAATCAAGAGTAGAGAGCTCTGTTCTAATCGTGAACTGATTATTCGCAATTGCACTCCTTCCTTCCGGGTGAGGCTCCATCGCTTTCGTTCACCAATCACATGCCGAGAAACAATCAATCGGATTGTCTCACTTTTACATGTTAATCCATGGATCCAAAACCAATTGAGTAGTTACATGAAGTCAGAGATGCATAAATTCGCTGCAAATGCATATGGGTCATTTCATATTGTATTCAACATTGATTTCTTGAGCTCTATGACATCATTGAATGATCAAGAACAGAGTATGATGAATTGGGTTCTTAATGAATCATGGATTCTGCTCTTTCAGACATTAATGCAGCCCCTGCATTGACTTCTTCAGTAGAAGCACTAAAGAGTACGGATTTTACAATTGCGGCTTTTGGAGACCTAACATGTGTTGTCTGTCAAGAAGAATTATCAGAGGGTGAAGCAATTGTTCAGATGCCCTGCTCCCACATCTACCACAGTCAATGCATTTTTCACTGGCTCAAGCAAAGTCATTTTTGCCCAATTTGCAGATTCGAAATGCCGCAGCAACAGGAGCAGAAGGCAGATTGATGAGCTTCAGTTTAATACTTCCATCTTCAATCGTTCTTATTCTGTATTCTCTTCATATCGCTACTCTTTCTTTGTATCTTTATGAATGGATGTAATTGATTTGGAACAGAAGATACATGGGCTTGAACTCACTGAACTCAAATTCATGTTATTCAAGTCCTCATGGAGTTATATTTTAGAGTTTAAATTGTAAATGCCACTACAAAATGTTTATGGAAATATTGTTGTACAAAGACTTCTATATAATAGAGAGATGAACTGTACCATTATTCTTCAAAGTCATTTCATCCTTTTCTATGGCCTGAGATAGTGAATGATTTTACAAATCAAATGGGAATATTGTTTACAGTGAAGTTGACAAAAAATCACACAGATTGAAATGACTTTTATAATATTTGAAGTACTCTTTTCTCAATGATTAGCTTTTGAGTGTAAGTTCTTATTTAAGAATGTTAGCATGGTTTTCTTCACTTAGTTTCGAAAGAAGTGACTTTTTACTTTTCATTTTATTCTCTTAATTATGTCAATTTTTGTATGCAGTTGTATTGATAAGGATCTCTACTCTAGATGATTTTGGTCCTTATCACCCAAACAAAGAAACTTAGAAGCTTGAATTGAACTGATGCTGTCATTTGATCATGGTTTCTTCTTTCATTTTTTCAGTGGTAAAAACCCATGCTAGGTCCTCACTTGTGCTTAATTTATATCTTGAATGGAATTTGTATGTATGAGGCTTTGGAAATTAATTATCTTATTCCTTTCTACATGATCCATGATCCATTAAACAATCCTTCCTCTCTGCATTTTTTTTAGCAGTCTTCTTCTTTGCATATTGTTGTGATATTTTTGAAATTATTTTCCTTTTTGTTAAATTCAATTACTTAAATTCTTTAATTTAAATTTCAGAATAAAAAATGAAATTCAAGTTTGGGTGTAAATTTTTATACAAAATTTAAAATTCATCCTATTTGAAGAATTTTCATGCCTCTTATTAGAATTAAAAGAGAGATTGTTATAAAAAAAAAGAATTAAAAGAGAAATTGACTGAAATGTGTGATTTATAAATACCCTCTTAACTCATTTATCTCTCAAATTGTGTGAAACAATCCACAAGTGGCCAATATGACCGATAATTCGGTGGTATCGTCAAGTGTTTTTATTTTTTTAAAACAACATTTTCGATAATTTTTCAAGTAACTTGCATTGGGTATGATTTTAAGAAGTTTTGAAGTAAGTTCTTTAAGTATAAAAGTTAATTGTCAATTTCAAACTTTTTCCCTAATATTTGACCATTTTAAGTTATTTTCAATCAATCATTTTTTTGAATTTTTGCTCTAAAATCATCTCGATATTGGAGTTTTTTTGTGAAAATAATTTAATGAAATAATATTGAGTTCTTATGGAATTAAATGGAAATGTCTTAATATGATTGATATAGTTTGTAGGGTATCCTTGTGATTTTCAAGTTTTTTTTTTTAAATATATGAAAGCTTGAGATACTTCCCTTTTTGGAGTTTCCTATAGAAAAATTAATGAAATGGTATACAAATGTTTTTGGAATTAAATGAAAAACTCTTAATGCAATTGATATCATTTTTAGGGTATTTGTTTGATTTTTCTAACATTCCAACATTTTTTAAAAATTTGGATTTTCTTTAAACTATGAATTGTAGTAAAAGATATATGCCACTATGAGATACTAGTGAGCATGAATTTTATATTAGATATTTACTCATGTTTGTCTTCTATTTTCTAAAATTTAAAACATTTTTCAAAATTTTAGGATATACTTTATTCTTATTGCGATTTCAATTCTCAAGTGTCTAATACTCCAAAAATTTGACCATTTAAAAAAAAATACTCCCACTAGGTTTCCATTGTTTTCCTAGTTTTCTCATATCTTTTAGTGTTTTTCAAAATTTAGAAAAATAGGAGAGAAAAAGCATATTGATGTTAAATTGTTGAACGTTATATATCGACGAATACGTGTTAGCATACCAGTTTTATAACCCTTGGTGCATAGTACTACCCAACACAAAGAGGCATGGGGCTACCAAATGGGGTGGTAATGGGTATGTTGGGAAGGTCTTTCTTTAATTATGTGGAGATAAAAAATCAGTTTGATTGAATCAACTAAAAAACATTTTTAACTTTCTAAAATTTAATCAATTTAAACTATTTTGCAATCTTTGAACATTGTGCCTTTCAAAAACATGATTGAATGATCCGATGAAGCTGATTTTTTATGAATTTTATATTCAAATAGTAACGGCGCACAAAATATCCAGTGAGTCAACTTGCAAATAGTGAAAAAGTTTTCATTTTTAAGGCAACACTATGACATTACACATTGCCTTCTTTCTTCATTTTTCTTTCATCAATCTTACTTTAACTGCTCTTTACTATGATTTGAATCAATTAACCATTTTCTAAGAGTTTTATTCAAGTAGCTAATAATTTTTTTTCCAATTATTTGTTTTGAAGGGAAGCTTCTTCACATTTGGAACTCAGAGCTCTGATCCTCACCAAACCTGAGCATAAGAAAACAAGAGTATGAAGAAATATATGTTTGACCTTAGATTTCTCTGTATTGGGTCAACAATACACAACCCAAATTAAGTTTGGACCTAAAAAATGTGATTTGGGCTCAGTCCAGGTTATGTCTGACGGGTTTAGACTGGGCAACAACATTTAGAAGTCAGAGTTGGACAGATCAAAAGCCGAACCTAACCAATTGAGTTTGACCCCTTCTGCATGGCTTCACTTGATTATAAGATTTCACATGATTGAGGTTGTGAAAAATGGAATGCCTTCATATTTTATTTCATTCCATTTTATACAATGAAGATTGACCCTGGATGTTCAGTTTGTTGACTTTTTGGAGGTGTTAGTTAATGAGAAAGGGTGATGGTGAAATTTCTTCAATTACCTAGTTTATGGATTAACGCAAACCGAAAAGGAAAGTTTAAAAAGAGTTCCATGGAATGAGCCTCAAGGATATCTTAGTTGAAAGGGCCCTGACCTGGAAAAGCCAAGAGACCGGCCCATTAAAGGGCTGAAACTTTGAAACTGGGCCTGTATCAGTTTGACCGATAGGTCTGGTTGGTCGAACTGACACTCCAACAGTGGTTTGGCTGGTTGTGTGGAGACAGAGTCCCACATCGGAAATGAGGGATTTCTGGAGGGGGTTTATAAGCGGCAATGCCCATCCCATCAATGTGACGCGTTCTGGGCCTACCTGTTGTGCCAGGCCCAATGCAAAGCCATGCGGGCCCAAAGCGAACAATATCTTGCTAAGTTGCCGAATCGAGCCAAACAAATAAGGACAAAGATGGATCTTGTGGGTACAACTGGTCGGGGGTCAAGATAGGGGACGGTGGGTATGGAGGGCTAGATCTGGAAGGGATGAATGAGGGTGTGAAGGTCAAGCAAGCTCTGGATCTTGTTGTGAAAAGACTGTCAATTTGGTATTGGCGTTGTTAGCGGCGACTGTCAGGGCGGTGAAAGGATGATGGACGACAACATGAGGCGATGGTGGAGGCTTGAGATCTAGGTTGTTGCAAATCACAAACCTTCATCTATATCGAGAAGAATCGGAGAAGAAGACAAACATGAATCCACCCAGAGAGAGAAGAGAAGAATGTGAGGGAGAAGAGAAGAAGCCTGAATCCACAGGAGGGAGAAGGGAAAACGGGAATCACTCGAGAATTCAAAACTAGATCAATTTTCATTCATCATTTCAATAATCCCCTAATTACATCTGTTAATAAGTATTTATACTAAAACCCTAATCCTAAAATTTAGGAGATAAGAAAAACAAAAATACATAATAAATCAAATAAAAATAAAATAAATGAGTTGGGCCGGGTTTTCGATATTTGGCCTGGTCGGGTCAAACTATGTGCTACATCAATATTAGAAAACTCCAAAGGACCATGAGGATTGGAGAGCAGAGTCAAAGTACAAATATGAAGATTCATGAATTGTTGCTCTTGAAAGAAGAGATAAAAAGCCTGTGAAAGACCGAGTTTAAAGACAAATCAAAAGGCTTTCTTTCTAGAGGAAACTGACCTAGTGCAAGATCAACCATCACTCCAATCTGTTGGGGTTGCTGCGAACGAGTTCCACATTTGAAGTGTAGAGGGAGATTTAGGGGTTTATAAAAGACTTGGGTCACTCCACCTAACATGTTAGTCTTTTGGGCTGGAAGTCCAGGTCCTAACAAATGTGAAAGTTCTCCATTAGGTGCTAGAACACGATTGACCCTAGAGGGGGGGTTGAATAGGTCAATCTAAAAATCGTTGGTCCTTTTAAAAATTACTTGATTGATTAATTAAGTGCAACGGATATAACAATCAAGTGTGTATGTGTGTTAACAAATGTGATTAAGCAATCAACATAAGGAATTAGCTCTAACACCACAAGCACAAGGACACAAGGTATATAATGGTTCGGTTAGCCAACCTACATCCACTGTTAGGACTAGCTCAACCTTGAGCTATCCCCAAATTCACTAAGTGGGAACTTACACCCTCACAATTAGAGTAGGAATTCCACCTAACTCAATCGGCTGAGAATTTCACCCACACATATAAAATAGGAATTCCACCTATTTGAATTGGCTGAGAATTCCACCCACTACGTGTGATAGAGACGACGCTCTAGATTTTTTATTGTGGTTCCGGAGCCAAGCCTCCATAATCCAGTTTTACAGGACAAAGGTTTTAACAATAAAATTAAAACCAAGAAGTACTTGCCTTATAGCTCTTTCTCGAAGATGTGTGCTTCTCAAATATCCACCCAAT
Source organism: Chimonanthus salicifolius (assembly GCA_013350335.1). Taxonomy (NCBI): domain Eukaryota; kingdom Viridiplantae; phylum Streptophyta; class Magnoliopsida; order Laurales; family Calycanthaceae; genus Chimonanthus; species Chimonanthus salicifolius. Next base: position 35,227,709 of record CM023539.1, read on the forward strand.
GTGTGCCCGAGTTAATCCCAACGTTCCGCCTTGTAGCCTTCGTTGAGCAATCACAATCTCAGGGTGACTAGGAAATTTGTTCTACCCATATCTATCCTAGTTGCATATCATTTCCCCTCTCTTTCTTTTCACAACCTCAATCACTATGATTGGTTGTATTAGATATCCCAAGTGTAAGTACAAGAGAGAGAGTGATCATTTTGTTGGCTTATTTAAGCTCACTGATAATGATGAGGGACCAACGGATTTGCCAAAAGGATTTGAAACGATTGCACAAGGATTGGTATTTATAGAGAAGGCAATCTGTTTTAGAAATTGTCATGTACCGACAGGTCGGGCGCGCCAGGGAGTCGGTGACTAAAAAAAATACCGTTCAACCACCCGACCGTTGAGCATTAAATGCACTCCCAACAGCATAATTTATACCCGCCGACATGTTTGTGTCGCCGATGGTTCGACAGTCATGGTACCGAGGGATCAGTCCATCCGAGGGTCTAGATCTGGGGCAACACCAAGGGGACAGAGTTTCATTTCCTGAAACTTGTCCTGCCCAGAACGACATTCGCCCTTTACTGAGGGGTCAGTCCTATTACTCTCGATCGGTCTTGAAATACCGAGATGTCTGTTTTCTCAAGAGTCCACCTGAGTTCTAAGTTCCAGAACTCATAAGTTATCATCGACGAGTCGTTTGACCACGAGGGGCCATTAAGTTTATCACCGAGGTGTCGGTGTATACAAGACTCTCGATCAGAGGTATACCTAGAATAACAGTTCTATGACCCAAAACCTCTTTCAATTTGGCCGACCAGCCTATGAGCACGATGGGTCGATCCTGTCTCCACTGAGGGGTCGGTGAGAACAACTGGTCGATCTGACAGTGAACTTGTATTCATATTTCTAAGTTCTTTTCCAATTCACTGTCAAGCTTCCTCTCTAGGCTTTTAATGATTTGATCATTTGTTCAACTAAGCCTAGGCAAGGTCTTCCTAAGGTGTGGGTTCCACCTAAAGTCATTTATAGTCATAATACATTTTTTGTGATTGTCATAACGATGAGCTTTGAACCTGGTGGAGTTGATCTTCAATCCTGATCATCTTGAGTCTCCAAGCTTTTAGCAAGTACTTCTTCTCGAGTAATGGAATTGACAAACATAGGGACTCGGCAAAGCCGGGGCACTAACAAAGTGGTATCAGAGCCAGGTCTCAGGCTACCTTATGTGAGCTCAGATGATCCCCCAGGAGAACGGATTGTTGACGTCGCTCTCTCCGCAAGAGGGCTTCATTTGAGGGGGGATTGTTGGGGCTGCTGCGAACGAGTCCTACATTGGAAGTGTAAAGGGAAATCTAGGGGTTTATAAATGACTTGAGTCACTCCACCTAACATGCTAGTCTTTTGGGTTGGAAACCCAAGTCCTAACACAATCAATGGGCCAATTCTGATGAAGCAATTGCAGGTTGGAGCAAAAGAAGAAAACTGAAGCTTGTTGTTGCTCAAAGTTCAAATTGTTTTGGGTAGGTTTCTAGGTTGTGCTTAAGATCTTATGTAAAATTACTTAAATGTTTGAACATTTGGCTCAGCTCTTACCTTAGACAAACCCATAGGATCATATTGTTGAATCGAGCCACATATCCCAATATCAAGAGGACTATTCAAATCCTATGTTTTCATTGCCAAGTGGGCAAGAGAACAGAGGAAGGCCAAGAGGGAAACCCATTAGTGAGAGATCAAGTGGGTAAACCATCCAAAACTTAGCCAAGAGAATTGGTTGATGGATAGTTGCGAAGAGGGCAAATAAAAAATGTGCCATTGCTACTTTTTATTTTGTGATGGTCTAGTGTGAATAGTTATGGAGAGATGTTTTCAGTTTTCGAGATACTCTTAAATAATGCTTGATGAATGTGAATGTCTTAGAGTCTAAGTTTTGGGTTGTGATAGTTATTGTTTTTTATATATTATTCTTTTGATTTCTTGTTTTATTTTGCTTTGAATTAAATATTAATTATTTTAATTATTTGTTTTGGTCAGTGTTATCAGAATTGAATTGGTCTACGGTTGAATGGACGGGTGGGATTTTCATTTGTAAGTGAGCTATGATAGACTCACCAGATGGGTGGTTTGGATTCATTCATTGAGTCTGGTGGCATGAGAGCACTGCAATCGGCACTTCTATAGTAATGCAAGAGGTGGGTCTAATTGGAGAGTGGGAAATTAGGAATAGCCCAAAGGAGTCATTGGGTTTTGAATGTAGAGTGAAATTTAGGTCGAGTTTTAATCGGACCTGCATGATCTGATTTGAGAAAGCGATGGGTTTGAGTTGTGTATTTGTATATTTCGGGTCGAGTTGGTTTAGGAAAATAAAAACAAGTATGAATTTCAGGATGGGTTGGGTTGAAAATTTTAATGAAAACTGTAACATCACACCACTAAGTCACACTCAGAATAATTCTCTTAATTATAATTTGTATATATTAATTTCGTTAAATTAGAGTATAAATTATCGACATGCCATAACAAAAAAAATCATTTTGATTTTGTAGTAAAATAATGAAATATTTTTTATATACATAAGTAGTTCAAGTACTAGAAACTCGTGACTCAAGTACTCAATTTAGCATGATCCGGAGATGAATCCATAATATGTATTTTTATATGAAATAGTTCACTTGTACATTAAGTCACATTGTATTGTTTTATACTTAAACATGAAGTCTATTAAAAACGGTAGTGATGTGTTCATTAGAATGGTATTTTTTTTCTCAATATGGTGTCTAGTAAAAATTATTTTGATAAGATTGATTAAGTTATATTTTAAAAGCTATAAAATTTAGAAATTTAAAATAATTTAAAATGATGACATTTTAAGATCTTTGAAATCATGATTTTTCAATATGATTGAGGTATATATTATTAAAATAATTTTTCTGTGTATTATTATGATTACAAGAGGTCTATTTATACAAGCAATATTCCCCACAATTATAAGAACTCTGATATTGGATTCTCCTTGATTACATGAGATCCAATATTAGAGGAAGAATTATAGTAAGAAGTTACTATATTAGAACCATAACAGTAGCAACCTTCCTATTTACATGAGATTGAGATTGACCATTCCTAACACCCCCCTCAAGTTGGTGCGTGGATATCGCTCATGCCCAACTTGACAAGAGAGTTGAAGAACACCCTGCCAGCTACAGCTTTAGTGAGGACATTTGCCAGTTGGTCTTCGGACTTCACGAATGGAAAAGTAATGATTCCGGCTTCAAGTTTCTCTTTGATAAAATGTTTGTCAATCTCCACATGCTTAGTCCGATCATGTTGAACAGGGTTATGAGCAATGTCTATAGCTGACTTGTTGTCACAGTATAGTTTCATTGCCATTCTTTGTTTGATGCTTAAGTCATTCAGTAAATTTCTTAACCAGAGCAACTCACATACCCCAAGTGCCATACCTCTATACTCAGCTTCAGTACTTGATCTTGACACTACTTGTTGCTTTTTACTTCTCCAAGTCACAAGGTTCCCACCTACAAAGGTGAAGTATCCTGAGGTAGATCTTCTGTCATCAGCTTATCCTGCCCAATCAGCATCGGTATAACCTTCAACCTTTAGATGACCATGATTTGAGAACAATAAACCTTTACCCGGAGCAGACTTTAAATATCTCAATATGCATTCTACAGTATCCATGTGAGGTTTACGTAGGTCGTGCATGAACTGACTCACCACACTTACTGCATACGCAATATCCGGCCTGGAATGAGATAAATAAATTAATTTTCCAACGAGCCTCTGGTATCTTCCTTTATCGGTAGGAGATGCACTCCAACACTCAAAGAGTTTATGATTCTGCTCAATGGGAGTATTAATTGGCTTGCATCCTAGTATTCCTGTTTCAGATAATAAATCAAGGATATATTTTCGTTGGGATAAGAAAATACCAAATTTTGATCGGGCCACCTCAATCCCAAGAAAGTATTTAAGATCTCCAATCTCCTTCATTTCAAACTCAGATGCCAAATACTGTTGTAAACTAGAAATTTTCTCATGATCATCACCTGTCACTACCATATCATCAACATACATAATTAGGGCAGTGGTTTTACCTTTTTTGTACTTTAAAAATAAAGTGTGATCTGAGTTACTTTGTTTGTAGCCGAAATTCCTCATGGACTTGGTGAACCTACCAAACCAAGCCCTTGGGGACTGCTTCAACCCATACAAGGTCTTTTCAGTTTGCACACCATTGTTGTATCTGAGTATTTTGGTATACCTGGAAGAGGATCCATATATACTTCTTCAATAAGGTCTCCATGCAAGAAAGCATTTTTGATATCAAACTGAAGAAGTGGCCAATCTTGATTAGCTGCTAACGACAAAAGTACTCTCACAGTATTAAGTTTGGCAACTAGTGCAAACGTTTCTTGATAATCTACACCATAAGACTGTATATATCCTTTTGCAACTAGCCGAACTTTATATCTCTCAATCGTCCCATCTGCTTTGTGTTTATAGTAAATACCCATCTGTACCCCACGGTCTTCTTTCCCTTTGGTAAGTGCACGAGTTCCCAAGTGGCATTTTTGTCCAATGTTGTCATTTCCTCTGCCATAGCCTTGGTCCACCTAAAATCTGTTACAGCTTCCTGTAATTTACTAGGAATAGAGACAGAGGATAATTGAAGTACATAAGATGCATATGGCTCAGACAACTTGTAGGAGGACACATAGTTATTTATTGGATATTTAACTTTAGCTTTCGGGTCAAGCTCATATCTAGTTGCTGGTTGACCACGATTAGATCGGGGTGGAAGATGTTATTGGGATGGTTCAGATGCAGATTCAGTTATACTAACAATGTCATGAATATTTGAAATGCCCTGACCCAAATTAGGCGTAGTTAGTTTAATAAATCCTTCTTAGACTGGTTAATCTCAAAGATTACGGTTAGCGCTTTGTGAAAAGCCCAAGCGTAGCCCAATCTGAGCTCGAAAGCTCAGTGATCCAGCTCGTCCAGCTCCAGGGTCAAAATGGTTATTTACCACTTACTGTATTATTTTATTATCTGTGTCATTATGTGATTATTATTGGATGATATTATTTTCCTTAATCAAGGATTCCTATTTCTGATTTTAAAATAAATTTTATTTTCAGAAAATAGTATTTAAAACCACCCGTCAAAATCCCGAAAGGGAGAAATAAATATTTTTAAATGGTTTTGAAATTGAAATTTTTTTTGAAACAAGTATGGTATGCTAGACCACTTTAGTATGGTCTATTTTATTCTTTCAAACTCCAAAAATGAGGATTTTAAATCGTTTCATTTAACACAAGTTAAATTAAGTAAATAATGTTAAATTATGGTTTTTATTTAAATCTATGGTTTTTTGTGAGTTTTAAATTTCCAAATTTTTATAGTGATTAGAGTTTTTAAAACCCAACTTATCTGTCAAGTTAGATTAAATTTATTCAGCTTTAAAAGTATTATTTTCAGTTAAAAGTCAATTTTTTTATCAAAACAGGACCTTTTGGCAAAACCAGAAGTTTAGAGGGACTTATTTGCAACCAAAACTACCGAACAGTGGTTCCACTGTACCGGACGTCGACAGCAGTTGCATGCAGACGCCCGATGCCCTCCACCGATTGATTGGTCACCTCTATATATCCCAACCTACTCAGCTGGTTTAACTCCCTCAATATTTCTCATCTCTCTCAATCTCTCTGGTTTTCCAGCCGATCACCTCTCTCTGTTTTCCAAAATTTTCTTACCGTAGGCTTAGAGGAAGATTTTTCAAAAGCTTGGATTTTCAACCCAGGAACCCAAGTGTAACCACTGTGTTCCTCTTTAAATTTTAATTGGTTTAGAATCAAGTAGGAGCAAATTTGGCCAAGCTTTGAGTGAGTAAAATGGATTTGAAGTCTAAGAAAAATCTTGGTTTTTCTTCTGTCAATGTGGTTTTCATTTTAAAATCTATTGGCTTAATCAATGTTAAAACTTCAGACCACTCCCTATGGAAAGAGGACTCACTGAGGAGTCCATCTGATCGGTTGGATGTGAAAACCAAATCCAGAAAATACACTGTTTCTGCATTCGTATTTCATAGAGTGCTGCCCGTTACTGTCTCCTTTTACAGACAGAGGAGGAAGACGACTCTCGGACGGTCCAAGAGTTGTGCTTCGGACGATCCGAGGGTAACCCCCTTCAGATGGTCCAAGAGTGATCTTCAGACGTTCCGAGCGTCAGTTCGAAGTCCCAAAGCCACCGAGGCTAGCCACTCTCCCACTTCTGCTCCGGACGTTTCGAGTCCTGTTCGAAAGGACCGAACCCCTCTCAGACGATCCAAGCTTCCCTTGGCATGATCTGAGACACACAGACCCACTGAAGCCTCTTTTCTCTGTTTTTTCAGTTCGGAATGACCTTTAGAAGATCCGAGACCTGACCTTCCGACGCTTTGGAGACAAACCCAACTTTCGAAGTCTGTGACTAGTTTTGGCAGTGGTTCGGATGATCCGAAGCCACAGTACCTGGTTCCGAGGCATGTTCCGAGGAACCCAGTTTTTTAATGTAAAATCTTGATTGATTGGTGATGCATGTGTTAAACCTAAGTTTAAACGTGATATTTATACCCCTTTAATAATTTAAAAATGTACTAAGACTCTTCTTTTAATGCTATAGTGTATATACTATTGTATTCACTTCCAGGCCGACTCTATTTGTTGAGCAATGAGTGACTTCACTTCCAGGCCAAAGCTATAATTGTCGGGCACTGAGTGACCTCGAGGCCTTACTCAATATGTCAATCTGGTCCTTTCCAGAAGACAATACGATAAGTGGTCTGAGTATCTAGACCTAAGTCAATACGTCAATCTGGTCACGCCTAGAAGACAATATGAGTTTTGGACTAAGCACCTTATTATTATATATCGTGGATTATTGTAACTTAAAAAGGTTACAAACCAAGTAAGAGACTCAATTCCATATACCTCGGAGATTTTCAGGAAACAGTATGGTTTTGAAATACTATTTGTATGTATGCATTTGAATGTTATGTATTTGACCAACTATTGATTGTGCACTTGTTTGCATGTTAAACAGAGACCGCGATACCACATATTTTCGGTGAGGAAACTTCACTTTGCAGTAGGTGAAATCAAGTTTATGAGGTGAATCTTGAGCAACGAGTGGTTTCAAGTTTGATGAACGCACCCATGTGCCTAGACATGAAGCACTGTTGTAGGAAATGTTTTTAATGATATTGATTATGAGTTATGTGATACTGCTTCGACGTACCTTTTACTATTGAACCATCGTCGAGCTGAGTGTGTCGGTTACATCTACTAGACCAGGTGGGTCAACAGTGACTGACAAGGTGTGTCAGTACCGGTTTTGAGGTGTATACTGGAGATGTATTTGCAAGGAGTATTTTGACTGTGTCGGGACTTAATACTATTGGTGACAGTATAGTATTTAGGGGTTGCGGTGGATAACAGTAGTTATGGAAATGATGATGAGATAATACTTGATATTGAGAATTTATTGTCAAGCATGAGATATGATATTGCAAATGTTGATTATTTATTAACCTAATATTTCATTAGACTACATTGTTATATTTCCTTCACTAGGCTAGTTAGCTCACACCACTCATATTTCAGGAGATATGCCCGAGGAGGAGAACCCTCCATATGAAGCTTAGGGTGGATAAGTTGTTGCGTTGCCTTGGGATTTCCACTGAGGGGAATTCCGTTATCTTTGCATTTTGGTTCCTTGAACCTTTTGCATATGTAAAGTACCGTGTGTGGTACTTAGTTTGTATTGACTTCATATATTAAACTACCATATGTTCCATAGTTACTCTGATGATGTTGTAATGACAATTCATTGTTGGAATTATGTATCTGTGGTTGTGTCTCTTTTAGGTAGACTTATGGTATATGTTTGAGTCCACATGTTTAGATCATGTGTGACCTTTGGGCCTAACCGTTGATCCGGCCCAGTTAGAATGCTTGAGTTTAGTTTAAAAAAAAAAAATCAATCACGTTCCGGGCCCACCTTTTGGGTCGGGGCGTGACAATATTAGACTCAATAAGAATAGAATCAGGTAATACCTCTAAGGAGTCCTCTGGAGACGATTGGGTCAGTAGGTTTGTAGACGTAGGAGACAGTGTACTATCATGGACTTCTTGACATTCACGCCTTTCAACTGAGTGCTCAATGGAGGATGATTCGGGTGTCTCGGCTTCAATGATAGATGGCCTCATTATTTCAAAGAACCTTATTTCATCCTGATTTTGTACTTCATCCCTAGTCTCCCCCGGAAGTGAAGAATTTGTTATCGTTGTTGGATAGAAAAACATTTTTTCATAGAATATTACATCCATAGAGACATAAAACTTCTTAGTAGGGGGATGATTACAACGATAACCTTTCTGAGTGGAGCCATACCCGACAAACACACACTTCAAAGCATGTGGTTCTAGCTTGGTGCGTTGATTTGTATGTAAGTGAACATACACGACACATCCGAAGACACAAGGTGCCAAATGAACAACTGAGGGAAGCATACAGTGGTCATATAGTACATCCAAAGGTCGTCTGAATTCAAGAACTCAAGATGGTGTACGATTAATCAAGTAGACAATGGAACTCAAAGCTTTGCCCCATAGATGTGGTGGAACATGACCCCCAATTAAGAAAGATCGAGTGACCCCCAAAAGGTGCCGGTTTTTCCGCTCAACAACCCCGTTCTGTTGAGGAGTCTAAGAGCAAGATGTTTGATGGATAGTACCAACTGAATGCAGAAAATCAGTCAAGTCATTCTTGAAATATTCACCCCCATTATTAGAATGAATAACTCTGATAGATATGGCAAATTGTGTTAACACTATTTGATGGAAAAGACAATACACAGTAGATATATCGCTCTTATGTCTCAGCAAATAAACGTAAGTCATCCTGGTAGAATCATCAACAAATTTAATGAACCACTTCATGTCATTGTATGTAGAAAGTGGGGCAGGACCCCAAACCTCCGAGTGAACTAAGGCAAAAGGTGCTTCAGTTTTATTATCATGCGAATGAAAACAGAATGATGGCTTTTAGCCAATACACAAGTTTCGCAAACAAAGTCTAAAATATTAGAACCAGTAAATAAGGATGAAAATAATCTCTTGAGGTAACGAAAGGAGGGATGACCCAATCGTGCATGCCATAACCAAATCTCCTCCTGCCTTTTAAATATGCTGTCGTCCATAACGTGAACTAGTGCTCCATCATCTAGTCGTTATAACCCACCGTCCAGATAGTACAAGTCTCCATGTTGTTTACCACTGCCAATCTTCTCCTTGGTATGGATGTTCTGAAAAAGACAGTAAGTAGGAAAAAATGTAGCAACACAGTCATAAGACGCAGTTAACTGATTAACAGAAATAAGGTTACAATTTAGTTATGGGACTAATAAAACAATAGTAAGAGATAAGGATGGTGACAGGGGTACAATGCCGACACCGACAACTGGGGAAGACACACCATTGGCATTAGTAATGGCTGATTTGGGACAAGTAGAAGATAAATGGCTAAACCTAGATTTGTCATAAGTCATATGGTTCTTAGCACCTGTGTCAATTATCCAAACACTATTTCTAGTAAAAAGAGAAATAACAGAATTAGTGATACCTGACTTGGCAATGAAACCGGAAGTAGTGACTACGTGGCTCTTGGGAATTGAATCCGTTGCCGTGGGATTATAAGACCTGGGAGATGCCGTCTTATCCTTTGGATGCCAAGCAAAGTAACCACGGAGCTTAAAGCATGTATCAATCACATGATTATCTCCATTACAATGAGTACACTTACGAACACCTTTCTTTGGGTCCGGACGAGCACCAGATTTTTGAATAGTCATAACAGTTCCTTCATTAGATAACGTAGCAAGCATAGCATCTTGGCGATTGGCCTCGACACAAATGATAGCATAAGCAACTTGTAGAGTTGGAAGCGGTGTAGTCGCAAGAACACGACCACGAACTCCATCCAAATGGGAATCGAAACCAGCCAAGAAAACGTACAGACATTGAGAGTTGACCATTGTGGTATACCTTTCAAGATTCCAGGTACATTCCATAGTGCAAGGTTCAATAGCATCAAACTCCTGCCATAATTTTTGTAGTTTTCCAAAGTAAGAAATAACAGAACCTCCATTTTGGCGGACAGAAATTACCGCACAATATAATTGATATGCCTTTGATGCATCTTGACTGACAGAATAAGTTTGTTTGGCAGCTTCCCAGATCTCCTTGGCAGTAGATAGGCGAAGGAAAAGTGACCTGATGTCCTTAGTCATGGCGTCAAGGAGCCAAGAATTGGCCATACAGTTCTCATCCTCCCATGTTTTATATTCCTCAGAATTGGTGGCTTCTAGAGCCTTCTTACTACCAGAGATAAAACCCCAACGTTTCTTGCCCCTGATCTTATTCTGAGCATTCAAGGACCACTCAATGTGGTTAGTACCATCGAGGTGTTTTGGAGTAATCAATGAAGACATATCTTGTAAGTGGAAGGGAGGCAAAATAGGGGAATCAGCCTTCGCTTTCCCTGTCTGAGATTCTAGGTTACTAGAGGATGAATCAGTCATGATATAGGGTGGAAGAGGCTGAAACCTCTTCTGATTCCAACCCTAGTAACGCCAACAGTAGGAGGCCTGACACGAACAAAGGAATGCGCAATCTGATGTAATCCAAATCGAACATCAATAGAGGGGGTCTGTTGTCTATCAGACGGCGGCAATAACTCCATCGGCGCTCCCTATCTTCACAGATCTGACGTAGGAGAGCAGATGAAAAGAACACCCATAAGATCAATAACTGCAATAAGACGATGCAGTTCTTGTAACACTCCGGATTTTCAAGTTATAAATATTTACGGAAATTACCCATTTAATTGGTGAATTTTTAGATACGGATCTTATATGGGTAAAATGTTGGGTCAGTGCCCAATTAAGACCCAACGGATGTGGAAATGACTTCAATAGAAATAAATGGGTAAGATATGTTTAATTGAGTCAAGGTTGCTATTTGGGTCAAAATGCCCAATTGGGACCCAATGGGTCATGGTTAACGTGGTTAACCACCAAGTGAGTTCAATTTAAATTAAATGGGGCTCAATTAAAATGGTAACCCAATATATATATATATAAGGGACACACACGCATAGGCTAAGATTTTCTTACACATAATCAAGGAGTGATATGCGCACAAAGTTTGCCTAAGATGGGCAACACGCCTAGATTTATTGGAATTACATTGGGCGGTGATTGGCTATAATTGGGGAGATATTCTTGCTATAGTGGGAATAGGATTCTAAGAAGGAAAGAAGAATCCAAAGAGGCAACACAAGAATAGAAGATAGAATGGGATGGGCAAGTGGTGAACGCGCCTACAACAAGGATAGAAATTGTTGTTTTGGGTGATACACGACAATTACTAAGCATGAAATTGTGACTTGCTATCTCAGCAAGAGAGACCGATTGGGAGTATTTTAACAAGGGGCTCACGGCATTAGGCATTGTTCTAAGTATATGATTGAGTGGAAGGTCTGATAAAAGAGGCATGGGCACACGGCAACACATACACTACAAGGCCGAATTCTCTCTTCCTCTCAAGTTCTCACTCTCGGCATTATCAAGAGAAGGAAAGGCAGCCAGCAAGTGGGAAAGATCTAGGAGAAAAGAAGGCCAAGGAAGGAACGGATTGAAGGAGCAAGAACAAGCCGAAGGAGTCGCGGAACCGGTATGTGATTTGATATTTTTGTTTAAGATAAGGAACCATAGGGTTCGGCCATGGTGTATGGTCGAACTCCATGGAAGAAGATTGGGGGCTGATTATAATATTTTTAATGGATGAATGTTGGAGTTTAATAAAAAGGGATGAACCATAGGATTCGGCCATGTTTCATGGCCGAACCCCATGGAAGGACTTTGGTGAATTTTTATGGAAGTGTGAATGATGAAAACCATGGAAAGGCATGGTTGAATGTATGGATTTTTAATGATGAAGACTATGGGAGTTTGTTAATAAATTTACATGAGTTTAAATGGTTTAAGAGGAATTGATAAACCATAGGGTTCGGCCATGATGAAGGGCCGAACCCCATGGAAGGTTGTTGGTTAGTTTATGGGTTAAAAACCATGGATGGTTGGATTGTCTCTATGAGTGAGGTTCGGCCATGGTGTATGGCCGAACCCCACTGGGGTTTATTTTAAAAATGATGGGAAAGGTCTATGATTTTAAAGGGTTAAAATGGAGAAGCAATGGTTATGTTTTAAGGGATGGCAAAGTTGTAAATGTTGGCCAAATTAAAAGTTCATGGGTGCGGCCATGGTGTATGGTCGAACCCCATAAGGTTTATTTATGGATTTAAATTATTAAGGAATTTATATTGGAGTTGGTTAATGAATCCATAGGGGTTTAAATGGTTAAATAAAAAGGGTTGAACTATAGGGTTCGGCCATGGTGTATGGCTGAACCCCATGAAGGTGTATTGGGATTTTTAATGAATGTTAATTGACTAATTATGGAAGGTGGAGATTAAATTGGAAAGTCTCTAAGTATGGAAGGTGGAGATTAAATTAGAAAGTTTCTAATTGTGGAAGACGAATATTAAATTGGAAAGTCTCTAATTATGGAAGGTAGAGATTAAATTGGAAAATTTCTAATTATGGAAGGTGGAGATTAAATTGGAAAGTCTCTAATTATGGAAGGTGGAGATTAAATTGGAAAGTATCTAATTATGGACAATTGTTTAAATTGAAGATATTTATTAAATTGGTAAGTTTCTATAATTGGGAAGTTATGCATCATGGGGTTCGGCCAAGGTGTATGGCCGAACCCCATGAACCAACTAAGGGATCATATGGGTTTTATGGATCGGTTTTGGACATAAACCTAAAGATGGCAAAGTTGTAAATACATGCTAAAATGGAGGGTTTTGTTTATAGTTCTATGGTTATGGATCATTGGTGGATCCATGTGTGAAATGCCTAAAAATTAAGGAGATGAAAGATCATGGGTTCGGCCATGATGTATGACAGAACCCCATGAGATGGGTTTGTGGATCAAAACATGGACCTAGGCAATTGTTAATGATTAAAGGAATGGCAAAAATGTAAATATGGTCTAACATGAAGAATCATGGGTTCGGCCATGGTGTATGGCCGAACCCCATGATGAATGTTTTTATGGACTCAGGTAATTACCAAGAGGGTGAGGTTCGGCCATGATGTATGGTCGAACCCCACAAAGGTGTGTTTGATGGACTAAGTGTTTAAATAAATTAACTTAGGGATTTGTATAAGTGGCAAAGAAGTAAATAAGAGTGGAAGAAATAGACCATGGGTTCGGCCATGGTGTATGGCCGAACCCCATGGGAATTGATTTAGGGATTTAATTATAGACCTATGTTCATGGTTTATGTATTGGCTATAAATAGGACAATGGCATTTTGGTAATTAAGTGAAAATAAGGGACCATGGGTTCGGCCATGATGTGTGGCCGAACCCCCTGGGGAATGTTTGGTGGACCTAGGGTTACGTATGTTGGATTAAATGAATGAAATATTAATTAAAGATTAGACCAATGGCAATTTAGTAAATAAGTGTGGAAATGGTAGGCCATGGGTTCGGCCATACACCATGGCCAAACCCTATACGGATTTGTTTATGGACTTAAACATTATTGTAAATCAAGTGGGACTTGGTTTTGATTGATTGTTATATTATAAGGTAACGGGACCTCACAAGGTGTTTATGATCGTGAGCGGTTACCGGACGAAAGATGCATGGACACGTTAGCGGTTTTTGGTAGGATTCCACCTCTTTGAAATCATGGGTTTACGTACATTGTTTTTATCTATTTGATGAATTTATATTGAAAATGATATGATTCAAATGTGAGGTTTTAATGCTATTTTTATTTTATAAAATAGCATGTGTTGTATATGTTTCAAATATGAACTTTTAAATGCTATGATTTTTATAATTGCATAGCATGTGGACATTTGCATCTTATGCATGGCATGGGAAGGATGAACAGTAACCGGAGATCCACACTCCATCGGGGCATCCGTAAAACAATCGTGGGGGATACCTTGATGAGGAGCTTTCCATCAAGAGGATACTATGTATGAAATGTAACCGAAGGGTCCACACTCAGTCGGGGCGTCCGGAAGACCTATGTGGTGGGTACTTTTATGTACATGTGGTAGGTGAGACTCATTGCATATGATAGCATGGCATGGCATTGAATCGGCATGATTATGGTCTTTATTATCATGCAAGGTTTCTGGTTTTTATCGGTATGATTGGATCTCTATTATCATACATTGTTTTGGATACAATGCTTTATAAGTATGGTATGATTTATTATAATTGGATTTGATATATATTATATCTGGATTTTTGATACTAACCCATATGTTAACCCTAATTGAAATACCTACTGGGCGCATTATTCTAACGCCCTACTTCTACCCTAGTGGATGATATAGGAAACGAGGATAACGATGAACGCGAAACGGGTCAAGCATAGGAGCTTGGATGCTTTTAATTTATATTTTGTTTGAGATACTCACGGGTTTGTATTTTGAGTATCTAGATTTCGAATGTAATAACTTAGATGAATTTGCTATGGTTGAATGTTTTATTGGATAATTATGATATGGTAATGATGATTAAGGACTTGAGGTACTTTGCTATCTGAATGGAATGGAACTGTGTTCTATTATGTTTCCGCATGTTATAATTTTTATTCCGCATGTTCATGTTGCTATGTGTGAACCGTTTTCATGGACTTAGTCCATGCACACATAGGGTTGGTCAGTTAAGGGTCGGACTTTAGAAATTCGGACTTAGCTTGCGTCGTGACATCCCGCTCTCTATCACTCTACTCTATTATAAAAAAAAATAGACTCTGATTTACGTGAAGAAGCGAGTGAAAAAGAGCGGGGCGTTATAGATCTGGCAGCGACAAGAACAGCAAGGGGCATCAGAAGAGAGAGAACTGGATCTTCAGTCTCAAGCTGATAAAGACCAGATCTGAGAAAATCTACTGGTGCGGCCAATGGTGGGACTAGATCTGATGAGAAATCCAAATTTGCAACTGGATGGAAACTGCAACACTAAACACAGATATAAGCCAGATCTGGTGGGTAGCGAACTGTGCTCGAACTATGGGCTGCAACACTGATGCAGATTTGAAGAAGGGTCTGATAGCGACGATCAGAAAAGGGGCTGAAGCCCGTCTATAGAAAGGGACGAATCTGCCGTTGCCAAATGCAGCAGGGACGGCCAACAACAGAGCAGCCAACAAATGCAGGAGAGACCGTCATATGTGAAGGGCCAAGAGCAGATCTGGAGACCCTTGTGGTGTCTTGCAGCAACACCAAAGCCGGTCGATTTCTTCAAGAGCCCAGATCTAGGTCTGGAAGTCGAGTCTCGCCGGACAAGGAGGTCGTGTTGAAGAAGGTCGAGACTGGTAGAAGAATCGGTGACAAGGCTTGCCGCAAAAGGGATGGCCAGATCTGAATCGGGATTCAGAACAGGATCTGGACCGAGGAGGGTCGCTGGCAGATCGGCAACAGAGAAGCAGACGGAGACGAAGCCAGATCCATGAAATCCGGCAAGCAGTAGAGGGGTCGACGAGTGCGCAGATCCAGCGAGCAGGCCGCCAGGGAAACAGTGGCAGCAGATCAGAAGAAGAAGGGATCCCAGGCAGCAACAACCGGCGGTAGAGAAGGGGCCTGGAAATATTGTGTAAAAAAAAACCGATTTATATGAAAGGAGATTGAACCTCGGCTCTGATATCATTTTAAAATAATTTTTCTGTGTATTATTATGATTACAAGAGGTCTATTTATACAAACAATATTTCCCACAATTATAGGAACTCTAATATTGGATTCTCCTTGATTACATGAGATCCAATATTAGAGTAGTAAGAAGTTACTATATTAGAACTATAACAGTAGCAACCTTCCTATTTACATGAGATTGAGATTGACCATTACTAACATATATCATAGGCATTTTCTAGTTCAATAAAAGTCATATGGAGATTCTTCTTCTTCTCCATAAATATCTTCATTAATTATCTTAGAATAAAAAATGCTTCTATTGTTGACTTACTTGGCATAAATCAAAATTAGTTTTCTTATGTATTTGACTTTTGTCTTAGATGACCCTCTATTGTTTTTTTTTCTAAAGTTTCATTGTGTGACTTACGAGTTTGACCCTTCCATAATTGATATAGCTTTAAATATTTTATTTATGTCAAAATAAAATTATTTTTAACAGGTCATATATTCAAACTTCAATGATTTTGATTTTCTATTTAGATTTTCTACCAAAGCACCCATTATAAAGTCTTCCAACCAAGGCAATCTCTTTTCTTTTATTATTTATGTCTAGACAAGATGTAATCATTTTCAAATCAATTAAAATTCCACTTTTGAATCATTCCAACTAAGTATGTAAATGATGGCTTTTAATGGGCCATCTTAGTGGTTGTGAAGGAACCTCAATCTTCTGTTTTAGAGTCGATCAAAGGGGTTACCCCAGTCCTTTGGAGTGACAATTTATCGGTGGTGATCACATGTAAAATAATCCCTGCCTTAAAACCAATGTCTAAAGAGATGGATTAGTGATATTTAAAATAGAAAAATGGAAATCAAAGTTGGAATGAAGAAGATAAGGCCAAAACCTGAAAACCATGGACTAATCGAAATCTTAAGATTGATGTTCTAGGGGAAGGGAAAACGAAGGCAGAGAAGGAGCTGGTGAAAGAGATGAGAGAAAAAAAAGCGTGAGCAAGAGGAGCGAACCAGTGACAATTAGAGAGCACAGGGAGCAAAGGATTTCTCCGGGACTCTAGCGGACAGCGGCAGGACCAAGAGGGACGAGCGGATACAGCAGATGGGGAAGGATGGCAGCTGCCAAAACATCAGAGTTGATTCGTCAGTGGCGTTGTTTGTCGGGAACCTACCGGACTTCACCTCAAACAGATGGCTTCGGTGGGCATTCTGTCATTGGGTCATTCAAGACACCTTTGTCCCTAGGAAAAAGGATAATGCTGGTTGTACTTTTGCTTTTGTACGTTTAAGCAATGGAGATCAGGCGACAAGAGCCGTTAGAGAACTCAATGGGCATCTTGTCAATGGTCGTCGTGTAACGCCCCGTCTCACTACGGCGCGTTATCTCCAAAAAGTTTCAAAACATGACCAAGGAATGGATAATGGGCATTTTTTTTTTTTTTTTTGAAACGGGGTAATTACCTCTCGCTCAACAATTCGATAAAGGCCAAAACCAACATAAGAGCATAACAAATAACCACCGACCGTTCAACATAGTCATACAATCATCCAAATAAAACATGTGATAATGAGCCCACACAAACAATAGTCTCTCCAAACTAGAGCATAAACATAATATGGGCTATTTAACTATTGATACTCCTCTCTGGGTACCTCTTCAAGGGGGACCGCCTGGCCGGCTCCGCAATCGGGGTACCTGAAAAGTAATGGGTGATCTAACCAGCCCAATGAAGAGAATAATCATATCACATGTCAGCGACAACATATATCACATGTATGAGGAAAAAGATAAACATCGTAATAAAATAAATGTCTATGCACAAGAGTGTTCAATTATACAACTAATCAGTGATCCCACCGACTATTCCGAAACATCATCCCCATAACTCACAACTATCCTCCTCCAACTTCGGTCTCCCTACCAATACAACTGGGAGACCTCATAACACACAACTGCCTCAACCGCCAGAATACAATGGGAAAACCCGCATCTCCCTATGGGGTTTCGACCGCCGGAGCATAACGGGGAAGCCAATCTCAAGGGCAGGCACCTCAACCGCCGGAACGCAACAGGGAAACCCGCATCTCCCTATGCGGGTCTCGACCGCCGGAGCATAACGGAGAAGTCCTCCCAACGACCAAACTCATCACATCATCATAAACATATACACATGTCAATAGTTCGTCCATCTCAACACCAACAGTGCGTTGCCCGTTGCAGGTTACCCCCCCCCCCCCCCTCCCCCCCTATGCATACGCATGATATCATGATCATATATAACAACATAAGTATATAAAAAAAATCTCAAAACAAAAATTCACATACTCATCATGATCTCATTCACATATTATAAATAACATCCATCATGTTGTCAACAAGGCTCAAGCATCACATTCAAAATCCAGATACATATCTCATTTTCAGTATAAAAGCATTCACATGTTATAATTAAATGAACAACATGTTATCATTAAGTCTCTAACATCATTTTCGACATCCAACGCATGTCTTATTCTCATCATAAAATCATTCACATGTTATAGCTAAATACACATGTTATCAATAACTTTCAAGCATCATGTTCAATATTCATTTGTCCGATCAAAACTTTCCATTTAGTCACATATAGCTGACATGAGTGCACTCAAACGGATCCCTTGCCACAGATTCATTTAACAGTTCCCTTACCGAGTGGCTTAATAAATGAAGGGCCCCATTCGAGTCACTTCATGTCCAAGGTTGAGGGTTAAAAAGGATGCAAATGCATGCTAACAGTGATAAGTCCCCTCACAGTGTGTGGAGTCAAAAGTCCAAAGCGATTAAGCGGCTTGAGGAGTTAAAAAGGAGTTCAATCTGTTGAAAAGAGGAAGAGCGAATAAGTAAATAAGGTAAAGCAACTAAAATGAGACTGGACAAAAGTTGGGCCTAAAACTGGGCCGGGCCTGACACGGGCTGAACTGGGTTGGGCTTGTCACAGGTCGAACTGGGCCGGGCTGGAAAAGGGGCTGGGCCCAAACTGAAATATGGGTCCAAAACTGGGTCGGGTCCAGAACTAGGTCGGATCCAAAACAGGGTCGGGTCCAGAACTGGGTCGGGTCCAAAACTGGGTCAGTTGGGCCCAAGCTTAGTTAGGGTTGTAAACAGGGCCTGCACTGAGTCTGGGCTGAGACCAATAGAAGAACTAGGTCAACTCGACACACGACCGAGGTGACCCAGTGGTTCAGCCGAGTTGAAGAAATGGGAAAGAGGAAAACAGGAAAAGGAGGAAAAAATCAGGGAAAAGCGAGGAAAATTGAGTAAAATCGCGGAAAACTGATGAAATCATGGAAAACGAGGAAAAGGTTAAGGGGAAGAAGAGAAAATAGGTAAAATCGAGAAGGGGAAGAAGGTGGGAGGAAGAAGAGAGGGTATCTGGAACTGGGGCGGCGGAAATCCGAATCTCGGACGGCGGCGAAGGAGGTCGGGTGCTGGAAGTCGGCGGCAGTTGCCCTCTTGACCAAGGGGGAAAAGAAAAGGGAAGAAGAAGAAGAGGAATCTGAAGAGAGGAAGAAGAGAGAGAGAGAGAGAGAGAGAGAGAGAAGTGAGGGAGGAAGAGATCAGAGGAGTGAGAAGGAGAAGACCAAGGGGAGACGAAGGTAGGGGTCGCGGCACTGTAGCTGGAACGCTACAGTGCTGCGGGAGAGGCTTAAGAGAGAAGGGGTTGCTAGGGTTTGGGGGTAGTTTAGGGTTTCTTTTTTTATATATAAAACTAAAACTCAAGACATATTTTATTTATCTATCTATTTATTTATTTATTTATTTATCTTTTGAAAGATAAAATCTCAAAGAAAGCGAACCAAAATTTTAAAACCCACGATGCGTCTTTCTAAAATTAAAACAAAACTCGTTAGAAATCGAACGTCGAACATCGAGCGGGGAAAAGCGTGTGATTTTTTTTAAAAAAAAACATTTTTCATGACAAGATAGTTAATAATTACAAAATTGCCAAAATCCCTTTCGAGCTCTCGAGCTCGAAAATGACAAACTGGGGCTCACCACGGAGCCCACACTCTCTTCACTACTACCACAATCCCAAAAACAACTCGGAGGTCCAAAAATCTCTCCAAAATCGAATAAATTCAGAATGGGTCATTAGACGTCGCCTTCAGGTGAATCTTGCTCACTTCCAAAGGGTGGATAAGTCAGATCAGATATCTGATCGTACAGATGGATAGACCATCAAAAAACGGAACGGGTATGGTGGGTCCCGCTGGTAGAAACTTTCCCAATCAACTGATCTAAGGTCAAGAAGAAAATCTGGATCTGTATTTTTCTGCTGCCGCCAGATCTTCTTCTCGGCCTTAGATCAGTTGATAGGGAAAGTTTCTGCCAGCGGGACCCACCATACCCCTTCCATTTTTTTATGGTATATCCATCTGTACCATCAGATCTCTCATCTAACTCGCGTGGACCCTCCTCTGGCCTGTTTCTTCCACTGTTGCCTGGGGCTATCGAAATCCAGTTTTGTGGGTTTTTTTCTTAGATTCAAGTGGATCGTGCACTTCTGCACGTAGGATCGACACCACCATGATTGCCCCTGTCCCACCTCTCTACGCCTAAGACCTTGGGTTTCGGTCAACGGTGGGGCCCTTTGACCGATTTTTTCCCTCTCTACACATCCGTTCGGTCGATGCGGCAACCGAATCCTCCGAACAAAAAAATGGGATGCGGCGGTTTTAAGTGGAAAGGCAACAGGGTACTTTCACCCGACTTTTTTAAAATGGGTATGTAGGGAAAGAATTTCCAAGTGCCTATATGAGTGACCAATATTATGACAAATCCAAAAGTAATGAGGTATAACGTGGAATAAGAACTCTTTAGGAAGTAAAATAGTCGAAGTTGATTGATTATTAAGCATAGGAGTAAGCATTGATTATCGCACATTTTATATTAAGTTGGAGACCTCCAATATATGACAAAAGTTTTTTCAATTCAGCAAATCAATTTTTCCTTTTATGATCAATGCCGTCTTTGTTGTTGTCAAAGCACAACATTTTCATGTTAGAACTGTACCATATGGAAAAAGAGTAAACATGTGAAATACTTCATAACATGACTCATCAAAAAAGAAAATAAAAGAAAAGACCAGAGAAAAAACCAAGTCATACAAGAAATCAGTAAAAGAAACAAAACAATTTTTTTTTTTTTTTGAATTTACGTGTATAAAACCGTGGGATATCCACTGCAAAATCCCCACAAGTGAGCCCACTACTCCTAGGGCACACTAAGGTTATATCATAGGGTCTCGAACCCACAATCTCCTGGTTTCTAAAGTGAGAGACAACCAATTAAACTACATCCAGTTGAACAAAACAAGTTTTACTATAAATAGAATGAACATGTCTAGGATCCTCGACATCTAAATGAACTAATTCTAATGCACTAAAGTTTTATTTAGTGGTAAAAGAAAATAGGTGGTCTCTTTTGGTTGGGAGAATATGGGATAATCTAGGAATATTCTCTTGTACATATTTGGTAATATCTTTGATAGAAAAAATTGGGTGATGACGTGGGTCCATCACCATTTTGATTTTTATTTTTTTTTAAATACCGATATTAATCATATCAGCTGATACCGCACCGATATGATTCGGCTATATATCGGCCATATCAACCGATATGAAGGTTGTACGGCCGATACAATACGTATTAGCCGATATTATACGGTGTTTAAAACTCGTATGACATCGGTCGATATGTTTCGTCGGCCGATATCTCGACCCCTAAGTGAGACTGCTAGGGAATTCTTTACTGTGTCCCGTATAGATCCAACCCTTTTTTGCTACTTTTTACTGTTTTCTAGGTACTTTAGTATAAATCCTTTTGTTTTTTTAAGGGACTATCACAGTAGTGGAACAGGCATCAACTAGATTGACTGTTAGTGACTTTAATAATCATGGAAGAACTTCATTTAATACTGGGCTTTACAATAATTCAGTAGGAAATCTCTCTACTGAAGTAAATTGGATAATAATGAACTTGGATTTTTCAGTTATTTTTAGCATTTCAATTATGTATAGCATCTAAAGTTCCGTTTCCATTTGTCTTAAGTAGTTACTGCTGTTTAAATTGTCTTTCTTTTAAAATGAAAAACATTATGAGTATTCGATAATTCTGTTTACAATGGTTCTGCCTCCACTATATTTTATGGTTTTTGCTTATTCTAGTTTCTGTTAAGCTTCTCCATAGGTTCCATTAATTTCCTTTTATGGGAAATTATGACTATGGATAGGATTTTTTGAATTTTGAGAAGAAGGTTCAAGGCTAAAAAGAGGAGATTATATAATATAAGGGATCAACTAATCCTCGTATTCTTGATCTCGATCTCATTTGAATGACTTTATGGATTGGATATATAAATATATATATATATATATATATATATATATATATATATATATATATATATATATATATATATATATATATATATATATATATATATATATATATTGTTTTAAATGCTGATCATTTCATTTAATAAAATGAATTGTGTATTGATATTGGAGCAAAAGACCTCAGATGGTTCAATGCTGATTAATAGGATTAGTGCACACAAAAAATGGAACGATTAACTACTTTAAGTATGGCTTTCAAGGCTCTAAAACTCAACAATAAAAAGAGGGTAATTTTATCAATATTTTAATCTGTAACTCAAGTTTTGGATCCAAATGACAGAATGGCCCATGGGTCCATGTGAAAATGTTGGTCCTACTTTTTAACACTTTACATTAAGTATATAATATAAGTATAAAATGTTTTGATTTACCTATATGGGTGTATCTCAACTGGTTGTCTCCCGCATCAGGAAGTGGGAGGTTGTGGGTTCGAGCCCCGATGGCTTAATCTTGGTGTGCCCTAGGGGTAGTGGACTCAGTAGTGGAGATTTTACAGTGGATATTCTACAGTTTCTCACACGTAAATTCAAAAAAAATGTTTGGATTTAAGTGCCTGGTAAATTTAGAGCCATTACATCATTCCAATCCAAGGTTTCAAGGATTTAACAAACGTTTTCAATTCAGTGGTAGGGGTCACTTTGATGATGTATACAATACATAGGGTAGTGTGCATGGTACTAAAATATCTTGACTATCCAAAATAATCAAATCTATCACATGATATTGCAGAAAAAAAGAAATTATAAACAATTAATTAGATGTGCAACTCTTCAACTGGCATATGAATTTAACCCAGAAATTCAGTATAATGAAGTTTCATCTCATGCAGAGTTAGTTCGTAATTACTGGGCAGAATGATCCTCTTTAAGGCTTTGGGTCATAATTCTACAGTTGATCATATAATGGGTTTGGACCACTATAGAAAATATGAAATTGGCACTTTTGTCTTTCTCACTATCTTAGTATAAATAAAGTCAAATCAATTACAATCCTTTAATTTAGGGACATTCTTAAATACCAATGTTTTAAAATTTAGCCCAATTAACGACCCGTCTTAGAGGAATGGTAGGTTAAAAAAGATTCAAACGAGTTGACCCATAGTCAAATCCGTGTCATTAATATAATATTATAAATATTATTAAATTATTAACTAAAGTTTAATAAATGAGTTGAAATAAAATTTTATATAAAAAATTATTTTATCAATATATATTTTAGTGGTTGAGATTGATGACAACTATCTTGTCCAATGTTTTGGCTCATGAAGTGAACTATCTCAATGAAATGTTGGGTTCAAACTCAGTCAAACCCATGCCATCAATATTATATTATAAATAATATTAAATAAAATTTAATTAATGAGTTGAAATAAAATTTTGAGTAAAAAATAGTTCTTTAATTAAAATGTGACTTTGACTAATAAAATCAAATGATTAAAAATTTAGTTTTATGTTCAAATTTTGATCTATTTGTGGTTTGCCATATCTTATTTTAATCCAACATTATTTTTTAACAAATCATCTTAAATTAATTAAAAAACAAAATACACCAAATGTAGTCATATTTTTTATTTCAATTGTTCATTTGATAAATTTACATTATATGAAAAAGTTTAAAAATAAATTTCATTTTCTCGAAAATATCTTGAACCACACTTGTATTGGTAAAGTAACAAGGATAAATTTGGAATTTCATTAAAATCTAAAACTTAAAACCCTATACATTCTCTCCCTTTCTCTATTTTGCTTTTTCTGTAGCCGGCCTAATCCCATCTCTCTTTCTCTCATGGCAGCCGGCTCTAATCTCGTCTCCCTTTCTCAAAGTGCAGTCGGCCCTAACCCAAGGCGAAGGGAAACTGAAAATGGAAGAAGAAGAGATGAAGGAAACTGAAAATGGAAAAAGAAGAGATGAAGAAATCCAAGAAATGAAAACTCTACTGCTGTTTTCCACTTTTTCCATTCCATCAATAGTCCATTCGCATTCTACTGTGTTTAAATTTTTTTTTTTTTAATTCTAGTTACGGGTTTTACATGAAAATGGGTCTCGAATTTATGCAAAAACTCGGGTTGAACCACGGGTCAAGAAGGGTATTTACGAGTTTAAAACCCATACGGGTTCTAAATTGACCCGACCCTTTAAATACTCGGTTATGGTTGA
The DNA here is from genome assembly GCA_013350335.1 of Chimonanthus salicifolius. Taxonomy (NCBI): domain Eukaryota; kingdom Viridiplantae; phylum Streptophyta; class Magnoliopsida; order Laurales; family Calycanthaceae; genus Chimonanthus; species Chimonanthus salicifolius. Next base: position 35,252,165 of record CM023539.1, read on the forward strand.
ACTGGGGGTCAACCCACGGGTCGAGCCAGGTTTGATAATATTTCTAAATATAGATAGAATCTCATATTTAGACTGATACCATGTAGAAAATATGAAACTCACACTTTTGCTTTTTTCACTATCTTAGTATACATAAAGTTACATGCCTCTCGAGAATAGAGACAAATCAATTACAATCCTTTAATTTGGAGACATTCATAAATACAGATGTATAGTGAGGGAAAGTCGAAACTTTCCTTTAATAACTACCAAACAGTTATTCTATCTCACTCATCCAATATTATTTCCTACTCCTTGTTAAATAGAAGTTATTTCAGACAATCATCACTATGTATTTTAGACAGTACCGCTATTTTTGTTGGGGTTGCTACGAACAAGTCCCATATTAGAAGTGTAGAGGGAGATTTAGGGGTTTATAAATGACTTGGGTTACTTTACCTAATAAGTTTGTCTTTTGGGTTGGAAGCCCAAGTCCTAACAAATTTTTTTTGTGTATGTATTAAGTAATTTTTAATTCTTTTCCATGTTTGTATGTATTAGATATGAACTGGGTGTTCCTCAACGCCTGTTACTAAGTAGTCCAATCATTATTTGATCTATTTGTTAAGTTGTTCTAGTGAATTAAAGAAATGAAAATATCTTTATTTGGTTCCACATTTTTGCACATGAACTGCTCTGCTCAGTGTTTTTGAAATTGCTTAATGGAAAGATACCCATAAACTTTTATCTTTTATTTTTAAATGTTCAATAGTTAGAATCACATAAATTACTTTGAGAAAAAAGTTTAAAATATGTATTTATGTAATATAAAAAAGATAATATATGAGTTAAAATGTTTGAATTATCCATGAATTTTGCATTACAAATATAGTATATAGAATTAAAATATCTTTGAGAAAATCATATGAAGATCTCACTTTTAAGAAAACACTTATTTACAAATAAACTATTAAATAGAGAATTGTCAATTATGTGCTACAGAAGTACTACCGGAATCCTTGCCTTCGTGGAAAAGCAAAAGAATTATTCAATGTTTTAGAAACTTAGCAGTTAATTGGATTGTTTTATATAATGATTTCATGGATCTATGATATTAGTTTCATCTCCGATATAAGATGAACATGTTATCAATCAACAAAATCATTTTATATAGCAGTCTCGTTTAATTAAGTTTAAACACTGGATTGAACTATTTTGAATAATTTTGAACGATGATGTTAGTATAATATTTTAATAAACATAATGCATTGTTAGATTTAAGAATAGATTATTAAAAAGTGCTAAAAATTAAAAATCATATTGTAATCATGATACTTTTAATACTATAATAGCAAATAATGAAAATTGGTCTTTTTCAATAAAAAAGAATAAGAGAAAAATAAAATAAATACAAAATTATAATAATTTTTAAACAAATCAAACTATTTATGAACCGAATCGATTTGGAACTAATTTAAGTCTAGCCAAGTTGAACAACACAGTTTGATTCAGTTTTTAAAACTACTTTTATTTTATACCTAGAGTCTTGTAAAATTAGATTAAGTTTATGTTAACTTACATTCTAATCAAGATTTTCAAATTTAGAATTAATCAGACTCAAGTTATCTAAAATATTCACCAATTAAAAATGAACTTGAAATAAGAAAATATCAAAGAATTAGTTTGAACTAGAAAACGTCATAATTTTTTTTAAAAATTGTCACAAAAACCAACACTGTAGAAAAATCTATAATTGAGAGAAATTGAAATCTAAAAAGGTGCTTTTATATAGATGTATATATTAAAAAAAATTAGTTGAGTCTCGAGTTTCTCACTTAATTCGATCGAATAAAAAAAATTCGTGTTTCCAAAACTTGGAACCCACTTGAGCTCGAACCCTAGCTATTTTCGGGTCGGATCGGGTCGGTTTTGATAGTACCGTCTATTTGATTCGAAATCCCCACTTCCCCTTTCTTGGGTACAAAGGCATATCACAGTAACAGACGGTGCGAAGTGGGAAAAGCGAAGGAAGAAGAAGAGATGGAACCCAAGAATCAATCGATTGCCCATGAAATCGAAACAGTGCAGTCGGACGTTCTGCGCTTTGGATTGCAAGGCGTCAAGAGCGAAATCGTTGGTTCACATCCTCTCGAATCCCACTATCTCTCTGTAATTTGTTCTAATCCCTTTCTCTATTCTTATTTTAGTTAAGTCCTTCCCAACGTCTCTGTCTATGTTGTCTTCCTTCCGTCCACCCAGTTAAAATTACGCCTTCGATTTGTTTTTCATTGCCCTCGTTTTTTATTTATTTTGGTAATTTAGTAATTATTGTCATTTATGTTGTAATGCATCGATCAGGCGAAGAGGGAAGATGAGGAGAGGAAGCGGAAGATCCTCGCAAATACTTACGGATCGCCCTTTGTGTTGAAAATGGATCTCGACCGTCAGATTCTTTCAAGGTGTGTAGGACCTTAATGGCCCAGATTACTTAGCTTTGCCACATATCCACTTGTAATGCAATGAAAATTGAGTAAAGGAAGTGTTGGATTCTCATATCTTTTTCTGTTTGCGGGAGGAATGCTTGCAATTACTGTTTGGGGTTTTTTCTTTGCATCACTGGTGTGTTCAAAAGAGTCTTGTCATTTGATGCAGGGAATTATGGCTAATTACAAAAAGTAAAGCTTCAATCTTTTGAATTTATTTAAGAGAAGCCCCTTGTGTTCTATAAATTTTAAAAAGGACCTCATTTTTTTGTAAATGTTTATAAAAAATCCCATGAGTGGAATTGTATAATGGTCAACTACTTGTTAGTACTGTCTTTTTACACAGTACAGTGGTCAACTGTTGTTGGTACTGACTTTTTATACATGACTAAGTGTTCCACTTAGAGGTCAATACCAATTAGTAAGCAGCGTGCAGGGAGACTAAAAAATACCATTTTCGTGGATTGATAATGCCCTAGAAATCAGCTATCTACAACTCTATAATTTAAGTGTTTCATCATTTAACTACAGGGGAACTAGGGTTTGTATTTTCTTCTACATCTAGAAAGTGAATGAATATGGGAATGCCTTAGAAAGCAACAGGTTCAGCTTGGTCATGAAAGATGTAAACGCTGCGCTTAATTGCTTGTGATTAGAACCTTGTCCACACAACAAGTTTGGTTCATTGCCGATCGGTATACACTCGTAAGGAACGGTGAAGATTGGTGCATTTGATGATTATTGTAATTTAATGCTAACAAAATCAACATTATAAACTTAGGTCCTCTTTTTAAGAAATAGTAACTCTATTAGGGAAAGAAATATACTCTAAACACTGCAAGAAATAATCAACAATAAGCTTTTCAAGCTCTGCAAATTCCTCAATGGAGAGATTCAGAAAGTCCTTACATCGAGTTCCCCATGAAGCAACTCTGAGCTGCACCTTCTCAGCAACTTGAGATACTTCAAAAGCCTTGTTATTAAAAAATTGTCCATTCCTCTCCTCCCAAATAGACCAAATCATCACAGGAAGTAGAAGATTTCATTCTAACGGTCTTGAACTTTAGGGTATGAAAGATAGAAAACCAATCATCCAACCACCTGCTGATACTTGAGGGCATAATCCAAGACATTCTGAAGGTAGTGAAAAAAAAAACCTCCAAACTTTGTGAATAAACTGCCATTGAATAAATAAATGATGGGCATTCTCTTCCTCATGAAGGCAAAGAATATACAGGCATTAGGAACAACATTTTGCCAACGACGAAGGTCATCTATGGTAAAAAATCTGTCCAGCCCAAGAACCCACACAAAATTCTGTAACTCTTGGAGGGCATCCTAATTTCCAAATTCCTACAAAATATTGATGATGAGCATCATGCAGAATGATGGTCTGATGAAAAGATTTACTGAGAATACCTTATCCTTACTGAGAGCCCATTCTTGGCAACCATTAGAATCAGAATAGGTATCATACCTCTGAAACTCATTTGTCACTGGTAAAAACTCATGGAATTCATCATCCCTAAGATTTCTCCTAAAAGTAGCAGCCCAAACAGAAGCATTCCTTGTTCCAAAGTGTACTTTGACTTGTCATAGATTGATTCCTGCCAGATTGAAAGAGAAGGGAATCAATCTTTCAAGTTTCAATGGATCATGTCCTACCTGCTTATCTTGCCAAAATGACATTTTTGTACTAGATTTTACCTTGTAAGTGATATTGTTCTTCAAAGAGCTAGCTGCCCAGATTCAAAATTATGGAGCTCCAAATTCCTGAAGCTTACATGGCCTTCACTGCAAGAAGCATTGAAGACGTGCTTTAACTTATGATTACTACATTCAATAATATGGGTCACGAGTTGTTATGATTAATTTGAAAGCTTGCATGATACTATTACACTTCTATTTTCTTTTTTCTTATAAAAAAAACTTACTATAAATTCAACTAAATTATTTTAGGAAGTGGATCAAATTAGTATCTTATTTAACACATTTTTCTAAACTAAAATGTGAGGTTGAATGCTTGATTTGCTTTAATATGATACACTATAAATAGAGATGAAAGAGAGAGCTGTAGTAATGAGGAGATAAAATGACGTACAAAGAGTGTATTTTAGGAACTTGGTTTTGTACAATGCAAGAAATGGTATCCATGAATCATAAAGTCACGAGTGATCTAAATAGTATCTATAACGAAGTTAGATAGCCTCAGAAAAATGGGGGAAAAATTATGCCCAATCTTTTGACTTTTGTATATTATTTAGCTATCATCATGCTTAAAACTTTTGGGGAGAGAGAGAGAGATTTGTGCTATATTTTTCAGAACCTATTAGGTTTACACCAAGTAGATTCACAACTAATGATTTTTTCTCATTGTAATAATTCGTGGGCTTAGATGGCTTTAGCTTATAGGAATAGACTAGAGGTCTCGGGTTCGGCTCTTCTAGGAGTAACCTGATATATGAGGGTTGACTTTGTGTATTTGTGAGATTAGTCTGACCTTCATGTGGGGCAGAGGTATCCATGTTATTAAAAAAAAAGAGGAAAAGTGAGGAAAATGGAAAAAAATTGTTTATATCGTTTTTATAAGGTAGATAATGAACTGTTGCGGCAGCTATTTGGAAGACATTGCAAAGGAAATGGCACAAGAAAGACACTTAAATGCTTCTTGGAGTATATACTCGCTTTTCATATTTTAGAGAGTGGGGCCCCCTTTTGGCCAGACCCAATGCTTTGAACACCTTACTATCTAGTGAATTGTTAAGAAGACCGTTTGAGCATCAATTTGAGTGACCTTCACCATTGGATTTTACACATATACATTGTCAGACCATTAAACTTTTGAACACTAAGATTTGATGTCAACATGATTTCAAATCCCTCATATATTGCCTTAAAATGGCAACCCTTGTCCTATGAAGTGACCATTAAAGGTGGAGTATTACTCCCAAGAGGATGCCAAAAGACCTATATATGAGTAGTTGATGCGAACATCCCAACTTATAACATTTAGCAAAGGCGGAGGAAGAAGAAGGCCCACATCACACTATGGGTTGATGACATGGCAGATTGAAGAACCCATGTATTTACTGTAGTCAAGGTAGAGGCGTGTTGGAAGCAAGATAGGGAGAGAGACCAGGGAAGAGTGGAGGACAAGGGAACATAAAGGCAGGGGCGTGGGTGGTGAATGCAGAAGCCACTCATGGGCTACAGTAACTGAGTGCTACAATAGTTACTTAACCGATCAATGGCAGTTAGCAGAGAGGGATTGTGTTTTGTGAATAGAGAATCGAGTACTGCATTGTTGGTAGTTACTGTAGACCTATAAGGAGATTTGGCCTATCTAATAGAAAATAAAAAGATGGAATTTTTTTTTCCCTAGAGAATGCTGGAAAGAGATCTCCTGTGAAGGGATTGATGGTGTGAAGCCACGTAGGGAGTTGTTGTTTGCATGTGAAACTGGTTTATAACCCCACTTCACTTAACCCAAATCATATCTTTTAGGTGGGTTTTAACGCCGATCTTCAACAATCAAATTCATTGTTTTCTTTTGGGCTACTTGATGTATAAATACATAATACTAATTGCTGAAATTTTTTCAGATTGTTGAAACTCCTGACACATTAACTATTCCTGCTGAATTTTATTCTCTAAATCTATTTGTCTTAAACCCTCCCTTTTTCTTAAAAAAAAAATGAAATCTATAAAGAGGTTAGGAAAATTTGCATTGATTATTGGGCTGATTTTCTAAGCTAGTGGAAGTCCAAAATTCCAGTCCCTCGCAGATAATTTTAAACTATAGTACTGTGGGCTTGTGACGTGGCTTCAGATTTTTACAAATTTTGTCTCCGTGAGATTTCTTATTTGCACATGATTAGCATGGTATTTTATAATTTTTATTGACTTGATGGTTTTTGTTAATATCAACTCATTAGATTTTGGCCATCGCATAATCCTACATCATTATTGGTATCAGTGTCAGTTTGGGTTTAGCTTGGGATTTTGAGTTTTGCATTTAGAAATAGGATTTTCATCGTTGTTTACACTGAATTACTAGTTGGGTCATTTTAGAATTGTGCATATCTACACGTAGAGGTTGAGAGTACCAACCCAACATGGACACCACACAGTTTCTCAAGATTCTAGAAGACCTTAATGCATGTCTAGCCAGCATGGAAACCAAAATAGAGGAGTAGATTACTGGCACCAGTACCCGTTTAGATGAACTAGAGTTCTCCCTTTTTCGAGATAATCCTAGGGGAGATGCTAAAGGTAGAGGTCGAGGTGGAGTTATTGGCCAGATGCGTGGTAGGGGAAGGGCTGGTCCACAAATCCATAATGTTTTTTCAAGAGCCTTATGATCCTGATTTCCAAATCATGAAAACCGTTAAAGTTGAGGCCTCGAGCTATGATGGTTGACTTGACCCAAAAGCCTTTAGTAATTGGTTGTTTGACATGGGCCATTATTCAAATGGTATAACATGTCTGAAGGATGTTGGGTTAGGTTCGCCAAGATGAAATTGGTGGGCCAGGCCAAGCTCTATTGGATTAATGTAGAGCGCCAACTTGAAAAAATAGGTGTTGACCCTATTGCTCATTGGGATGAAATGAAGGAGAAATTGAAAGAAAAAGTATCTCCCTTAGTCCTACAATGAGATATTACTAGACCAATGGCAATCGCTTCGTCAAGGAACCATGTCAGTTGCCGATTACATTGCTAGGTTTGTTGAGTTCATGATGAGATGCAATGTAAGGGAAGACCCTCTCGTGACCCTTTCTCAATTTAGGATGGGCCTCCATCCAAAGCTCTAGAAAGAGTTGATTCCCCACAACTTGAGCACCTTTTGGGCTACTTGATGTATAAATACATAATACTAATTGCTGAAATTTTTTCAGATTGTTGAAACTCCTGACACATTAACTATTCCTGTTGAATTTTATTCTCTAAATCTATTTGTCTTAAACCCTCCCTTTTTCTTAAAAAAAAAAATGAAATCTATAAAGAGGTTAGGAAAATTTGCATTGATTATTGGGCTGATTTTCTAAGCTAGTGGAAGTCCAAAATTCCAGTCCCTCGCAGATAATTTTAAACTATAGTACTGTGGGCTTGTGACGTGGCTTCAGACTTTTACAAATTTTGTCTCCATGAGATTTCTTATTTGCACATGATTAGCATGGTATTTTATAATTTTTATTGACTTGATGGTTTTTGTTAATATCAACTCATTAGATTTTGGCCATCCAGATGGTGCAAGAATTGGAGTGTTATTTGACCGCAAGTTATTAAGCGTTTCGACTCCCATGTTTCTAATTTGCGTTCCACTTCCCCAGGAGTGAGACCCGCTTTTGGGGGTCAACAACCTAGTGATGCAGGACTATGGAATGGCCTAAAATCTAATGAGTTGAGATTGACACAAATTACCAAGTCAATAAAAAATTTAAAGGATCATACCAATCATGTGCAAATAAAAAATCCCATGTTGGCAAAAATGCAAAATTTGTAAAAGTCCGAAGCCACATCACATGCCCACAACTATACCTTAGATTTATCTGCGAGGTTCCATGGAATTTTGGACTTCCACTGGCTTAGGAAACAACTCAATAACCAAAGCAAATTTTCCTAACCTTTTAAGGATTTTTTTTAAAGAAAAAAGAAGGTTTAAGGCACAAATAGAAGAGAATAAAATTCAGCATGAATAGTTAATGTGTCCAGAGTTTCGAAATATGAAAATTTTCCAGCAACTGGTAATTTGGTTTTATACATCAAGTAGGCCAAAAGAGAACAATGAATTTGATTGTCGAAGGCTGTGGTTGAAACCCATCTAAAAGATAAGATTTGGGTTACGTGATGGGCTTTTAAGTGGGGTTTTAAAGTAGTTTCACATGCAAACAACAACTACAAGGAATGAAAGAACATTTCTACACATAGGCAGCTAGAAAGCAGTTTCTTACACATCTTGGGCGATGGCATACCTTTCTACATTCTGGACAAGAACAGACACAACTGCAAGAGGAATCAGGGCATGAGCAAGAAGGCTTGTCCAAGCAGGAGCAATTATGGGTATTGTAATGACAACATCTGATGCAGGACAAGACAATAGGTTAACCCTAAATGCATAATGTAGTTTCCCAAAATTTTAAAGGGATGAAGAAAATGCACCTTAAACCTAATATGAGCTGAAATTAAGAATTAAATTAACAATGCAACAAAACATTATAACATTCACCTCACATACTCACGCTAGTCCTTAGAATTAAATGTAAACAATTATATGATAGTCTAGACCAAGTTACCATTCGCAATGGGACCTCCCAAAATGTTGGGTTTATCAGGCTCCAAAATATCATAGTCCTATCACCAAAATAAGGCAGAGTATGGGCTTATGGTAAGAGGAAAGCGAAATTTATGGGGAATTCTGGGATTGGTGACACAACTGATGGGAGTATGGGATGCGACAAGGCTGTATGGGCTAAGAAAGGGGGCAGCAGCGAGATGGGAGGTAGTTGGGGTGATGGTGATGGCTAGAAGAGGGTCTTGGAGAGGGACGGAGGTAAGGGAAGGGGTAAGGAAGGGTCTGTATTCCTTGGGAAGGTAGTTTAAGGAGGGACGAAGGCTAGGAGAGGGGTATTAGAGAGGGACGGAGGCAAGGGAAGAGGTAAGAAAGGATCTAAAGTGAGTACAAGGGTCTAGGGAAGGAGGCGAAAGCAATGGAGAGGGATTGAGATGGATTCGGTAGCAATAGGGAGGAGTTTGGTTGTGATGGAGCCTGGGTATGGGCTTGTGGATGGACTCGGCTGAAATGGGGCTAAAGAAGGTGGCGGAAATGGGAACATGGGTGGAAAGTGGTGTGGTAGTAAGGGTGTCGGTAATGGAGGGTCACGGGAATCGCAGGGAAGAAAAAAAGAAAATGAAAAGAGAAGAGGAGAGAGAGAAGAGGGAGGAGGAAGAGGAAGTAGAGTACCTGTAAAAGGGAACGTTTCTCACCCTTCTCCTTGCCGTGGCTTCTCACCGAATCGACGGCAACTCCATTCTTCTTCGTTCCTTTCCTCTCTTTCCTTCGTTCTTTCTTTTCCTTCTAAAATGTCGACTCCCCTTTGCCTTAGGGTTAAGACCCCTTTTAAAGCAAACTTAAGTTGTGCTGGCTGGATTGGGCTTGGCTGTGCCTGGCTCGAGATTGGACCCAGGCCCAGCTGGCCTGCTCTGCAACAACATCTCTGACAGTTCTTTGATGGATTACAAGAGCAGCTTGGTTTTCCAAGATTGAGTGAGCAACCGCCGTAGTAGTAGATCCATGACATGTTGTAAGACAAATTTCCACTTTGGAGAAAAAACAGAAATAGGATGGAAATGATTCCCTAAGTGGCTTCACACTAGTAATCCCTTCACTGGAGGTCCCATTCCAACATTCTCCAGAAAATAATTTCATTCATTCATTGCTTGCTTTTTTTTTCTAATTACAGTCATATTTATAAAACATAGTTACTACCCACAATGCATTACCTGTAACTACCCACAATACAATACCTGATTCTTCTTACAGTTCTATTTACAAAATACAATAACTACCCACAATGCAATGCCTGTAACCGCCCACATGCAGTACCTGATTCAGCAGAATTAACTGTAGTAAACACATGAGGTCTGTCACCTGATTCTACAGTTCTGAAGAATTAACTGCAACAAACACATGAGTCTTCAATCTGCTATATCATCAACCCAATGCAAATTTTCCTAAACTATTTTAAGGATTTTTTTTTTTTGTTTTAAAGAAAAAGGAAGGGTCAAGACAAATAGATTTAGAGAATAAAATTTAACATGAACAGTTGATGTGTTCAGAGTTTCGACAATCTGAAAATTTTCCACCAACTAGTAATTTGGTTTTATACATCAAGTATGCTAAAAGAAAACAATGAATTTGATTGTCAAAGGCTGGGGTTGTAACTCATCTAAAAGATGGGATTTGGGTTAGGTGATGGTATGCAAACAGCAACTACAAGGAGTGAATGAACATTACTACACACACGGTCAGCTAGAAAGAGTAGTTTCTTGCACATCTTGGGCAATGTCATACCTTTCTACATTGTGGGAAAGTACAGACACAATTGCAAGCATATTTAGGGCATGAAAGAGATGGAAGATCACAACAAGATTTGCAAGAAGGCTTGTCCAAGCAGGAGCAGCAATGGCTGTTGTAACAGCAACATTTCTGACAGTTCTGTGATGGATTACAACAGCAACTTGGTTTTCCAAGATTGAGTGAGCAATCACTAAAGTAGCAGATCCATGACTCGTTGTAAGATGACTATCCACTTTGCAGAAAAACAGAAATAGGATGGGAATCATTCCCTAAGTGGCTTCACACCAATAATCCCTTCACATGAAGTCCAATTCCAACATTCTCCAGAAAATAATTTCATTCATTCACTGCTTGCTTTTTTCTCTAATTACAGTCATATTTATAAAACATAGTAACTACCCACAATGCAGTACATGATGATACTTACAGTTCTATCTACAAAACACAATAACTACCAACAATGCAGTGCCTATAACTTCCCACAATGCTATTCACAAAGCACAATAACCACCCACAATGCAGTGCCTGTAACTGCCCACAATGTAGTACTTGATTTTTCAGTTCTGCAGAATTAACTGTAGTAAACACATAAGGTCTTCAATCTGCTTTATCATCAACCCACAGTGAGATGTGGGCCTTCTTCTTCCTCCGCCTTTGATAAACTTTGTACATTGGGATGTCTACATCACCTAGGGGTCAATCAATTGGTCCACCCAATGCTAAGGTTGACAAATGCAAAGAAGTGGTTAGTGAAAGATCTAAGGGAAGTGGCCAAACAAAATGCTACAAGTGGTAGGGTGTTGGACATTACGCCTTTCAGTGTCCCACAAGAGACCCCACAAAAAATTTGTTCATTGAAGACAATAGAGGAAAAATAAGAAGAGTGGGAAGAGGAAGTCCATGAGCCCGACATTTGGGCTAGTGATGAGGAATGTGAAGGCAATGAGAAAAAAACCTAGCTTGTGTTGAGGAAATCCCATACCATCTCGAGAGTGAGGTTTCCAGAGTGATGGTCGTTAGATGTGCCCTGGCCATATGAAAGGAGAACGATGACTGCCGTAGAAATTGCATCTTTTACACTTATGACAAATGTGGTGATAAGAATAGCAAAATCATAATTGATAGCGGGAGTTGCACTAATGTAGTCTCATCCAATACTTACCCGCTTGGGATTATCACCACTCTCCCATGAGTAGCGTGGGTTGATGCATCGTTGATTCCTGTCTCCCAAAGGTGTCAAGTCTCGATTGAGTTTTCTTCTTATAAGGACACCATGTGGTGTGATGTTGTTCCTATGGATGAAGGTCATATAATTTTGGGTAGGACTTGGCTGTATGACATGGACGTAACAGTATTCGGTCGATCAAATGCATGTTCCTTCATATACGAAGGTAAGGGGATTAAATTGAACCCCCACTCCCTCCAAAAGCACCCACAATAGGAAAGGGAGACAACTAAGGGCGAGAGCAATAAAGGTCCCAAAACAAAAGCCTTTAACATAATTAGCCCCAAAGAATTTGAGGAGGAGGCTAGAGATGAAGTTGTCATTTTCGCCCTTGTCACAAAAGAAGCCTCCTCTGAGTCTATTGTTGAGCATCCGCGAGATGTGGAACCAATATCGAGAGAGTATCAGGACATCTTTCCTGAAGAATTACAGAAGAGCTTCCACCGATGCATGATATTCGAGACACAATTGATTTTGTTGTGGGAGCAACTCTGTCAAACTTGCCACACTATAGGATGAATCTTACAGAGCATGCAAAGTTGAAAAGGCAAGTTGACGAGCTTCTTCAAAAGGTGTTCATTTGGGAAAGCCTAAGCCCCACTCCTCACTCCCAAAAAGGATGGATCATGGAGAATGTGAGTGGATAGCAGGGTGATCTATAAAATTAAAATCAAATATCGGTTTCCTATTCCAAGGCTTGACGACATGTTGGATATGATGGCAAGTGTCACAATATTCTCTAAGATTGATCTTAAGAGTGGTTACCACCGAGTTCGTATTCGCGTTCGAAACAAAGGACAACTTATACGAGTGGTTAGTCATGCCTTTTGAGTTATCAAATGCCCCAAGCACTTTTATGAGGATCATGACGCAGGTGTTGAGGCTTTTATCGGTAAGTTCTTGGGTGTATACTTCGATGTGGAGGATCTTGTGCCTTTTCGAGGTCAAGCAACTATTCTCACTAGCCCATTTCATGATCCTGACAACGCACCGGCCTAGTTCCCATTACCATTGACTCCTTTCCCACCCATACCTCATTACAAGGAAGAAATTGAAAATATCTTGGATGAGCGAGTGGTTTCCACCAAACATGGGATATATCAAAAGTACCTTGTCAAGTAGAAGAACCGACTAGATGCAGATTGTACTTGGATCACCAAGGATAAATTGCAACAAATTAACCCTGATATCTTGGAGCAGTACCACAGACATAATTCGTCAGTGACGAATTCTTTCTAGTCGAGGAGAGTTGATGTCGACTTCCCAATGTACAAAGTTTATCAAAGGCGGAGGAAGAAGAAGAAAGCCCACATCTCACTGTGGGTTGAAGACATAGCAGATTGAAGACCCCATGTGTTTAGAGTAGTCAAGGCAGAGGCGTGCTGGAATCGAGATAGGGAGAGAGACCACAGAAGAGTGGAGGACAAGGGAACATAGAGGCAGGGACGTGGGTGGTGAATGCAGAAGCCACTCCTGGACTTCAGTAACTGAGTGCTACAATAGTTACTTATCCGATCACTGGCAGTTGGCAAAGAGGGACCGTGTTTTGTAAATAGAATTGCAAGCAGAATCAAGTACTGGCAAGCAGAATCAAGTACTGCATTGTAGGTAGTTACTGCAGTTAATTCTTTGTAACTATATGGAGATTTGGCCTATCTAATAGGGAAAAAAGATTGGAAATTTTTTTTTCTGGAGAACGTTGGAACGAGACTTCTTGTGAAAGGATTGATGGTGTGAAGCCACTTTGGGAGTTATTTCCATCCTATTTTGTTTCTCTCCAAAGATATCTCCCTTGATCTTTGTTGTAGTAGTTGTTTGCATGTGAAACTGGTTTAAAACCCCACTTCAGAGCCCATCACTTAACCCAAATCCCATCTTTTAGGTGGGTGTTAACCCGGCCTTTTTACAATCAAATGCATTGTTTTCTTTTGGGCTACTTGATGTATAAAAACAAATTACTAGTTGCTAGAAAATATTCAGATTGTCAAAACTCCTGACACATTAACTATTCCTACTTAATTTGATTCTCTAAATCTATTTGTCTCTTAAACCTTCCCTTTTCTTTAAAAAAATCTTTAAAGAGGTTAGGAAAATTTACATTGATTATTGGACTAATATCCTAAGCTAGTTGAAGTTCAAAATTCCGTAGACCTATGACGTGGCTTCGAACTTTTACAAATTTTGTTTATGTGAGATTTCTTATTTGCACATGATTAGCATGATATTTTATATTTTTTATTGACTTGGTAATTTTTCTTAATCTCAACTCATTAGATTTTAGGCCATTGCATAGTTCTACATTTGTAGTCCTCATAGTGACCAGCTATGATTATTGAGGTTGGTTCCAGGTTTTTAAAGTTGGGCGAGTTGAAGTTGACTCGATTGGTACAACTTAGACTCAGTCCTTTCAGTTTTGATTTGGTCTTTCTCACTTTATTTCTTGTCATTTTTATTGAATTCCTGTTTGACTTGGCTTACATGAATCAGACTCAACTTGGACTATGTTCTGACTGAGTGAAAGACCAAGTCCAATATTTAAAACCTTGGGTTGGTTAGAAAGGTCTATGCTTCAATACGAGCCTGCCAAGAATCAGTTGGATGACTCAGGGGTGGGTATGACTTTAAGGCCGGTGGGAGGAGGAAGAACCTTGTAAGGGAACTCTGGCAATGCACACCCCATGGGATTCCCAGCTAAATGCATGTGTGCACACTTGTGCATTTCTAGGATCCTTTAGTGATTCCAACATCTGATATCCAGATTGTAATGGAGTTGATGTTGTTTCCATCTCTTGGGCAGATATCTGTTGTAAATTCTCTATTCATTGAAATAAAACATTACGAATTACCACTAAATAGAATCATTTGTAAAAGACTTTCTAGTAAAGCAAAAAACTTGGAAAAGCTAAGTAGATGAACCACTCAGGCATAAGAAGCACGAGGAAATGGAGATAATTTTTAAATTGAGGAAAAACCAAACTCTTTGTAGTTGTTTTTAATTCTCAACTAAACACTGAGCTTTATTAGCATCAACTGAATTATGTTTATAGTAAATTGTTTGTATCAGCATATACTCAGAAACTTCTAAAGAAGTGTGCTTTTCAAGTTTGGAGGTATTTTCAAGCATTTGTATGGATTTTGCTTTTATAATTGTTTTGTAGATTCCAGAGGCCTCCAGGAGCTTTGCCATCATCCATGTTGGGTTTGGAGGCTGCCACTGGTAGATTGGATGACTTCGGTTTTGAAGATTACCTAAATGGTAACAACTCATCTATCTTTGAGTGTTGTTTTTCTTCACCTTGTTGAACAACTGCCAGATCAAAGACAATTCTAGATTTAGCAAATACCATACAACAATAATGGAAAACTCAGCTTGACCTATATTTTCTTCATTCAATGGTAAAGGACACAGTTGAGGGCTCTATATTTATGGAAATTGGTTATCTTTCCAAAAAAGGGCTCTGTATTTATGGAAAGTGGGTACCTGAAGCGTCCATTTTATTGTGGCTAAGAATTCTTTAACTCATATACTTAGTTTGGACTAAGATTGAAAGGGAAGGGTCTCTTCAGGTGGATTTGATAGTTTAAGTTGCTTGTGCAGGTTATCAATCAAACATTTGCTGCTTCTTTTTTTCGTGATATCAAACATTTTAACAGTATACAGCTTTTGCACTGTCTCCATAGTAACTTCACATTATCTAACCCAATGACTTAAATTGGATTCTATTGGAAAATCAGCTTACATCTCTTATACTGTAACCCTTTACTGTATATATAAAATTTTCTTGGTTACCTTTTTAAGAAAATGGACCCTAAAAGGGGAAGGTGCCCCAAAAATTAGTGTGCCCTAATTGAACATTTGTTTGCAAGCTACTGATAAATTTATTATGATGCCAATCAACTTTCTCCATCCATTTTATATAATTCAAAAAGGATATAAAATTCAATTTTTTGTAAAAATTCTATAGAAGCACCTTGATTATCTGGCTCATGCTCGACTTGTATTTGCATTGGAATTTTCATCTGTAGATTGTGGGGCTTACCGCCCAAGGAGAGAGGGGGCTGGTGGGTCTGAAAAGAAGAAAAATGACTAGATATGCTCTGTAAAGTTCTGAAATGCAAGTAAAATTATAAGTTCCATTGTGATTAAACTTGTTTAATTCAATTTACCAACTGCCTGATAAAAGAAACACTAGCTACTCTGAATCAATGCTGAGGTATTGAGTGAATTGAATTGTGAATTATTTGAACAACTGACTTGTAGTTCCAGCTTTGATCAATTCCCTCATGTAAGGGTATGGGATATGGGAACTAAGTTTTATGACTACAGTGCTGCAAACTATATGTTCTGGAAGTGTAAAGGGGAAGAAAGGTGATGAATATTTCAGGAAAAAGCTTCTTCTAAGGGCTGTTTTTGTTACCTCAGTTGTGTCTTCCTTCACTCATTGTGGTTGGTGGCAAAGGATTGTCAACCTCAGACCCATATAGACATTATTAGACTAAGGAGTTGAAATTCCACTTGATATAGCATTATTTCTTGTTTCTCTTTCTAGATATTCATCACTACGTTTGAAGTCTGTGGAGTAATACTTAAGGGGGCTTGTATTATATAATATTCCAGCTGGTTATCTATTTTTCCCACAAGCTATGACTAACGCCAGGACATTGTAACAATCCAGGATGACTCCAGCCATATCAATGTCCATCTCCATACAGATATATACAAAAAGAACTGAATAGCATTTATTATTTGGATTTTGATTTTGACCCACTTAGGATCAAGATCAGTGAAAGTGAGCAAGACATGATTGAATCCCTACTCCTTGAATCGAGCATTCTTTCATACAAGCATGATGCTTTCAGTGCTTGGCTCCAGACCAACCACCTATCTGTTGGTTTCCCGAGTCAGGCTCTTGTCCAAGATGATAATACCCAGTGTTTTCCCAAACCTTCGTCTTTCCTAGCACCTTTTCTAACTTCAATCGAAGTCTTTGTTATTCCTCTCTCTCTCCAACCCCCCCCAAAAAAAAACAATCAAGCGATCATGGTCGGGAGAGTGTAAGCATGTACCTATCATAGGAGCTTTTTTAAAAATACGAAAACTTAGATGCTTTCTTGACATAGATTCAAGATGATGGCTCTCTTATTAAACCCCTAACAAGAAATCAAACAGCAAATGTCATTTAACAATTTACAGTTTTGCATCATACCCTACCATTTTGGGGCTTAGTATATTTGTTTTCAATTTGCCCTCTCCTGAAACACTAGTACATTAGAGACTGGGGGGCTTGGTGGGTCGCCGAGCGAGTTAATGCACTCAAATGTATTTCCTGTTTGTAAAGGAGAATTGCCCTGTTCATTGATCCTTACTGATGCTGATTCTCTCTTATTTTTTTGGTTTTCCTGCAGATTCGCGTGACTCAGAAACTTACCAACCTGCAGACATGCATCATGGGATGGAAGTTCGGCTTGGTCTTTCGAAAGGACCAGTTTGTCCTAGTTTCATTTGATGAAATCACGCAGAACATATGAACAGTTAATGAAGATGCTGTTTAATTTGTCCTATTGCAACATTGCAGTAATTCTTGTCTGTTGTCTAGTGCATATGAACAGATCATGACTCTATTTTTCTTGTCAAGATTTTTGCTGTTGATGGTGATGACAATCATGTTTTTCTGTGATAAATTATTATTCTTGATGACCATTTCTACATGCAGCTAAAATATGGAGGCGGCCAACACCCTACACACCTTGCCATCACTTTCTATTACTATGAATTTTTGTGTCAGCTATCAAATATCAATCACATTTTATTGGATGGTTGTATAGCATTCTCCTTATTACATGGCAGGGGGTACAATGCGTGTACTGGCTTCAGCTTCCACACTTTTTCAGAAGCTGGAATGGACCAGCTGGTTGAATTAGGTTCGACCACAACAGGAAATGGTCCGGTTGGAATTCAAATCATTTGGAAGATGAGAACCAATTAAAGTATTAAAGGCCATTACAAGATTGAGTTTAAATGTTGGGTCACTGTTTTATTAGTTTTTCCTATTTTAACATCATGTACACATATGGATCATGCTCTCGACCAAAATGACGTATAATTGAACAAGTTAGGACCAAGCCTGGTTTTATTTTAATGGCATTGGTTATAACGACTCACTGTGAATCTTTTTCTTTTGGTTTCGGCACAACCAGATGAGAAACGTCAGATGTCTCGAGTGCTCGACTAAAAATTCAATCCATGACATGTACAAATAGAGCTCTGGATTTTATTTTATTTTTGTGTTGACAGAGCATAGAAGCCAAAGTTTTTTCCTTCCATGGAAGAATTGGAAAATAGTCCCTACATTTTAAAAAAAAATAGACTAACTCAAGTAAATAGTCTGGACCAGATTTGACTGAATTTGGAATTTGCTCTGTTGATTAATTTTATTGGGAGTTTTTGGGTGGTTCAAGAATTGAATTATTTTCGTGTTGTGTGGCACCAAGATGAACATTGTCAATCAGGTACCACCTTTTGTAGGCCTACTTCAGATTTTATAGGCCAAAGAATCGGTCGCCTCTATTATTGGCCGATATAACATGTATTGGCTGATGTGGGTTTTTTTAAAAGAAATCGGTTTCAGTTCATTTTTGAGTTATTTTCACCAATATTTTTATATTTAAAAGTTTAAAAATAAGTTATTCAATTTTAGTGTTATTTTCGTCAATTTTTACTATTTTGATTTATTTTTATTAATTTCTTTGAACTCTGACTTTAAGATAATCTTCACTTGAGTTTTTTTCTAAGAAATAATTTAATGAAATAATATTCAATACTAATGAAATTTAACGAAAATGTGTTATGTCACTCACTTAATTTGTGTTTATGTGATTTTTCTAATGTTTTTGATTAAAGTAAGAATTTCTAAGATACTTTTCATTTTCAAGTTTCTTATTAAAAAATATATAAATAAAATGATATTCAAATGTTTCTACAGTTAAATGAAAAGTCCTAAATATGATCGGTAGGGTTTTTATATATTTTTTAATATTTTGATATCTTCATGAAATTAAAAAAATTATAATAAAAAAATTTATGAATTATAATAGAAGATACATATCACTCGGAGTCTCGGAGATACTTGAGAACATGAAGTTCATATTAAGTATTTTCTCGTGTCAATTTTTTTCTTTATAAAATTTTTAGACAATTTTCAAAGTTTTAAGATATTTTAAATCATGTAGGACATCAAAATTTTGACTTTCAAATATCTAAAAGTTCATAAAAATGACCATTATATATATATATATATATATAAAAAAAAAAAAATTGTATTGGCAATATGTATCGGAGGTCCTGGACCCCCTGCTTTGGACCATTAAAATCGCTTGTTTAAAAAAGTGCTCCATGTGAAGTTACCAGAAATCAGCTAGCAGTTTAATTATGATTTTAAACGCTACTCTTTAAAAGCTGAGTCAAAAATAAAGATGAGTGTAATTGAAAATGGATTCAATCCACTTTATAATATAATAACCGAGAAAAAGGGTAAAATTGCAGAGCATTTGACAGTTCATAAGAGCCAGTCCGGAATGGATGATTTCACGGATAGATTTCCACTAATTTGATACTTTACTGTTATAGGTATCGAGAGTTATCTAAAAAGATACTGGAAACGTGTGATGGTGTGTAACTTCATAAAAGGTCATTCAATTACACTGCAGAAAAAATAAATGTGAGAGAAATTGTCTCAAACTATAGATGATATTGCAAAAAGTGACAATTAAATTCAATATTTTTAATGTACTCGTGAAAAACTGCATTGTGTATGCTTATCTGAATAACACCCAACAGTACAAAATAGTGCCAATCCAGTAGGAACAATACCCAATCTGTTGTGCAAAGATAAAACACTCTAATCGTTACAGTACAAAATAGTGCCAATCCAGTAGGAACAATACACAGATCTGTTGTGCAAAGATAAAGAGACGGTCTGAAGATGCTGGCAGAGTCAGAAATCCTGGCAGAGAAGCAGGCACTGTGCAAACATGGAAAGGGAGAAAGAAGGGATGGATGGCTGACGGACGATCTGATGCCGGTATGGAGCGGTGCAGAGAGAGATATGGTAAATCAGCAGCTCTTACACCATGCTTAGATTTCCATTAATTTAATACTTTACAAAAGAATACTAAACACAATATAGCCCATTTTAATACGGACATTAATTTTAGAAGTCATGAGTTTTAGTAAACTTCTTATTTTGTTCTTGGACTCTTTCCATTTACAAATGAATCGGTTCACTTATCGGTATACCGGACAGGTGAACTGATTTCTAAAAAGTCAAAGTGAGAAATCCAAAAAACTCGTATCTCCTAAAAGATAATGCCCGTACGAGGATGTCCATTCTATATATATATATATAAAATCCTATTAACAAAAGACTAAACTACCCTTACTCCTAATGCAAATATAATACATAAGCTATAATCTCTATATTGTATGAGCAAATGCCTTGAGAGCACTTAATTAAAATTATAGATCAAATGATTAAGTGATGATAAAATTTTAGATAATTTATGCACGTATAATTATCAATATCAGATTTAGGAGTTGAACTGCATAAAAGGCAGTGAGTATCGTGACAATGAGATAAGCGAGAGTTCGGTGGTTCGGGTCAGTGTATCAAAATCCCATACCAGAGACCCGAAACAGATCCGATTTTCTTACACGATAAAGAAACCCTACGTGCGGCTCTCGCTCTATCGATTCCCTCCTTCCGCCACTCGGCCTCTCTTCACTGAACACTTTCCATCCCGTCTCCCCCTTTCCGCCGCTCGAGTTCTTGGCCTCTGTTCACGAAACACTCTCCAGTCCCTCTCCCTCTTTCCGCAGCTCTCGGCATCTTGTCGTCACGAAACACAGATTTGGATTTTAGTGTTTTCTCCTCTTCTTTCTGCCACTCACGTCTTCAAGCAGAGTGATTGAGCGAGATCTGACTGTTTTCCTTTTCTCTCTCATCTTATTTCCGCCGTTTTCGCCCACTAGCAGAGATCGGGTTATTTCCTCTTCTCTCTCATCTTCTTTCACAATCAAAGGCAGGATCAATGACTAGTTTGATAATCATTGTCCCCTTTCATTTCTTCTTCAGAACTTTTAGGTTGATAAATTTCGGCTAAAATTCGTTTTCAATTAAAGGACACTGGAAATCTACATTGCAAAATCGAAGGTAAGCCCTTTATCTTCTTCTCATTTCCCTCTTCCCCTCTACACTCCCCCCATCTCGTTATATTTGTTGTGTTAATAATGATATTTACCTAATTTTAAAGTTGGCTGGTCATGGGATGGATGAATGCTTGAAGGCCATTTTTAATAATTTAAGTAAATTTTCGGTTTCTTGGATTGGGTCCACGGTTTTTGGGCATTTTTTTTTTATGTTGGGTCGGTTCTTAAAAGTCGGGTAGTTCAGATAGGGTAGAGTCTATGTTTGGTCGGGGTTTCAGAACCGAACCCTACCCACTCGACTTGTACCCTATTGCAATCCCTCTAAAAACCTTAGGTTTTCAAAACTCCAAATCTCCACCTTTCTTTCTTCATAAATTCTAGAACTTACGCTATTTTCATTTCCGCTGGAAGCTAGAATTCTCCTCTTTTTTTCTCTCCCTTGCCCAAATGGATGCCCGTCGAGCATCTCGGATGGTGATTGACCCGAAAGTTCGCCAGGTCGGGTTTGTGACACCTGGTGCGCTGCCTGACCGTGCACAATCGGGCCCTGCTGTGACGTCATCTTCACCGCCTGTGTCTGACCTATCTCCTGCCAGCAATTCTCTCTCCCCTGTCATGATCCCTCCCCCTCGCCATGCCTCTGACAACCTTTCCAGCTCCCTTGGCGGTGCCCGTCCAATTCCTGTCCCTCTCTCTATGTCGCCACTCCGGAGGCCATCGGCTGGAGATAATGTGCCGCTTGGGAGCTACAACCCTTCGGAGTCTCTCCTGGGGATGTCTCCAGTGATGCCATCACCATCGAGTAAGAATGATGACGGAGAGTTCTCAGATGAGATGTCTACGGCATCAGGATGGATTAGGAAAGGCAATTTGGGAAAAGGTGCAGCAACATCCCTTCCAACCAGCGGCATTGAGGTGGCAGCAATGAAGCCCTTGAGTAATTTCCCAGGGCCAAGCAATCTGACAACGGTTTCAGTGGTAAAATTGCCACCAGGTGTGACAGGTACTTGAGAATTCACGTTCTTTGTACATTTTTACATTGAACTGTTTTTTTTCTTTAAAATTGAATAGTCTGTAGGAATATAAATTGAATATACTAATGAAATATGTGAGTATTTTTATTGCCACCTGGTATGTCCAGTAGTTTTGAGATAGTAGATTCTTTCCATTCATCTAGTGTACAGTACACTGCACTATTTTGTTGTTTGTGAATGGTTGGGGACTTTATTTTAAATGTATATCTTTTGTAAGGTTTGTAGGATCTCTCTCTCTCTCTCTCTCTCTCTCTCTCTCTCTTTCTCTGTATGTGTATCTATTTATCTCTATCTCTATGTCTAACTCTATATCTATCTCTCTATCTATCTATATGTGGCAACACAAGCTTTTATCAAACAAATGTAAGATTGATAGAAAATGGTGAAAATGAGACTAGGTTCTAATATCCCGTATTGCAATACTTTCACATATGCAGAAAAGAAAAATCCAAATGGTGGCAAGAGAGTTGAAGGCCTCTGAAAGCTCATGGATATTTGATCTAATTCAATGCCTAGAATATTTTGAAGTAACTCATGTATGAGATAGGACTTGCTATTATATTCAAAGTAGACTAGGTTCTTGAAGAAAATAATGCCCCTTATTTCAATACAATTCCATACACAAGAAAAAAAATCCAAATGGTCTTGGTTTGTGAGGAGAGGTGAAGGTAATTTCAAGCTTGAATTCTTTGAGATTGAGTACAAATCCCAATATATATTGAAGTATTGCATGTGTGTAGCTCACTTAGCTTGAGCTTCTAGGAATATACTAGAACATTTCGGTTTTGACCCTCTTCGGATTTAGCAGATACATGAGCTTGCAGGTGGTTTTGTGTATTCATGAGAGTAGTCTCACCTCCAATGTGGGGTGGGGATATCCATGATATTATAAAAAAAAACCATTGGAGTATTTTTTGCATGAAACGAGTCTTACACCAAGTGTAAGGCCTAGTTATTCATGTGCAAAAAAAAAAATTCAAATGATGGAATTTCGTGAGGAGTTTTGAAAGCCTTAAAGCTTAGGGTATTTTTTTTTTTTTTGAAATGGTTCATATATTAATAGATAAAGGTACAAGAGGTGCAATTACAGAGACGAAAAAGAAATATATACAAACAGAAACTGGAAGGAAACCTCCCACCACCACAACAACAAGAAAACTAAAATAGGTCAGGATAGATCCACACAATCTTTCCATGCTCACAAGATGTCAGATAGATATATATTCCGCAACTCTCGAAGAGAGGCGGCCCACGATGCACACATAATGAGGCAACGACTAGCGACCACATCACTGGATATAACAGTGCCTTTGAACAATCTAATTATTATGTTCCCACCATAGGTTTCAAAGAGTAGCGAATAGAGATACCTGCTACAAAGAGGAACACTTAGGAGAGACGGAGGCGATGTCCCAAGCAAAGGACAACTTGGCTACCGAAGAAGGCATGACCCAATCCACACCAAACTTAGGGTATTGTAACATGATAAGGGGCTTGAACTAGGTGAGAGGCTATTTTTTCATTGAGAAGGTGGATCAGGTTCTTTAAGAAAATAATATCCCATATTGCAATGCAATTCTATGGTTAGAAGCAAAATCAGAGAATTGAAATCCTTTGATAGTTTAAAGGGTATTGCAAATTGAAACTTATCCTAGGATACATTGAAATGATTCTTGCATGAGATAGTCATTTGGAGCTTCTCTCTCTTAATAGATTTTGCCTCCTTACCTTCACTTCCTTGGTTGTACCATCCTCTATGAAAAAGGTGATGCAAGCATCAGATCTGACAAATTCAATCAAGACCTGTTTGGTCAATATTGAAGAATCGACCTTTCCAATCCATAATCGGATCGATGAGGGAAGAGAGGCCCTCACTCCAAGTGCCACGTCAGCAGCCTCATCGCCATGTGTCCCACTTCAAAATTCGAGTTAGTGTCCATGTCAGCACCTTGTGGGCTGGCGCGAGTTGGAAGCCAGCACACTCTGTGTGTGAACAAGTTTGGAAAAGGCCAAAAATTGGAAACTCAGGCAGAGAAGGAAGGAGGAATAAAAAGAAAGTAGCAGGAACGACCAACTGATTTTTGAGAAAAGGGTAGAGGCAAATCTTGCGCTGGTCTAGTTGGTCGACCTGACCCGTTGGAAAAAAAATTGAAGGAAAGGTGGAAGTCCAGTCGAGATCTGCGCCTGAAAGGAAAAAGAAAGAATAAGTAGAGAAACGTCCAGTAACTGCAGAAAGAAGCAGAGGTTGGAAGACTGAGAAGAATGAACGAAGAAGAAAACATGAAGAAAGTTCGAGAGAGATACGGGTCCGAGTTGATTGGCTTTGGTGAATTAAATATGGTATTTGTTTTCTTATTTTTATCTTATTTCCTTCAATTAAAATTAAAGTCTTATAAATTAGTGTTTGGAACAATAAAGTGTAATCATAATTTATTTTGAATTTATTGAAGCTTTTATATGTTTGGGCCTCCCCAGTGTGGTAGTCTTATTTGGATTTAATTTGAATTTGTGCTTGAATTAAATTTAATCTGATTATTTAGGTTTGAATTTTTACATGGTGAATTTAGTTCATGTCCTACAATGCCCCCTTTATTAATTAAATTTTAATTCCACTTTCAAATTAATTATTAGAAGGTTCTTGAGATTAATCCGAATTTGAGTCGGATTAGAGTTCATGCATGTTCAAATTTTATTGCATTTAGTTGATTAAGTGTGTTAAAATTTTACATTCGGACTTCCAATTTCTCATTCAAATTAAATTCCTAGAACGCCTAATTTCTTCGGTGAATTTTACTTGGTCAAATTATCATGTCAAAATTAGTTTCCTCTTTACTTCTTGAGAGTGATCGAGAGATTTGAGAGAGGTTTTTTGGGGATTTTTATCATCGAGTTCCTTGATTTAGCTTAGAATCTCGATTCAAAAAATTATTTTCCTATGGTGGCATAAGTAGGCCTTAAAAATCAACCTTACCCGTCATCTGGTGGTCATCAGAGCCTACATCTTACACAGACTTGTGAGGGAGCATCACTACACTAGCTATGCACTAACTTATGGTGAACGACAATATCTTCTACTCCTCCAAAGACAAGATCTTTAAACTTCAAAATGCCGAGATGTGTCTTGATAGACATGGTGGAAACACTGGAAACCCGACAGATTGCAGAGTTGACTTAAAGGCCTAGAAGAGGATTTTGTAGACATTGAGAGGCTACGAGAGAGACTGGTCAAAACAACAAATCTGGCAGATCTGGAGATGGATCCTACTAAGGAGACAACGGGTCAAAATCTTCTTCAATGGAGGAAGAGATGGAGATTTTGTTTGCCAGAGTCTCAGGGCAACGCAGAGAAAGGCGTTGGGTGGTAATCAGAGCTTGGATCTTATACCGACCTGTCAGTTTGGGACCATCATTTTTTCCAGTTGATCACTCTTAAGACATGTTCCATCATATTTCAGTAATGCCTAGAAATAGACCGAGATCTAACCCAGAAGATCTTGAGATTAGAGAATGGAAGAAGCACTCAACAAGGCAAATCTTGAGTTACTTGACATTCAATGAGATCTGAATAAATTGAGGGCTTGGAGATCTTCTAATTCTCGATTTTTGAGAAAAGAAGTGAAGAAAGAGAAAATTCACCGAGATTTGACGAGGAGTCAATTTTCAGTGAAGAAGTTTTGAGTTCTTCAACGACAAACGAACAACCAGATCCACCTGAGCCAGTGTATAATGATTATCCTGACACTGACAGTTTTATAGATGTGTTTTCATCTTTAGAACATAATGGAGATGAGACAGTTGAGCCAGCAACTAAGGAGACAGTTTATGAATCTGTAGCTCAACATGCAATGGAGATTGCACATTAGAACGAACTGATGGAGATGTCTAATCCATCACAGACAAACATGGTTCAGTGGTGGATGATGCGGTGCATCCCATATGTGTTCCTTGCGTCTTTTTTTTTTTAAGTATGTGTTTTAGTTTTATTTTAGCTAGGGTATTTTAGTAATTAGTAATGTTTTTATTTTTAGTATGGTGAAAGCTTATATAAGTTTGTAGCCTCTTGGAGGCAAGAGACGATGAATGTATAATAGAATTGCAAATTTTCGTAAACCTGCAGTGGTGATCTCTGGAGAGAATTCGAGACTGTTTTTTGGTGGAATCCAACACGATGTGAAGTCTCCTCCCTTCTTCCCAGGTAATTCTTCTTCCTCTTCTCTCTTTTTTTCCTTTTCTTCACCTGCTGCCGAGACCCATACTCCCTCCCTGTGACTTTCGTGAACTCCCAAAGCACTTCACCGCTGCCGTGCCTTTGAAACCCCTTCCCCATTGTTGCCGCAGCCCTCCACACTACCCTTTTGAATTGCCATGGTCACCTTTGGCCCCTTTTTCCCTTGTTGCCTCTTCCCTAGCCTTCATCCTTGCTATCGCCTGCCACTAAAGAGCCTTCCACCCTGTCGCAGCCGTACAAAACCACCCATGTGCCTTCTTTTCTCCCTAACATCTACCCCCTTGGCTACCGTTCCCCTCAAAAGTCCTTCTCCACATTGCCATAACCTGTCCTAAGCCGTACAATTAGTGTCGTCTACCCCTAATACCCATCCAAAACTGCTGTAAGTTCTAAGTTCTTTCTTTTTGTTCATTGTAACCCATATCCCATCCTCAATTGACAGTTGTGTCTCTCTGGCCCCCATTTTTTTTTATTTTGTAGCCTTCCATTAACCTATTTGCTATCTTTAACCCCTTTACTACCTTACCTTTATTGCTTAATAGCCCGAATCAATCCCTGTCAGTGTTAGATCTACATATTTGTGGAAATTAACAAGCCCTTTTGTTTCGAGGGATCCCGCTGCGTTTGGTAACTAGGTCTGGATCATAATATAATTGTTTACACTAATTTCCTAGAATCCTGTGATTGTTTGTAGCTTGTTTATATTAGTTAATTGCAAAATATTAATTGATTGATTAATTTCAACCCATTTTAGATTTACAGTGCATTATTTTCATCCCTTTTAATTTTTAAGGAACCATATTAGGCATTTAGGGTTACCCTATCCCTTGTCCTACATAAGTGGACCCCATCAGGGAAGAGTTTAATCAATTTTGTGTTTGGTAAAAAAGAAATTGACATCTACATGATCCAATTAGGGATGGTGAACAAATTTACAAACCATCTCTCCAGCACCAGTCGAATATGACAATGGAGAAATTGGTAGCCAAAAACGCGACTTGACATTTCCCTTAAAAGACAACTAAACTCGAGGACGAGTTTCTTCCAACTAGGAGGGATTAATGCATGCATCGGATCCAACAAATTGGATCGAGACCCGGTTGGTCAAAATCAAAGAATCGACCTTCCCAATCCATAATCAGACCGACGGAGGGAAGAGAGGGCCCCACTCCAAGTGTCACGCTGCCATGGGTCCCACTTCAAATACCGAGTCAGTGTCCACGTCAGCACCTTGTGGGCCAGCTCGGGTAGGAAGCCACCAAACTCTGCGTGCGAACAAGTTTGGAAAAGGTCAAAAATTGAAAACTCAAGCAGAGGAGGAGGAAATAATTGACCAAATCTGAAATTTATGTTCTTCAACCAAGCCCGACTTGACTCGACTTGACTTGAATTTCTATAATAATAGAGAAATTGCTAAATGAGATGAAAATTTATTTCTAATAGAAAATGAAAGTTAAGTTGACTTCCCTTTCTTGTGGGGCTATGGAAAGTGGATGGAATGGGCTAATATTTTTTGAACTTGAGGGTGGCGTACATCTGCTAAAATCGATGGGTCAAAAAATAGAGAGCATAAATAGTGTTTTTTTTTTTTTTTTTAAATATAAAAATTCCAATAGTTTTTTATGTTTTTCCCAATTTTTTTTTTTTTTTAATAATTTGGATTGGGGCGGGTTGGGGTCTAGGACCCCCAACCAAACCCAACTGAATTTATTTTGGTTGGGTCAGTTGATTTTTTAAAAGATATGTATGACCTAGAGCCGAATTTATCCTAGTCAACCTGTGTTGGGTTTGCATGTGGTTAGAAATTGCCACCCCTAGTCATTAGGTTTTTCACAAACAAAACATGAATTGATCACCCCAAATTTTATTTTATTCCAAGTTTTGTTTTGTTATAGGTGCGAAAAGCCATCTTGGAATGTCCTCGAATTTGACTTGGATTTGGTGATGGCCAATCTTAAATCTGTCTTAGAGAAGAACTGAGCACCATGTAATTTGTCAAGCATGTCGTCTACGATCGGAATAGGAAATCGATCCTTAATGGTGATTGAATTAAGGGCACAAAAGTTGGTACAAAATCTCCACGAGCCGTCCTTTCTAATCAATAGTACTGGTGAAGAGTATGGACTTGGCCTAATGATGCCCATGTTCAGCATTTCCTCCACCATTTTTCTCAATTTCATTTTTTTGGAATTGTGGGTATTGGTAAGGCCTCATGTTGACTGGTAGTGCACTTGGTTGTAGTGGTATTTGGTGGTCTTGGTTTCAGGTTGGAGGTGGCTCTTTTGGCTCTCTGTGAACACAGTGCTGAATTCCTGCAATACAACTTCTAAACCTGAGGGCAGGACTTCAGAGCTCTTCTCATTATCTCCACGAAGCTCTAAAGTAAACAAAGTAGTGCCCTTTTGAGCAATTTGTTGCAAGGAATGGAGACTCACGGGTTGGTTGGTTGAAAAGATCTGCCCTTTCTACCGGTATTCCTTTCCATCTAATTGGAATTGCATGGTCATCTGATTCCAAATCACATAGTATCGTCCCAATTATTGAAGCCAATGGAACCCAAGTACTATGTATGAGCCTGATAGGGACTGTGAAAACAGAGTGGTAGAACATTTGAATGACTGGATCTGCAGGTTGATTTTATTGAATTGTTCCTTGCAAACAATTCGATTACCATCCGCAACCATAACTGGAAAGTTTGTAGCGGTGGTAATTGGAAACTTGAGCTGTTGGGTGAGTTTGTCTCTCACAAAATTATGAGTCGAACCCCTCTCAATCAGTATCATAACAGGGTGTTCAAGAAGTCCTATCACTCTCATAGTCTGAAGTGACATCCAACTCTGTAAGGCATGGGGTGATTTTTGGCACTTCTGAACCTTCTGACAATTTGTCGATCAATGCTGCCTCCTCTGTTATTGTCTCGTCATTGTCCTCAAGCTCGATCATCAATAATTGTCTAGGTTTGCATTTGTGCCCAGGCTGGAATTTTTCGTCGCAAAGAAAACAATCTTTTCTCCTACCTTTTCAGAAAAAAGAATACAGTCCTTTCTCCCATCTTTTTTGCATCTTGTTCGACGATAGTTTTCTTACTTCCGGCTGAGTTCCAACCAATTGTGCTCGGTTGGCAGATGATTAGTGGAAGGTTGGGCCAGTTTCACCAGTCTCCTCTGACACTACAGCTCTTCTTTCTTCATCCTTGACAATTCGATAGTGTGCTTCAAGGACTGAAGTTTGAACATCCTCACCTCACTCCTTATCTCTTCTTTTAGACCTACAACGAATGCCCCAAGAGTGCTTTTTCTGGCCGCCCACGTACTCGTGTTGACAGCCTCTTGAACTCCTGTTGATATTCCCGTACCGTCCATTCTGTTTAATCTTTGACAATGCTTCGTTGAAATCTTTGTAATTGATGGGGCCGAATCGAGCACACAATTCATTAACAAATATGTCCCAAGTCGCTTCTCCGAATGTCTGTTCCAACCATTGGTTGGCTGCTTCTCCTTCCAGTAGAACAATGCCGATATCACTCGATGGTTTGCATCCGTTCCCTGATATTTAAAAAATTGTTCAACGCAATTAAGGCATTCAGTTGGTTCAGTCCCCGCATATCTTGGGAAATCCATCTTTATAGAGCGAGGTAGAGCATGCCCTCCTGTCACTGCCGTGTTTTTCCCATGGTGAGTCATTCGACTGTGACCCGATGATTCTGGTGGAACTCGCAGTTCCAGAGTGGCATTAGACAGCGCTCTTAGTGTTTCTTCCAAGTGTTGCAACCGATCGGTGGTTCGCTGGGAACCGTTTTGGACTGCAGTATCCAACTGTCAGATATTATTTCGTTGACATTTCCTTCCAATTTCTCTATTATTTTCCTCGTTGGTGAGTTGCGACATTCTGTTGAATCACGGATCTGATACCAATTGATACGAATCTAGTCAATACGACTGAGAGTCTCGATTCGAGTCTAGAATGAACAGGTAGTCAGAATCGACTGGCAATTCGAGTTTCTGTTTGGTTTATTTGAGTCTCTGTTAGGATCAGAAACATACCACAATTCGTCTTCAATCTGGATCTGAAGCAAACCACGATTTTATTAAGAAGAATAGCTAATCACCGTCCTTACTACTGCTATCATTACATATACCCCATTCTATTACAGATTACACAGAAACTGTCTTAACTACCTCCCTGTTTTATCGTTATTTCCTCCCCTGCAGTTCTTCCAACTGGTTCCTTCTACTGCTGCTAACTGCTTTTATACTTATCACCGCCAAGTATACCAGCAACAGATGGTCCAGCGTTTGGTAGCCCACATGTCCCACATCCAGTCCCATTCGGATGACAAGTCACCTGCTGACTTGTTGCAACAGATCACCTCTTGCAACATTACCTCCTTGTTACATGTTAAAGGGCACATTGCTCTCACACACCCATTATGGAGAGGAAGAGAAAAGGTTGTATTGTATTTTTTTTGTTTACCTTTCAGTTAAAGAAATTCTGTTGGTTTTTTTTTTGCTGGGAATCTTCTTGCTGATTGAAATATTCTTTTTCTCTTTTAATGTATTATAATGGAATTCTTTTTAATTCCTCATGTAGATAAAGGCGGATCATTGGTTGAAGTGCAAAATGAACGGGTGAGTTCTAAGCCATTGAAAGAGAAAACCTCGAAAGCAGAAAGGCGTGCCCTTCAGGAGTCTCAACGTGCTGCAAAGGCTGCATCAAAAAATGCAGGTATTTAGGCATCACAGTTACTTATTTGCATGAAAAGGAACTCTCTTTTAATTACATAAAAAGAAACGATCTTAATTAACCTTTTGAGAAATGGCATTACAATCATGGATTTGGTTTGGTTTGACATGTTATCTGGTGTAACATTCTCTTGCATCACTTTGATTTTTTAGTTACATTGACATGTTAGGTTCTTTATCTTGTTTCATATTGTCGTTGTGCATCTTTTTCTTCAGATACATCCCGTTTATGCGTTCATGTGACATTGGCTGGTTATTATTTCTGCAGTGTCATGTTTTTTTGAAATGATTTCTGGTGTCATGTTTTTTTGAAATGATTTCTAGTAGTGTCACATTTTATGCATGTAACATTTCTAGGGCTTGAACCTTTTACAAAAATTAACTAAAGAAGGGATGAAGCATTTAGTTCCTGACTTTTCATTTATGCATGCAAGCTATTAGAATTTTGAAACTCATGTCACGATGATGATTTGGTTGAGGAGTGCCCTTATTTGAAGCCCAAATCTATGGATGTGGATAGCAATGATGATAGCTGACTGAGCCCCCACAAAATTTGGTTGGAACTTTGATGATTTGATTTTTTTTTCAATGATTTTTTTTTGAAAGGTTCTAAAAAAAGAAATCTTCAACTATTTGATCATCATTATCAAAATCATTTATTCCATTAATCTGGGGTTGACATTTGCATTTGGATTTAGCATGTGTCCTTTTTTATGGGCCGGCTATCTCTTTGATGTCCATAAGACTTGAACTACAACCTTGAGGTTGCAATAATGAGCACTTACCAATTATGCTAGATGTCGTTGGTCACTTGGTTGACCCAACCCAATAATCAACTGAATTTTGTAAAAAAAAAAATTTTAAAATTTTAAACCGATTCGCTTGTTTGACCAACTGAGTCTCTTAGTTGACCTGACTCAATAATTGACCAAGTCTTGGTCTCAGTTTATATATTCAAACTATTTTGATAAAATGGCAAATGAAATTTTGATGGTATCATATGTACAGCTTAATTCTAGTTGATGCAAATATTTTTCTAGATTACATAAAGAAACTCATGCACATGAACTATTTATTACCTGTGATCAGTCGTAGCTTAAAAGACCAATTTTTGAAAATTGACTTAGGTTTAGGAAAAGTTGATCTAACTTATAAATTGTAAATAGCCTCCGAATTTTGTAAAGCTCTTAAAAATGAGGATTTAAGCATAAGGTAAAAGGGAACTTTGAATACTTGACATTTCAAAATTTATTTAAATTAAGAAGTTTGTAACATTGTTACTTGTGCCAAAAAAAAAAAGACCTAAAAAGCCAAAATAATACTAGTGGTATATGCTTCCAGCCTCTCATTATACTGTTTTTGTGTCCAACTTGCACATACGTATTGCTCACCAATGGGGACTCCATTTTTTAGGTGAAGGAAGCAAGCCTACAACTGCTTCTGGATCTGTGCCATCAAATGCCAAGCAGGCTAAAGGTGCAAAGGCACCATCACAAAAGAAAGATGGTGCTTCAGTTGCTCCTTCTGTTGCAGCTTCTGAGAAGAAAGGAGCAGATCGCCCCTCAGAAAAAGATAGGAAGAAAGATGTCCCTCACCCACGTATGCAGTTTGATGATGAGCAACGGGTAGAAAAGGCTAAGAAGCGTGCATTGGTTAAGCAAACTGAAGCAAGAAGCAGAGTTGAATTGTTTAGACATTTGCCTCAGTATGAACATGGAACACAGCTCCCTGATCTTGAGGCAAAATTTTTCAGACTTGATCCAAAGCATCCTGAAAAGCTTGATTCAACGCATACTGAAAAATTTGATCCGATTCATCCTGATGTTTACAAGGTATTGTTTAGAATCCTACAAGTTATATTATCGATCAATCCTCACTTTTTTAATTGGTTAGTTGCTACACTGTGGAACATTTTTGTTCTCCAAGAAATACCCATGTTAATACAGCATGATATTCTCTTTGGAGAAGAAAGGCCAATTGCAACTTGGTTACTGAGAAGTAGGTTCAACAGTGCAAATTTTGCCACAACTTATGGCATCATCACCACACAACTTGTGTGGTTATAATAAGTGCTTAGAATGTCCATTCCTCCTGGAACAACTGAATCAGATGCCAAGTCGCTTTGTGAGTTTGTTTTAACAATTGTACTTTGTTAACATTTTTCTATCGATGATTTCAGGTTGGATTACAGTATCTAGCTGGGGATATCTCTGGTGGTAATGCTCGTTGTGTTGCAATGCTTCAAGCATTTCTAGCGGCCATTAAAGACTACACAACACCTCCAGAGAAGACACTTAGTCGTGATTTAACTGCAAAAATCAGTAGTTATGTCAGGTTTCTTAATGAATGCAGGCCCCTATCAATCAGCATGGGAAATGCAATTAGATTCTTGAAGAGTAGAATTACCAACTTGCCACTGGCTTTATCAGAGTTGGAAGCAAAAACCACACTTCAATCAGACATTGGTCGTTTTATAAATGAGAAGATAGTAATTGCAGACAAGGTTATAGTGAGGCACGCTGTAACAAAGATTAGAGATGGAGATATACTGCTTACATATGGATCATCATGTGTTGTTGAAATGATATTATTGCAGGCACATGAGCTTGGGAAACAATTCCGTGTCGTAGTGGTAGATTCACGTCCGAAGCTTGATGGGCAAAAGTTGCTTCGTAGGTTGGTAGCAAAGGGCCTAAACTGTACTTACACGCATATCAATGCTATTTCTTATATCATG
This sequence comes from Chimonanthus salicifolius, assembly GCA_013350335.1. Classification (NCBI taxonomy): domain Eukaryota; kingdom Viridiplantae; phylum Streptophyta; class Magnoliopsida; order Laurales; family Calycanthaceae; genus Chimonanthus; species Chimonanthus salicifolius. The sequence goes on from CM023539.1 coordinate 35,285,876, forward strand.
CATGAAGTCACACGGGTTTTTTTAGGAGCTTCTTCTGTGCTATCTAATGGAACAGTTTTCTCAAGAGTTGGGACTGCATGTGTAGCCATGGTTGCCCATGCTTTTCGTGTTCCTGTATTGATATGCTGTGAAGCATACAAGTTTCATGAAAGGGTGCAACTTGATTCTATATGCTCTAATGAACTAGGTATGTCTGCCCCTATGACCTGAATCACCTTATGCTAGTGGCAGTACTCTGAACAACACAATCTCTTCCTCAGAAATGCCATTTTGTCACTCAAACTTGGGCTATTGCTTCTTCACAGGTGATCCAGATGCCATCTCGAAGGTTCGTGGGCGGACGGATTTGAAACATCTATATAACTGGGCTGATATTCAAAATTTGCAGCTTCTGAATCTTGTGTAAGTGGTTGGAATTTGGATACTTACAGAGCTTGTCCATTCAAATTTGTTCCAGCTGATTTTGCAATCTCTTTCATATGTTTCTGTAACAGGTATGATGCAACTCCTTCTGATTACGTGTCAATGATCATTACAGATTATGGAATGGTATGCTGTAGCTTCCCCTTTAAGATTCATTTTATGTGTTACTGGCATTAAAGGATTATGCAAATTGATGGCATTCTAGTTCTCACACTGAAGTAGAGCCCCAATTTGCATTTACTGCCCTGTCAGGTAAAAAAAGTGCAGTTTAACTGCATTTTTGTTGTAGCCCTTAATATAACAACACTATGTAAATAAGCTCCATGTTTGCCCTCTGCTAGAACTACCTGATCAGGTCAGAATTTCTTATTATTGGTAACGTGGTGTATTATCTTTTAATACCCACATGATCATCTGATACTCTTCTTATATAAGAAGGGAAGCATATATAAGCTGTCCCAAGTTCTAAGGAACCAATGGTATCCAATGGACACCTACTTTGTGGTCCTTTCATGTCATTTATGTCATCCATTTTTGTTGCAGGTACCGCCAACAAGCGTGCCTGTCATTGTTAGGGAATACCGAAGGGAGCATTTGTTGATATAGAGAGGTCCATTTGTTTGGCAGAGTGTAGGTCCTGGCATCAACCTGTATGCCAAACTTAGCGAGATTGCATGCTTTGCATGATAAGACTTTGGTCTCATCATTTGAGCTTGTGGGGATATTGGTTTTTTTCTTTTTTTTAGTTTCTTTGAATAATGCTCTTTGCCTCATCAAATTTGCTTTTGATTTGAATTTTGTTCCCCTGACAGTGAAGAGTGCGATATTTTCGCCTCTCCGGGCATTTTTGTTGAGGACACTTTCTTACTGCTGTAATCTGAGCTTTTTCATGTTTTATGCTTGGTAGACAATCTCTGGGCCTGTAAATGGACCCAGGTCTAGCCCCAGGCCATCCGGCGTGACCTGATTATTTGTCAAATGGTCAAGCTATTGGGTAAACAGACCATGTCAAATGGATGGGTCTCCTTGGACCTTTGGATGGTCCAGTCAATCGAAAGAAATTTGTGGTGTTGGATACAAACCTGCGCCACACTCAAATATTGGATTTTAACTTTTTATGATACAAGTTTGTTTATCTTAATGGTTAATCAAGCTGAATTTATGGATACACGTGGTAATATACAATGTAACTCAATTATTTGCATGGATTAGGCACATCGCAAATGACTAGTAATGAAATTATGTAGGTCTATATTGCACCATATATTAATGAAGTTCAAATTCATGTGTCTATTTATTTGATCTCGACCAAACCATGTAAAATAATATTAGCTTACAAATTTTAAATTGTTCTTTTAAATACTTGTGGAGTTGTTTAGGCTTGTTACAACGAAGGAGATTATAGTTAAGGATAAACATATGTTGTGAAGTCAATGTGTTATTGGCTTCACATCTACAAAGATACAAAAGTTAAGGGATTCAAAATAATTAAAAATGATCAAAAGTTTGGAGTTTGTAAAACATATCTTGTAAATTGAAACATGAATTGAGGGTAAGCTACATCGCTATAGAATTTAGAATTTAGAATTGAAAATTAAAATGTGATAAAATTTTCGTTGCAGTGAAAATTATCTGCATGCAAACTCATTTCTTAAGGATTAGATACTTTGGACTAGCAATGTAATGTTAAAGGAGACATGTATATGATTTCAAAGCTCTCTAAATTTTGATCACATAAATTATTTTTAATCTCTAAACAAAAATGTTGGGGAAAACCGTTCAAGGAAGGGTGGCAATGGGTCTGGTGGAGATGGATCATGTTAGGATTGTTGGATTGGGTTGGATTATAGGTAATAAGAAATTGTTTGTTTAACTCAGTTCTGACTCAAATTTTTATTATAACTTTGAAGAAATTACAGGAGTAAAAAATCATTTTTCTATAAAAATGTAGATGAACTTTCCTTTAATGTGAGGCATTGAGCAATAGGTTAAGATTTTTTTAACTTGAGTAAGGTACATAGGCTAAAACAGATGGAAAAATATAAACAAATTACTTAAATATATATATATATATATATATATATATATATATATATATATATATATATATATATATATATATATATATATATATATTAATTCAGGTCAAGTTGGACTCCGATTTAGGACCCCTCTATCCAACTCAGGGGGCAAAAATTTGGTGGATCTGAATTTTCGGCCTATATTTTATCTCGGCCGAGATTTTTCTCTCATTTTTTTTTGAAAATCTTGGTGGTTTTTTTTTTTTTGAAAAAAAATCATTTTAAAAAATAAAAAGGCTGTTTTTTAAAAAAATATTTAAAAATATAAATATCAGCCGATATCTAGGCTGATATTCGCCCATATCGGACGAATATTGGCCGAGATATCGCCCGGGCCCACGCCGATATTTGTATTTTTTTTAATAAAAATTAAAAATCGGTTGATATTCGGCCGAATTTTTTTATCTCTGGCCGATACTATAAGTATCGGCCAAGATACCTCGGTTGTGGAAATCCCGAGATATCTCGGCCGATACGCAAAGTATCAGCCGAGATTTCGACCCTTGATCCAACTTAGCCCAAATCTATTTCAGATTGAGCTAAGTTGGGTTGATTTAATTTTTTTTTAAATGTGTATGACACAAATCAAATTTTCACTTCAATCTTTCTTTAATAAATAGGTCATGTTGAGCACAAAATAAGTCACATAGAAGAATTAATCGACGGCTCAACTTGAATGAAGACATTCAAAATTAGTTGGCTTAATCCCAATTGTAGCAATTGCTAACCGATTTCTCCAAACGCAACCTAATATGGGCTCAAGTTTATCTTTATAAAATTTTGTGCTTGGTTCCATCATAGAAAAAAAAAACCTTGATTAAAAATGTTTATTTAATGTGAGATCATAGAAAATCAATTTAATTAAATTTATCAAGTCACTGGTTTTAAAATCTTCATATTTTAATCATGTTAAATACTTGTATAATTCTTATTTCTTTAACATTTAAATTTATTTTAAATCTATAAAATTAGTTTAGTTGGAAAGTATATGTTTGATCGGTGGGCCCTGCAAAACTGAGTATTGTTTGGTTTGGCTATTAATATAGAATTTGATAAAATAATATTGACATACTAAGTTGGAATAGTGGTATAGTGAGCCAGGGGTCGAAATCAAATATCTATGGATTTCCAAAACCGAGATGTCTCGGCTGATACGCATAGTTTCGGCCAAAGATAAAAAAATCAGCTGATTTTTATTTTTTATTTAAAAAAATACAAATATCGGTGGGGGCCCGGTCGAATCTCGGCCGATACGGGCGAATATCGGCCAACATTTATTTTTTTATTTTTTTTAAAAACAGCCTTTTTATTTTTTAAAATGATTTTTTTCAACAAAAAAAGCCACTGAAATTTTTCATAAAAAAAAAAATTGAGAAGAGAGAAAAATCTCGGCCGAAAATTCGGATGCCCCGAATTTTCGACCCTAGTGAGCTCAGGATCCTTATTTTAGCGGACCGGACCTCTAACGGGCCTCGGATGGTGACCATGTGGGCGAATCCGGAATCTCTCAGAAACGGATCATACGATTAAGGGGCCAGGTGGATCCGAACCTTCCCTTTGCAAACTCGAATTTGAATTTTTCGTATGAATCCCTAAAACCAAACCACAAGACATAAAATGTGCAAGAAGAAAAACCGAACATTTTCATGGTTGTGAAGCTTGTCACGATAGTACAACTCCAAACGATTGGTGTGTTAGTCGGGAACCTATCTCAGAAAGTGGGAGTTCTGAGTTTGAATTTCATCTCACTCAAGGGTGTCACTTTTTATGGTTTTACCTATTATGTGTTGATAGGGAGGTTTATATATGTCTCGAAGACTAGTCAGGCAGTCTAAGAGGCACTGGACATTTTCGTCATAGAAAAAATTGTCACCTTAGTGACATTTGAGATTGGCTGGAGATGCAAGTTGGATAAAGTCAAAGTAAATTTTTAATTCAATTTAGATCAAGATGACATAGGTTTTTTTTTTATTTCATATTAAGTATTTAATTCAGTTCATCATAATTTTATGAAAAAGATTTGATAGATAGTAGAGTAATTAACTGTATAATTTTATAAAATCAAATAAAAAAGTAAAACTTAGAAAATGAGATTTTGACTGTGACAATAATGATATTCAATCTATTGCATATTATTTAACTTAAGAAATTATATTACTTAGACTACCCAATTCAGCTTCTCTTGGAGCTTAGGGTGTTGTATGGTAGAGAGCCGATTATAACGATTTGATATTCATACATTACGAACGCAATGATGCAAAGTTGCTTTGGAGATAGGCGGCGTAGGGCCCACACACTTAAACTCCTTAATATATCAATCATAAAGAGCCCCTGAAATCTTAGCCAGTCTAGGACCTATAGATTTTATGGAATCTCAAGGTCGGCTTTACAATGATTTAAAAACTGAACCAAACCAATCCTCATTCCTATCTTCACACAGTAAACAGATGCTTTTAGGTCATTTCAAGGCCAAACTCCTTCCCACTCTCTCATCCTTTATATATATCATATACGCTTGGCAAAATTTAACTCCAACTCAAATTCCCACCTAAATTCAACTGGTGTAAATAGTATGGGTCTTAAACTTTTTTTTTAACCTCTTTATTAAACAGTTCAAGTCAACTTGAACCAACTAATATATGGATAGGGTTCGAATTGACATGAATGGGCCTTAAATGGGTTAGAATCTGCATAATATTTAATTTGGTTTGAGATTTAAAAAATGGATTCAATACCTCATGATCTCGTACGGTATATCGGCAATAGGATACTTATCGGCTGTATTTTAGACAACGCATGTTCTAGGCAAGGATGTTGTAAACATTGGTTTGGGTCTGACTCATTAGATTTGTCACCACTCAACCCATCTATAAATACAATAGTGAAAACATAGGGTTGAATTTTTTATCACCGAAAACTATTTTATAAATTGCAATACATTATATTTGAAAGTAAAAAAATAAAATAAAAAAATAAAGGGTTTGTACCTAGCTATTCAATTTAGAATAAATAGGACATATTTTGGTTCTGCAGTTCAATTGATTTTATATATTTTTTTATGACCAAGGTGTACAGGTTTCGTAGAGCACCCGATTAATCTTTAAGACATGTGCAAGCTTCTCTATCCACACAAATCAAGTAAGTGCACGAGGAGTGACCCTTTGAGGTGGAGTGAGAATCGAACTTCTTTAAGTGGGCTCTTGGCTATCACTCCTTTTTCTTTCAACATGTGTGTACCTTCTTTTCTTTTTCTTTTTTCTATTATGTGATATTTAAAAAAGGAACTAAATGAATAAATAGATCTAAATAAATATGGATTTGATTATTAGAAGTTGATCAACCTATTTAATAAATAAACAAATACGTTAACTGGTTTATTTTTGAAGGGTAAAAATTTAAAAGATCAACGCCTATATGATAAATAAACAAGGTGATGACCAACGTGGTAGGTTGTGGGGTATTATCATGAGCAACTAAGTGGGGCCACCAAAATGGGCGGTTATGGTACTAATAGAAAGATCTTTTTAAGTATGTCACCCAGGAGGTGATCCAGCTGCACCTTCCAGTATAGCTACCTTGTTACGACTTCATTCCAGTCACTAGCCTCGTCTTGGGCATTAATTAAGGTGATTTTTTGCCACATAGTTAAGGACAAACCTTTCTAAGAGGCTCACCACTCAGGGCACGTGTGATCATGTAACTATTTTCCACTTAGTAACATTACCCATGAGTCCTATGGGGCCCATAAAGGTGGGATCCAATACATACAATATATGGACATGATGTTTCTCTTAAAAAATTTAAATCCATTAGATTCGAAAAGTCATGATTTTCAAGAGCAAAAAATTAATAGTCAAAATGGTATTAATTTTGAATTAATTTTTAATTCAAGACTGAGATCAACTCAGAATAGATTCAAATTGAATACACACTCCAGGAAGAGATAGTAGATTTTTTCATGAGTTTAGAAGTTAATAAATGAAACCAGATTTATGATGAACTATACGTTTATCTTTAGCACTACATCAATTGTTCCCATTTCACCGTGTAATCACACAAATCTAAATGAGGAATTTAAATATCAGTCTAAAATTAATATGGCCAAATACAATGTATTGGATGATATCATGTTTGTGATACGCAATTAGATTGGCTCAAAAAGTGTTTTTTGATAATAATAAAAAAAATATATGATATCGTTAATATATAGGTGATATATATCGCCTTAACGATATCTTGACCGGTATTGACGATACATGACTGAATCCATCATATACTATGCATATCTACCAAAAATGTATTTGAAGAATTAAAAACAATATGAAGCTCACTATCATATCATTATTGAAATAAAATTTCGTCAATCGATTAAAGCCTAAAAGTTTAATCAGAATACAAAATGATTAGTCAGAATGAAATTGGTGAATGGGTCAGTGAATGACAGTGTTGGTCTCTCCTCTAGGGTTACTCCTACTCATCATCTGGTTTGGTTTCCTCTCTCTGTCCGGGGAACAAAACGCCTACCAATTTCTCTAACGGAATATCATGTCAATGACTGTCGATGGGTCAAATGGCCCTTTCAGGAACATTATCTACTTAAATAAGGATAAATAACCTATTTAATAAATAAACAAATAGGTTAACTGGTTTACTTTTGAAGGGTAGAAATTTAAAAGATCAACCTATATGATAAATAAACTAAGGTGGCCACCAACGTGGTAGATTGTAGGTAGGGCTGCAATTCGGATTGGACGGGTCGGGTTTTAATAAACCCAAACCTAACCCATGTCACAACACATTGAACCTGACCTGACCCGACCCGAATTAAAAATCCGATTTAGTCAACCCGACCCGACCCGAGTTTGTAATACCTTCGACCCGACCCGAGTTTGTAATACCTTCAACCCGACCCGACCCTACTGTCACCCTCCTTTCAGCTCTGTTTGGATGCATGGAAAGTGAAGTACTTTCATGAAAATAACCATTTTCTAACAAAAATTAGTAATGGGTTAAGCAAAAGTTGTATAAAATCCACAGGAACCAATACCTAAACATCCACAGATTTATAAACAAAAGTTGTATAAAGAAAAAAAGAAGGACAAAATATGAAAAAAAAAAAACCAGATCAGAAAGAGAAAAGGAGACGTGGGTTTTGAAGACTGCGTCCCAAATCTGGGCTTTGATCACCTTGCCATCAACCTTCAAGCTCCGAAATGCGAACTCGACGCCGATGGTGGACTTAGACTCAAGGCTGAACTCGTTTCTAGTGAATCTTGAGAGCAGATTCTACTTCCCGACTCCCAAATAAAATAGAGAAACTCACCTAGGTCCGACTGGGAAGAAGAAGAATAATAAGGAAGGGGGTCACAGCTCGGCCGAGAGATAGAGGTGAAGAAGAGGCAAAGCGGCGATGAGATTGGGAGACGGAGAAAAAAAACTCGCCGAAGCTCTAGGGTTGAAAAAAACGAATGGAGGTTTTTATATTAAGTTAAAGAAATTTCGGGTCAGGTCGGGTCGAGTTGAAATTTAAAGACCTTAACCAGACCGACCCGAATTTTGTGCGGGTTTTTCTTTTCTCAACCTGACCCGACCCTATGGCCCGACTCTTGTAACCCAACCCGCATGATTTCCCCTATTGGGTCATGCGGGTCGGGCCAAAACCCGACCCGAGTTGTAGCCCTAGTTGTAGGGTATTATCATGAGCAACTAAGTGGGGCCACCAAAATGGGCGGTGATGGTACTAATGGAAAGATCTTTCTAAGTATGTCACCCCTGAAAAGGAGGTAATCTAGCCACACCTTCCAGTATAGCTACCTTGTTACGACTTCACTCCATTCACTAGCCCCACCTTTGGCACTGATTAAGGTGATTTTTTGCCGCATAGTTAAGGACAGACCTTTCTAACAGGCTCACCACTATCCATTTTGTGAGTTCCGTTCCCAAGTGCACATGGTAATACTGTGAAACTTAGGGCATATGTGATCATGCAACTATTTTCCCCTTAGCAACATTACCCATGAGTCCTATGGGGCCCATAAAGGTGGGGTCCAATACATAAAATATGTGGACTTGAAAAGTATTTTCAAGATGATGCTTCTCATAAAAAAAATGAAATTCATTAGATTTGAAAAGTTATGATTTTCAAGAGCAAAAAATTAATAGTCAAAATGGGATCAATTTTGAATTAATTTTTAATTCAAAGTGAAATCAACTAAGAATGGATTCAAATTGAATACAGATACAATTTAAGGTGGTAGATGAGTGTGAGAAGAAGAGGGTATTGATTTGGACTCCAGCAGGAGATAGTAGATTTTTTCATGAGTTTAGAAGTTAATAAATGAAACCAGATTTATGATGAATTATACATTTATCTTTAGCATTACATCAATTGTTCCTATTTCACCATGTAATCACACAAATCTAAATGAGGAATTTAAATATCAATCTAAAATTAATATGGCCAAATGCAATATATCCAGTGATATCATATTTGTGATACGCAATCAGATTGGCTCAAAAAGTGTTCTTTTATAAAAAAAAATATGATGTCGTTAATAGATAAGTGATATATATCGCCTCATATCTTGATCAGTATTGATAATACATGACTGAATCGGTCATATACGATGCATATATACCAAAAATGTATTGAAGATTAAAAATGAGTAGCCATTTAGACACCCAACTTTTCTGTTAGGAAACACCATTTTTCGAAATTTAAAGTGAAATTATCATTTTACCATTCCGATGTACATTCAGATGATAAAAGATTTTTCAAAATCGAAAGAGCAAAATAGTAATAATAATACAATATGAAGCTCCCTATCATATCATTATTGAAATACAATTTCATCAATTGATGAAAGCCTAAAAGTTTAATCAGAATACCAAATGATTAGTCAGAATGAAATTGGTGAATGGGTCAGTGAATGACGGTGAAATTGGTCTGTTCTCAAGGGTTACTCCCTGCGCCATAGCTACTCCATCATTTGGTTTGGTTTCCTACTTACCTCTCTCTGTCGGGGGAAGAAAACACCTACCAATTTCTCTAACGGAATATCTTGTCAATGACTGTCGATGGGTCAAATGGCCCTTTCAGGGACATTGTCTACTTAAATAAGGATAAATAACATATATAATATGGAAGTAAGGAAGTGTTAGCTGTTTGTAATGATGATGTGAAGCTCATATGCTTAACAAGGTCTGCCTTGATTACTAAGACAAATTCATGGAGGAAGTAGGGAGAGTAGGAATTCCCTTGAGAACTTGGCATCCTGTCAACCACCCCATTCTTAACTATGTAAAAAATAAAACGAGAAGAAGAAAAAGAAATGTTCTAAAATTAAAAATATAAAAATGCCCATCATTTCTAATGACTTGAAGTTGAACAAGCAATTGGATTCCTTCTTTTCTAAAGTAAGTGTCAACAAATATTTCGTCACGTCTCAGCATCTCATTCATGTTTGTTGCAAATGAAATAAAAAATTATATAAAATTAGTTGAATTATAAGCATGAATCTTCTTTCATTTTTAATATGTTTTAGAATAGTAGAAATTGCCAAAAGACAATAATATAAAAGTCTCTATTGGACTTCCTCCAATGTGACTTGATATATGTTAAACACATGAGTAGAATTCACTCTTAAAAACCTTCAAAAGTCCATTGGTAATGTGGGACTTATTCTAAAATTCTCCCTCAACGTCGAGCTTGAAGATACTCGACTCTTCTCCTCCACGCAGGGCTGAAGACATGAATCCGTTCCATCCCTGTGGTACTCCCGCTCTGATACTATGTTAAACACATGAGTAAAACTCACCCTTAAAAACCAGTTGTTAAGAACATGGTGCCCATGTGCTTATAAACTTGACATTTTAAAGGCTACTTGCGATGTGGAACTTATGCTGACAATATCGAGACGACAAGACACTTTGAATAGATTTGGGACGTGTGATATAAAGAAGACTAGATGTATAAAGTTTTACTCATGTCTCATAATTTTATTTCTTGATTTTGAACTTTTAAAATAGCCAGCAAGATTAAAATGGCTCCAATTTGACGCCCTATATTTTGAATGATCCACAATTTATTAATTTGACGAGAGTCTAATTAAAAGTCCCACTGAAAAATTCTCGCTAGCCTAACTCATTGTACATATGATCTTCCAATATGATTTTTTTTCACATCAACAACGAAGTGTTAGAACCATCTAATCAATGGTCTAGATCTTCAGACCATGGGTGCCACTTGCATGAATTACAAGTTGAAGAAGGGATCAACTGTTGTTTTTCTTTAAAAAGCATCAGACTATTATTGCATGCAGGGAAGATAAGAAGATATGTTGGTGACGATATTAGGCCTCAAAAAATAATTATTTTACTTTGACAACACTCTAAAATTCAGCTTGACCAACACCATGGCCAACCAGACGACCCCTCTGTAGATAGAGACAGCTCTGAAAATGCCTTCATTTCTCATATATATGATATCGTCGTCCATCAACTACTCAACCAAACACTATCCTAGCAAACACTATATAAAGAAAGCAGAGATCTCACTTGACCAGTACCAAGGATTAATTCTCCAAATCACTATCTTATCTGCCTATTTTGACAAGAAAAAGATTGTAAAAGATGGCTGCTTCTCATCTTCAATCACCATCTTCTATAGTAACTTTGTTCTTTGCACTGTATGCTCTGCTTCTCTTGCCTGGTCTAACATACGCAAAGCCGAAGATCAGACACCATACATTCGATGTGCGTCCCACATTCTTCAACTATCTATCTATTTACACACATTGGGTAACTTTATGGGGAGTGACCCTTTGAGGTGGAGTGGGAATCGAACTCAAGACTCCCAACCATCACTCCAACCCCTGAGTTAACTGATGAATAGTACTCAACACCAACATTTTTAATATAATGCACTCAGTGTTTTAGTTGTATTTTTTTTTTTTTTTTTCAGGTAAGGATGCAAAATGTGAATAGATTGTGCCAGACTAAGAGCAAGGTGACTGTTAATGGGCAATTTCCGGGGCCCAAGATTGTTGCTAGGGAAGGTGATCGGGTCATTGTTAAAGTGATTAACAATGTCAAATACAATGTCACCCTGCACTGGTAGAATAATCTCACCAACTTCTCAATTTTCATATCATTGAAAGCTGCTCTGCTTTCTTTCTTCCCCTGTTCCATATGCTGTTCTGGGCATTGGTGCATTGGAAGAATTTTTTTCCCATGTTCACTCATTCTGAATTAAACTTGTATGGATGTGATCACAGGCATGGAATTAGACAGCTACAAAATGGATGGGCAGATGGACCAGCATACATTACTCAGTGCCCAATACAAACCGGTCAAAGCTACGTCTACAACTTCACCATCACTGGCCAGAGGGGAACACTCTTTTGGCATGCTCACATCTCATGGCTCCGATCGACTCTCTATGGACCCCTCATCATTCTTCCAAAGCGCAATGTCCCGTATCCATTCGCCAAACCATACAAAGAATTCCCCATCATCTTTGGTCTGTAGATTGAATTCACACTCGATAGATGAAAGGATGTAAAGGGGTCAAATTCCGATTGGATGGGGATGCATTTACATCCATTTTGATCTTAAGTTACATTATCCGAATCCTGTCGATCTGAATCCTAGCCCGACTTTGAAATTTGTTGAACTTGGGCCCGGTTGAAATCTGACCCATGTTGCTTCAAATTTGGAAGTCAAGTGAATGTGACATCCAAATCTGTATTTGGATGACAGAATTTAATGGGCTTGCTTCAAATAGGATCCTTCAGGATTATGGATGGATGGATTATTGAAGTTCCATTTGCATCCTCAGATAGAAGTCAATGGTTTAGTCAATTCATTCAAGTGACTGGTTAACTGACATGAAGATTGATTTTCAATTACAGGTGAGTGGTGGAATGCAGACACTGAGGCTGTCATCAGCCAAGCTTTGCAAACTGGTGCGGGCCCTAATGTCTCTGATGCATTCACCATTAATGGACTCCCTGGCCCACTGTACAACTGCACAAAAGGTACCGACTTTAATTCCATTTTCCTAAAACCAAAAACTCTAGATTAACATTGATGATATTACTACTTAGGGCAATAATGCAATTTAAGAATTTGACATGAGGCATACAGTTGAGAAATTGGTTTTTCCGGTCCAACTTGTTGATCTGGGCTTCAGCGATGATAGGCCCATCCAAGTAATGCTTGGGCTTCTCTCAGTTGATGAACTGGGCCAATTTTAGGCTTTTACTCAATAAAACAAAATTGAAGCTCGTTTGTCTTTTATCAGATACATTCAAGTTAGGCGTGGAGCCTGGAAAGACTTATCTCCTCCGTTTGATCAACGCTGCACTCAATGATGAACTCTTCTTCAGCATCGCCAACCATACCCTCACCGTCGTCGAAGCAGATGCACTCTATGTGAAGCCCTTCAACACCGATATCCTTCTCATAACACCGGGCCAAACTACCAATGTCCTCCTCAAGACAAAATCCAGCTCACCCAATGCAGCATTCCTCATGGCAGCTAGACCTTATGCAACAGGCCTTGGCAAGTTTGACAACACAACAACCGCCGGAGTCCTTGAATACCGACGGCCCAATTCCTCATCTACATCGAATATAAAAAAACTCCCACTATTCAAACCAACTCTTCCAGCACTCAATGACACTTCCTTCGCGGCAAATTTCAGCCGCAAATTACGTAGCCTGGCCAATACTCAATTCCCAGCCAATGTGCCCCAAACTGTGGACCAGCAATTCTTTTTCACCGTGGGCCTGGGTTCGAACCCATGCCCGAAGAATCAAACATGTCAAGGCCCCAGTAATAGCACCAAGTTTTCAGCTTCAGTTAACAATGTCTCATTCATCCTACCAACCACAGCCATCCTGCAGGCCCACTACTTCAGGCAATCCAACGGTGTATACACCACTGACTTTCCCAAGAAGCCTCTGATTCCGTTCAATTACACTGGTGTCAATCCTAACAGCACCACGATAAGCACGGTGAGCAATGGAACAAAGGTGGTGGTGCTTCCTTTCAACACGACCGTCGAAGTGGTGATGCAGGACACTAGCATTCTTGGGGCAGAGAGCCATCCTTTCCATCTCCATGGCTACAATTTCTTTGTCGTCGGCCAAGGCTTCGGAAACTATGACCCAAACAAGGATCCTGCCAACTTCAATCTCATCGACCCCGTCGAGAGGAACACTGCTGGAGTACCGTCCGGCGGTTGGTTGGCCATTCGTTTTCAAGCTGACAATCCAGGTTGGTTAATTTAATTGAACAATTGTTCGCTCATTCTCCCAAAGGAATGTTTGATCCTTGTTTAGCATGGCATGTACAAGGTACCAGTACAATGGTGTCAGGGCTACAACTCGAGTTCAACCGAAGCTTCTGAAGAGTACAAGCAAAACCTGCTCTCATGATGAATGAAACATTTATTGGCCCAAGCCCACCTACGCCAGACCGGTCATAACCCAAGTTGGGTTCATGTTGGGCCTGGCACAAGTTGCTCCCAACATAATTATTTTCTAGTGTTTATATGAAATTGATAGGGATACCGGTGTTTATAATAATAAGTGACATCTAAATTGTCCTTTTATCATTTATCATAAACTAAATGGTGAAAATGTACGGTAATGCTCTCTCTTATTGGAAAACACCAGTGTTTCTATCGATTCCCTTCCGTAAAGTTTGATCTAGATATTGTTGATATTAATTTCTCCTTGTTCTGTGATGGAAACAGGTGTATGGTTCATGCATTGCCATTTTGATGTCCATCTGAGTTGGGGTTTGAAGATGGCATGGTTGGTTTTAGACGGGAAGCTGCCCAATCAGAAGGTGCTACCTCCACCCTCCGATCTTCCCAAGTGTTGACTCCGGCCATCGGATTGAGAGTTTTTTTTTATTTTTATTTTTGGTTTTTTTAGGGAAATCTATATGTTAAATTAAGCCTTGTATGAGCAGAGGAATTGCTAATGTTGAGTGAGAGTGTGAGAAAGTAGATGAGAGATTTAAATCGATGTTAATAAAACCGGCATTGCTCTTTCATCAATCACTCATTGCATCCGTCTTTGTAGTTGGGCATGGCTGGTAATTTGTACGAAATTGCAGAAATTTAAGCTGAAGTAGATTAGAAAGAGCATAAAATATGTTGGACTAACAAAGGGCATAAGTAAATTTCGTGTAGGTCAGGAATCAGTCTAAGAAAGTGGAAGTCCTGAATTCAAATCATATCCCACTTCAAAGGGTAACTCCTCGTAATTTTAACTCCGTGTGTGAGTAGAGAGGTTGTATACGACTCAAGAACTAGTCAAATGCTCTAAGAGACTCTGAACACCTCAATTTTAGAGGGGTAAAATTGCCTATTGACATGCCAATATATTAAAATTCTTAAGCGAGAGAGGCGGAATAAAAATCTTTGACTTCTCTCAAAGAGTTAATATAAAAAATTTATATACAACTAAGTAGATTATGTGTAAAATCTATATTTAATATAAATATTTGAGACCATTACTTGGCTCCACCTACGTTGAGAGAACTGCAATGTGATTCTTATATTTTCACCCATATTGGTTTAGAACAAAAGAAAAATAAAAAGTAAAGAAATTGAGAGTTTTCTTTTTTTTTATTCTTACATCAAATAAGATCTTTTTGTCAAGAGCATAGACATATTTTCCTCTTCTTCCAAAAAAACTTTTCTTATAAAGAAGATTAAAAAAAAAAAAAATTAATGAAAACAAGAGGGACTTCTATAGCTTGGCGAGATAACATCTTATTGATTTTTTTATAAAAATAAATTTTTTGATGCAAAAATATATATACCGTGTCTTCATGACTAGACACGATATCGGAGTTTCTAACCTCTATTGGAAAATATAGATTGTACTAAACATAAAATTTCTTACCAAATTAATTTCTTAAAAAAAATACAAAGAGCTGCTTATTGGAGTAAGAAGGTTTGTCTAAGGTCTAAAAAAGTGTGGCTGACTGGCTAATTTAAAATTTCCCTATGATGAATCTTTAATTTTGTAACCTTACCAACATTTTAGAACTCTTACTTCATCATGGAATGTGAGGCTTGTGTTGTTGTTAAGGTTACTTAAACTTTATTTCCCTTTCAAGCTTTCACCCTTTCGGATTGGATGTGGAAAATGAACCAACCAGCATCCTTAACCAAATATTTTGTCCATTTTCAACTTTCATCAACATTGTCAATGGTCCATTCTCCTACTATTATTAAACCAACATAAAACGTCAACAAATAAATAACAATTAGTTTGGCATAAAATTATAATGGGCCTATAAACCAATAAGAGAATCCAAGCTTGTCAAGTTTGAGGAGCTCATCCTGGAGTCAAAATCTCGGGTGACCAATACGGGACGCTGATACGCCTGTAATGGTTCGATCAATACTATTCTCTCTTCTCTTCTTCAATCACCATCTTTCTATGTAACTTTTTTACTATTTTACAGTCACTTAGATATTTAAATATAATTTTGAAGTTACGAAAAATAAAATTTAAAATATTTTCATTTTTTTGGAAAAAATACTAAAAATTCCATAAAGGGAGAAAATAAAGTCTACTAATTTTCTCCCAAGTAATGACCATTTTCAGTTTTTGATCAATTTTTTTGAGTTTTGACTCTTAAATAATATAATATTCAATAATAAAGTGTGAAATAAAAAATTATACTTCAATCTCTATTTTTGGCGCGTAGCTCTCTGAGTCCTCTTTCCAACACCTCTGAAATCACATCAATCGGAGTTTGTATGACAAAGTTATGGCTATTTTACTAAAAGTACAATGTATGTCATTTACTAACCGTTATGTATCGGTGAGCCTGTTATGCATAGATGGGTAGTGTGCGATACGCTACATATCGACCGATATTTTTAACTATGATCTCATCGTAAACATTATATTCGCTTATAACAACAATGGCCTTTGTAGTGGCCATCATTTAATTGAACAAAGTTTTATAATCATCATGATTTATAATATGGTCAAATGAAAAAGTAGCTTGGAGAAGTCGATTCTACATAGAATGATAATGATTATGAATTTATAATGTAAATTGATAACATTTCATGTTTAGATGGATACCAGTAATAACAATAATAATAGGATGCAAATGCTGATGGCATTTGGCAAATATCCATAAATTTAATCTATTTTAAAATTCTTAACTTTCAATTGTGCCAATAAATGAATGATCCAATTAATAATAATGAGACCAATGGTCCAAAAAAAGGGTAGACAGGTTTCTTATATTGGACACAATTTAGAAGATCCACCCTAATAGTTTGGTGCCCCATCCCATCTCCAAAACATGATCCCATGCATAGAAAATATTTAAAGGTTAAAGTATGTTTTGGATTTAGTTGCTTAAGGAAAGCTAGGCAGCATAGAATAATAATATTAAATGGCCAATCAGGTAAGGTTACTTACCCAGCATAAGAAAATAGCCATAAAATGCCTTCATTATTCTTATCTAATATGATAACATCACCTATTTACCTAATCAACCAAACACAATTTAATGATCACAGATTGGCACCAAGGATTGATATACTGGGCCTTTAGTGGGCCTTTAATGAGTAGACAAAAGAAATTGGTCATAATATGAACATTTTGACTTAATTTTAAAATGAAGTTTGGCTAAAATTCAGGAGCTTTGGCGAAATGGGCCAAAGCATGGACTCAATTTTGGCCCAGTCCATTTTCTCAATATTTCTGATATTGGACCGGCAAGTCCATTGAATCAATCTGGAAAGGGCAAAATTTCAACAAATATTAATAAAAAAATTTAATCAAACGATATTCATTATTCAAGTCAAATGAAAGATATATATAGTGTGTATTGTGCTGACTTGTTTTAAGGAGAGATATCTAGAAAAATGTGTCTATCACTAAAAATAAAAATATAAAAATGTGGTATATATATTTACGGTTTGCACCTGCCCAACTCAAATTAAAAATGAGTCAGGCTTTTTGTTTCAAATCCAATGATATTCTTAAATAAGTTGGTCGAGAAAGTTTTTGCTAGCGGGATTCACCATACTCCTTCCATTTTTTGATGGTTTATCCATCTATATCAATAGATCTCTGGTCTGCCTCGCGTGGGACCCTCCTCTGGCCAGTTTCTTCCGTTGCTGCTTGGGACGATCGAAACCCGATTTTGTGGGTTTTTTTCTTAAATCCTAGTGAATCCTACACTTCTGAACGTAGGATCAACACCACCATGATCGCCCCTGGCCCAGCTCTCTACGTCTAAGGAAGACTTTGGGTTTTGGTCAACAGTGGGGCGCTTTAACTGATCTTTTTCCCTCTCTACAAGTCGTTCAGTGGATCACATCCTCCGAACGATTTTTTCGTTCAGTGATGCAGCGTTTTTAATTGGGGCAAAAGTGTAATTTTCATCAACTTTTTGAAAACGGGTGTGTAGGAACAGATTTTTCGAGTGTCTATATGGCTATGAAAATGGGTGTCAAAGATTAAAAATCAAAATTCATTTCAAAGATTCCATCCTCAATAGATAAAAAGGTGAGTAACAAGACAATTTTGTTCAGACCACTATGAAAAGTATGGCTTAACCCGTGACACTCTTGTCCAATGCAATAACGGTTTTTTTAAATAATTTCACACATTTTGGAGTTTATTAAAATTTATTTTCTTAAATCTACTTAGATATATCAAAATAGTTTTGAATTTAGTATAAAATTTCAAAGTCTTTATTGTAATTTAAAATATTATTCTTAGCTGAAATTCGGACGGGTTAAGCCAGATTTTAATAAACTCAACCAAATTCATGTCAAAACTTATTGAACCCGATCCGATTCGAATTTCTGATCCAACTCAAACCGAGTGCTCGTTCGATCTGACCTGAGTTCTAGCTCTAATCTCTACTGTTTTATAACTTGATGCACTCGAGTTGTGTCGGATTACGTTAGATTGGGTTGGGTCGGGTCGGATTGATTTTAAATTTCTCAATTCAACCCGACTCGAATTTCATATGAATTTTTTTTTCTGAACTTGACCCGACCCGAAATATACAAATACATAACCCAAACCTACTGATTTCTCATATTGGATCATGTGGATCAAGTTAAAACTCGACTCAAGTTTCACCCCTAGATTCAATGAAATATTTTATAGTATAATGACAAATAAAAAATTATTTTAATATTAAAATAAAATTAAACAAATATTTTATTTGATATGACTAATTATCTCTAAAATATATTCTATTAAAGAAAAATCTGCCTGGGTGTTCGGTAAATGGTTTTTACATTATGTGCATCACTGCTTATGTGATTTATATGACTTGTACAGATTTTTTAAGGCAGTACCTGAAAAGTTTTGGTAGCACTTTTTTTCTCAGCCTAGAGTCTTCGATGTGGTACATTGAATTGTCCCTCTTAGGGTAATTTCGGATTTTTCACTACTGCAATACAAAATATTTTTATAAGTATATATATTATAAAACATTAAGATATAAAAGTCGGATCAGCTGGTCGGGTTGAGAAGTCAAAAACCCGGATTGAATTCAGATCGAGTTGGGTTGAGAGATTTTTAAGTTAACCTGACCCGATCAAACCCGACCCGACCCGTTAAAAAGTAGGCTAAAGTAGATTCAAAATACAGGTCGGGTAGAGTTTCGGGTTGAGTCAAGTTATAATTTGAGTCGAGTCGAGTCAAGACGTCCGGGTCCAAAATCGGGTTGGGTTCTATATATTAGTAATTCGAGCCGGGTTGGATTTTAAAACACCCGACACGACCCGGCCTGATTTCAGCCCTACCATTAATGATATTCATGTGACATCACTAATTACTTCTACCATAAATCATGCAAATAGTACAATGACATGCGTTGATAAATGTAATTTTGGTTTATAGAAATAATACAATGTTAAGCGCTTATCCAAATCAGTGAAAACCAACCCTCTTGGAATGCTCAATTAATTCACAATATTTGATTTGATAACGTGAACAATACCATATGCTGAATACCTAAAGGGGCTGAGGACATATGCTATAATATGGAGTGAAACAAGCCCATCAACTATTTCAAATACTTTTAACTAGTCTCCACTGTCCTTGGAACACCTTTGGAATTTCGATTATCCGAAAAAATTAAATGTTCTATGTGAAGATTATTACTATAATTTTAATTTGCGGCATTAAAATATGTTAATTTAGACTATAATTAATTCTAATGAAATAATTTAGATTGTGAGAGATTATGAATATTTCTGAACTTAGAATCATGAGTTATATATTAAGATATTAATATATCCGTCAAGAATCATTGACGTAGTCTATAAATTTAGATCTTATTCAGTACAATAATATAATGATTGTTTCTTTACTATGGTATCAAATGTTACCCACTTAATGAATTTTCCTTAAAAAACCTAAAAAATATATTAATATTAGTGGGCATTTAAACAGTTATGGTTTATTTGGGTTTAGTTTTTTGGATATTGATATTTACACTGTCAAATTTACCCATGGTACACCAACTTTCTCATTTTTCTAACTTTACCCTCACATGAGAGACACCGGAAAGAGTTTCTTACCACTTTTCAAACTTTGAATTTTATTACTCTAAATTGATATTATTTTTTTTAATTTATGTGTAGGAAACTGCGGGATACTCAACGTAAAATCTCTACAGGTGATCTCACTATCCCACATGAGTGTAGCTCAACTAGTTATCTTCCCCCCCATCAAGCGGGAGATTGCGGGTTCAAGCCCAAATGACCTAACCTTCTAAATTGATATTATAAAGTCATAAATATCATTAGTTCAAATTTATTAATAATTATTTCAATTTTTAAATATCATTTTTACTTGTATTTTTATTCATCATTTTTTAAAATATTATATTTTCGGTATCATCCTGATAGTATCACCTTAAAGTTTTCAAATTTTAAAAATATTTCAATATTATCATTAGTCAATAAAAGTTGTGGACGCCATGGATCCATGTGGTTCCACTCCCCTGGATAAGCCGCCTCCCTTCGACAGTCCGCACAATTGAAAATCAATTTGACAATTTGGTATGAACTATGAACGACCAATGCCACGAACAAGTCAGTGGACTTGCATTCTACTTTTGAATTTTAGAAAAACTTCCTTCAACGTTTTGTCAAGGAAATAACGGATATCCATGGTGGGCCCATTTCTTAAAGTGAGTCATATGGTTCTGTCTGTTGTGGTCATAATTAATTAATCTCAGTCCAAAATTAATCATTGAAAATTTTAAAACCGATCAATCACTCAAATCATAATAGAGAAATTATCCACGATAATATTAAAAATCATATCAAATCAAATAATATAATCTTCTCAAATTTATGCTCAAAGTTTGAGGTTTACAATTTCAATGAGAAAATAATAATTTCTAAAAATACCCAAAATAAAACCTATCACAGGTTCATCAAAGAAATGAGCCGATCTGATTTTAGTTTCGATCACTATTAGATGTCACAAATAGAGAGGGATGGTCAGACCTGATGTACCTTGAGAGACATTATCTTCTCTCGTATATAAAACTCCTCTCTCGCACCCTCAAATTCCTATTCTTCTCTTTGAGATAAAATAGGACTCCTTTTTTTCTCTTTCATTTTCTTTCACGTGGACTGTCAACGTTTACTTTGTCTAACTTTTGCAATTCCTCCTTTTTCATACTAGAACAATTTCCGTTGATGTACTCGAGTTGTGCCGGATTACGTTAGATTGGGTCAGATTGAGTTGATTTTAAATTTCTCAATTCAACGTGACTCAAATTTCATATGGATTTCTTTCATCAACTTGACTCAACCCAAAATATACAAATACATAACCCAAATCTACTGATTTCTCATATTGGATTATGCGGATCAAGTTAAAACTCGACCCAAGTTTCACCCCTATATTTAATGAAATATTTTATAGTTTAATGACAAATAAAAATTATTTTAATATTAAAATAAAATTAAACAAATATTTTATTTGATATGACTAATTATCTCTAAAATATATTCTATTAAAGAAAAATCTGCCTGGGTGTTCGGTAAATGGTATTTACATTATGTGCATCACTGCTTACGTTGATTTATATGACTAGTACAGATTTTTTAAGGGAGCACTTACACACACCAGGAAATCCTGCCTCTACACACCCGAAATCAGACTTTCAGGTGAAATTACGATTTTACCCCTGCGTTTCCAATCATTCGAATAAATGCCCAGTTCATTTTGGCATTCATTCAAATGAATGCCTAGTTCATTTTTTCATTCATTCGAATGAATGGGCTGAACAGTATTCCGGAATGAACATTCATTCGTAAACGTTGATAGATTCATTCGAATGAATGTCCAGTTCGTTTTGGCATTCATTCAAATGATTGGGCTGAACAGTAACACGGAATACTGTTCAGCCCATTCATTCGATTCATTCGTATACACCTGATTCATTTGAATGAATGCCTTCAAATGTGCATTCATTCGAATGAATGTATCAGAGAGAAACTGGGAATGACAGTCCCTCTGGTTCAGCTGATTCATTCGAATGAATGTATCAGAGACAGCCTGAGAATGACAGTCCAATCATTCATTCGAATGAATCAACCCATTCATTCGAATGAATGCCTTGAAAACGTGCATTCATTCGAATGAATGGGTTGATTCATTCGAATGAATGCAACTTAATATATATTCACCGGCGATTCATTCGATCGAATCACCGAACCCTAACCTTCTTCCTCATTCGTCGTCGCTCGTTTGGAAACCCTAAATCGAAGCTCTCCCTCCCCCTTTCACTCTCCTGATCCGGCTCCGGCTCCGGCCGTGTCTCTCTCATTCTCAACTCTCATTTTCCTCATTCTAAGCTCGCCCGTCCCTCATTCGCACGTCCCTCTCCCGAGCCCATCCCTCATTCATTCGAATCACACCCCCATTCATTCAAATCACACCCCTTTCATTCGAATCACCCCCATTTCATTCGAATCACACCCCATTCTCCCTTTTTCTTCCTTTCTTTCGAAAAAGCCATCCTTTAACCCATGGCATCGTCGAAAAGGAAAGCAACCTCAACAAGGTGAGGGAAAAAATAAAAGAAGGGCACGGCATTCGACCCCAACTATTTCGTATCTTCGGAAGCCGCGACCATGTACAGAGAGGATTTCTCCACACGGTCCTATATATTTGGTAAAATCGTGGACCTTTCGTTTTTCACACAATTTGGCTTTAAAGTTGAATCTTATTTTGAAAAAATGGGTTGGGGGTCTTTCTTGGCATTAAAATGTGATATGTATCCTATATTAGTTAAAAAAAATTATACCAATGTAGAAAGAATTGATGATGACTCGGTTAAAACAGCTGTCCGAGGGCAAGAAATTGTTGTTACACGGGAAATGTTAGACTTCCTATATAATTTCTCCAAAGATGCCATTAGAAAGTACGACAGTCGTACATGGCCCACTGATGTTGAGGGCTTTGATGTTTTGGTAGTCCTGAACGAAATCTGTGGGAGGACAGATATTACAGAGAAGAAGACCCCCCCTCTGACGAACTTAACATGCACGAATCATCCACCACATAGTTGTCAACTGTGTTTGCCCTAGAAAAGGGCATACTACTGTGACATGGTTTGATGTCTTTTTTATTTGGTGCATCATTTGAATGAATCAGCTGAACCAGAGGGACTGTCATTCCCAGTTTCTCTCTGATACATTCATTTGAATGAATCACCTGATTCATTCGAATGAATGCACGTTTGAAGGCATCCATTCGAATGAATCAGTTGATTCATTCGAATGAATTAGGTGTATACGAATGAATCGAATGAATGGGCTGAACAGTATTCCGTGTTACTGTTTAGCCCAATCATTCGAATGAATGCCAGTTCGTTTTGGCATTCGTTCAAATAAATCCATCAACGTATACGAATGAATGTTCATTTGAATAAATGGGCTGAACAGTATTCCGTGTTATTGTTCAGCCCATTCATTCGAATGAATGAAAAAATGAACTGGGCATTCATTCGAATAAATGAAAAAATGAACTGGGCATTCATTCGAATGAAGGCCAAAATGAACTTGGCATTCATTCGAATGATTGGAAACGCGGGGGTAAAATTGTAATTTCACCCAAAAAATCTGATTTCGGGTGTGTGTAAGTGCTCCCTTTTTTAAGGCAGTACCTGAAAACTTTTGGTAGCACTTTTTTCTCAGCCTAGACTCTCTCGTACGATGCGGTATTTTGAATTGTCCGTCTTAGGGTAATTTCAGATTTTTCGCTAGTGCAATACAAAATATTTTTGTTAGTATATATATTATAAAACATTAAGATATAAAAGTAGTTGTAATATAACAGTGAGCTGGAGTCAAAATCTGGGATGACCGATAAGTATTGCCTATACTGCTGTATTGATTTGTCGGTATATATTGACGATATCCAATTTTTTTATTCGAATGTCTTGACCCAATCCGACCCGAATTATAACCTAACTTGACGTGAAACCCAACCCGATCCACATTTTGAACCTACTTTAGCCTACTTTTTACCGAGTCAGATTGGGTCGGGTCGAGTTAACTTAAAAATCTCTCAACCCGACCCGCATTCAATGTGGGTTTATGACTTCTCAACCTGACCTGACCTGCTGACCCGACTTTCATAACCCAACCCGCATGATTTTGGGGACGGGTCATGCAGGTTCAGGCCAAAACATATTGGTCGTATCAATTGAGAATTTTAAAATATTTCAAAAAAAAAAATTCCAAAAATTCTAAAAACATAAAAAATAAAGTCTACTAATTTTCTCCTGAAGAACGAATATTTTCATATTTTTTCAAATTTTGACTCTTAGCTAATCTAAAATTCAATAATAAAGTGTGGAAAATGTTCTGTTTTAATCCCTATTCCCGCCGTGTAGCTCTCTAAATTCTCTTTTAAATGCCTCTGAAATCACTTCGATCGGAGACCGTATGACAAAGTTATGATCACTTTACCAAAAGTGTGTCATACATCATGACTGACTGATACGTATCGGCCGATACACAACCAATATGCCCCAAGCAATGGTACACCAAAAATTGAAGTGAAATGAGGTGAAAGAGAAAATTCTCTTTGGGCACAAGTAAGTTTATGAATTTCTTTGAATTTTAGTTTAAACTTTATATTTGAATTAATTTAATTTTTGTGCAAGTATCATTTAAAAATTTGCATAAGCATACGAATCCAATTGGTATTTAGTTTTCAATTGTATAATTATTTTAATTCTACAAAGTCAGAACCTAACTTTCGTTGAGTTTAATTTTATTGAGAATTTTACTAAGGTGTCGATTTTTCCAATGAGATTTTGAGCCGTTTCTAATTTTTCCGTGAGAGAAATTTAGATCTAGTTATTCTATTGGTGTTGGAAAGGGCGAGAGATCCCAAGAACACTTCAATTTTGTAGACGATTACGAGATTCGAATTTTCTAAAGCATACCGTAACTTGTGACAAATTCTAATTTGATGTTTTTTTTAATTGAAGACTTTGAAATGATGGCAAAATCGACACTTGTCTTCATGAGTGTCTTGCTGTTGACAACCATTACTTCTACCATAAATCATGCAAATAATACAATGACATGCGTTGATAAATGTAATTCTGGTTTGTAGAAATAATACAATGTTAAAGCGCTTATACAATTAATTACAATATTTGATTTGATAACGTGAACAATACCATATGCTAAATACTTAAAGGGGCTGAGGACATGAGCAATATAGAGTGAAACAAGCCCATCAACTATTTCAAATACATTAACTAGTCTCCACTATCCTTGGAACACCTTTGGAATTTCGATTGTCGAAAAAATTAAATATTCTATGTGAAAATTACGCGGGCTATACAGACACTCGATTTTTCTGCCTCTACACACTCAATTTCAAAAAATCAGGTAAAATTATCATTCTACCCCTCTGTGCTCTATTATCCGAACGAACCGTCAATTCATTTTCAGTTCGTTCGGATAAATATACTCGTCCGAACAAACTGTTAGTGTAATTTCTGTTCGTTCGAACGAATATACTCATTCGAATGAACAGATCAGTGTAATTTCAGTTCGTTCGGACGAATTAACTTAGATATGTTCATTTGTTCGAATGATCAGTTTGGATATCCCTAAAAATAGTATATTCCTTTGATGAGTAAACAATGTGACATGGTAAATGTCAAATAATGTTGGAGTAAATGTGGTGCACAAGACACACAATGTGACATGGTAAATGTCAAAAAATACTGGAGTAAATGTGGTGCACAGAGAGCTAGTTCTGGAGATACCAAGTATCAGTGAGCAATTCCTCAAAGTAATTTTGGCAACTCCTGAAGTATAGGTTATTGGTGTGCTATTTCGGATTCTGTCTTGAAAAAGGAAAGCAGTGACATGTTCACTGGCAGATCTCAAAGCAAAGCAGCTGAATATGGGGATGCAGCCAAAACATGTGCCAAGTCTGAATAGGACAAACTTGAGAAATATGGGGATGCAGCCAAAACATGAGCCAAGTCTGAAGATGACAAGCTTGAAGAAGTGAACGAGAAGGCACATTCGTTCGAATGATCCTAAGTGATCATTCGAACGAATGAACATAAGTCCGAACGAACTGAAAATGAACTAACAGTTCCTTCGAATGAATATCCACAGAGGGGTAGAATGGTAATTTCACCTAATTTTTTGAAATAGGATGTGTAGAAGCAGAAAAACCGGGTGTCTACATGGGGCGCCGAAAATTATTACTATAATTTCAATTTCCCGCGTTAAGATATGTTAATTTAGACTATAATTAATTCTAATGAAATAATTTAGAATTTGAGAGACTATGCATATTTCTCTATTAAGAAATTAGAATCATGAGTTATATATTAAGAAATTAAGACATTGATATATCCGTCACGAATCATTGATGTAGTCTATAAATTTAGATCTTATTCAGTGCAATAATATAATGATTATTATTTTTTCTCTTATTTTCTACCATGGTATCAAATGTTATCCACTTAATGAATTTTCCTTAAAAAACCTAAAAAATACATTAATATTAGTGGGCATTTAAACAGTTGTGGTTTATTTGGGTTGAGTTTTTTGGATATTGATATTTACACTATCAAATTTACTCATAGTACAAACTTTCTCATTTGGATATTGATATTTACACTATCAAATTTACTCATAGTACACAACTTTCTCATTTTTCTAACTTTACCCTCACATGAGAGAGACCAGAAAGAGTTTCTTACCACTTTTTTCAAACTTTGTATTTTATTACACTAAATTGATATTATTTTTTTTTAATTACGTGTAGGAAACCGCGGAATACTCAACATAAAATCTCTACGGGTGATCTCACTATCTCACATGGGTGTAGCTCAACTGGTTATCTTCCGCCTCAGCACACGGGAGATTGCGCGAGCCCACATGACCTAACTTTCTGAATTGATATTATAAAGTCATAAATATCATTATTTCAAATTTATTAATAATTATTTCAATTTTTAAATATCATTTTTACTTGTATTTTTATTCATCATTTTTTTAAAATATTATATTTTCGGTATTATCCTGATAGTATTCCCTTAAAGTTTTCAAATTTTAAAAAAATTTCAATATTATCATTAGTCAATAAAAGTTGTGGACGCCATGTATCCACGTGGTTCCACTCCACTGGATAAGCCGCCTCCCTTCGGCCGTTGGCATAATTGAAAATCTATTTGACAATTTGGCATGAACGCCCAATGCCACGAACAAGTCAGTGGACTTGCATGCTACTTCTTAATTTTAGAGAAACTTCCTTCAAGGACTACACCCGATTGCTATTTATCATTTTGTCAATGAAAGAACGGATACACATGGCCCACCTGCAGTGGGCCCATTTCTTAAAGTGGGTCATATGATTCTGTCTGTTGTGGCCATAATTAATTAATCTCGATCCAAAATTAATCATTGAAAATTTTGAAACCAATCAATCAATCAAATGATAATAGAGAAATTATCCACAATAATATTAAGAATCATATCAAATCAAATAGTATAATCTTCTCGAATTTATGCTCAAAGTCTGAGATTTACAATGTTAATGAGAAAATAATAATTTCTAAAAATACCCAAAATAAAACTGTCGCAAATCAAACCTTGAGAGACAAGCTCCTATTCTTGTCTTTGAGATAAAATAGGACTTTTTTTTTCTTATTCTTCTCTTTTATCTTCTTTCACGTCGGCTGGAACCACGACACTGTCAACGTTTACTTTGTCTAACTTTTCTAGAACGTCAAGTCCACTTTTGCAATTCCTCCTTTTTCATACTAGAACAACTTTCGATTGAAGTCTGCAAATTGTTCACAGCCATTCCTTTGAAATCAAAACTCACAAAGCTTCCGTGTTTGATTCATTTTGGAAGTTGTAGAAACTAAGCCAGATGGTTCACCCCTCATGATTTTCATATATAAGTACTAGGACCAAGCAATTGGGGAAGACCCACTTGCATTTGATTGTCAATCACTTCAAAAGCATAGAAAGTTCGAAGAAACATGGAAGATATTCTCGTTGCATTGCTGACAGTCTCATCTCTTTTGCTGTCTGTATGGATTGTGAGGTTAGTGAATTGGATATGGTGGAAACCCAAGAAGCTGGAGGAGGAACTGAGGAAGCAAGGCTTCAGTGGTCCTCCATATAGACTACTATATGGAAGCTTCAAGGAGAACAAGAAACTGGTGGAGGAAGCATGGTCCAAGCCCATGGATCTAAACCATCGGATTGTCACCCGCGTTAATCCGCTTCTTGATAAGACTGTGAAAATCTATGGTAAATAGTAACAATTTTAATTTAATATTTTTTTTTTATTGCTGCTTTCCTCCTTTTAGTTCCTTTCTTGAAGCAACATCTTGAATGAACATTCTATTGATAAGTGCTTCCTTTCTTTCTGATCCTTTGCAACGGGTGATCGGATGAACCGTATTAAGACAAGGTCATCTAGCAGTTGCTAAGTGTGTCATTATTGGAAGCAAAAGGTTGTACATTTGATTCTTATGAGGGTTATATAGCAATTGGCTCATAGAAAATAATTGTCAAATCGAATTATAAGTGCCAACTCCCGACAATGTAATAAGCGTCATGATGATGTTGGCGATGATCATGGTAAAAAGTGTATCTTAGTTTACTAAAGTCAGATTCTTCAGAGAGTGATGGGCATCTTCCAAGATAAAAATGGCCTGATTTTCTGATATTTAGCTTAGTGGATACTAAAATATTGTGAGATTTAAAATGCAGGAAAGATGTCAATGACCTGGTTTGGAACAATTCCTAGAGTAAATATCATGGATCCTGAGCTGGTGAAGGAAATCCTGTCTAACAAGTTTGGTCACTTTGAGAAGGCTAAACAGCACCCTCTATCTAAATCTTTATCAAAAGGCTTTGCTACCATTGGAGGGGAGAAATGGGCCAAACGCAGGAGGCTTGTTTCTCCTGCCTTTCATGTGGAGAAGCTTAAGGTAATTCTCTCTGCTCTCATCTCTGTGGAAATTTCATATACAAGGGTGAACTTGTCGTGCCAAAAATTACAGTAGCTTGAATATTTTGCCAGAATGAGAGAGTATCACTCCCACAATCCTTTTTTTTCTTTTGTGGAAATAGATATGTATCAAATAGGGTACCATTTCTTTGCCTTTTCACCCAAAATTATTATTAAAGCAGAACAATTCTGCTGTGCAGAGAATCAAAGCACGACCTTTGTATCTAATATGGTTTCTTATCCGAGTCCTGCTGCCTTTGCAATGGAAAAGAAGAATCCCCATTCCCCTAAAATAGTCAAGTTCATCATTAACTCTGTATGTGAACAGTAAAAATATTTTGAGCATATTTGAAATGGGAAAGAAGGATAGTACATTGCCCTCTGTTTCATCAGCTTGATTTATTTACGGGGCCAAATTTGTAGTTAGAAACATTTTGAAGTAACATCTAATTTCAAGGTGATAACCCTCTAATTTTGCATTGCTGTTGATTACAGAGGATGTTGCCTGCATTTTCTACTAGCTGTAGTGAGATGGTGGAGAGATGGGAAAAATTACTTGGATCGAAAGAGTCCTATGAATTGGATGTGTGGCCAGAACTTCAGAGTCTTACAGCAGATGTGATCTCCCGAGCAGCATTCGGCAGTAGTTACAGCGAAGGGAAGCGGATATTCCAACTACAGTCAGAATTATCTCTACTCATTGCCAAAGCTATACAGAATTTATACATACCAGGTTACAGGTGCAATTCTCTTGATATAAAGTTTTACTTGGATTGTGTTTTTTTTTTTTCCACTAAGGGACTACTAACTGCAAGGACTAGATGAAAGGAAGGGAAAGAATATATTGCATGGTCAATTAAGAATTTACAATTGGAAAGTCATGAACAGGTTCTAATATGCATTGCCCTCATAATGAAACTTCTGCAATTCCACTAAATTTCCTTTTCTTTTCTTCTTAAAGATCAGTTCAAATATCCAATATCATGTACAAATCCTATATTTGCAGTAGTTTGATAAAGTGAAGAAGAAGATTATGATGATGATGAAGAAGAAAAGCAATCATGTGGAATTAATGTTGGTGTAATTTTTACACTGTTCTCCCTACATCATTTTTGTGCAGGTTTCTCCCCACAAAAGACAATATTAGAAGAAAGGAAGTGGAGAAAGAGGTGAATGTTCTTCTGAAGGGCATAATCAAGAAGAGAGAA
Organism: Chimonanthus salicifolius; assembly: GCA_013350335.1. Classification (NCBI taxonomy): domain Eukaryota; kingdom Viridiplantae; phylum Streptophyta; class Magnoliopsida; order Laurales; family Calycanthaceae; genus Chimonanthus; species Chimonanthus salicifolius. Next base: position 35,316,144 of record CM023539.1, read on the forward strand.
AAGGCCATCGAAATGGGAGCTTCTAATGACGACTTACTGGGTTTATTACTAAAGGCCAGTAATGACACAGACAAACATGGAAAGAAAGCAGTCATTGGATTGACAAATGAAGAAATAATAGAGGAATGCAAGTTATTTTACTTTGCTGGACATGAAACCACATCAATGTTACTGACATGGACCATGGTTGTCTTGAGTGTGCATCCAAGTTGGCAAGGTCGAGCAAGGGAAGAGGTTTTGCAGGTGTTTGGAAAAAATCCACCAGATTTTGATGCCTTGAGCCATTTAAAGATTGTAAGTTTCACTTCCCATTTAGTGTTAGGATCTATGACAATTTACAATTTTTGAACTCAATTCTATGCACGAAGACTAAGATCAGAGTCTAACTCATTGTGAAAAAATCAATATATTTTCTAATATCTCTTGCATTACAGGTGCCAATGGTTTTGTATGAGGTTCTTAGACTGTACGGTGGTTTAGTTCTTGTTCGACAAACATACAAAAGAATGAAACTGGGGAAATTCTCAATTCCAGAAGGAGTCCAGGTAGCCCTTCCAAATCTCCTTATTCATCGTGACCCAGAACTATGGGGAGATGATGCAGATGAATTCAACCCAGAGAGATTTTCTGGAGGCCTATCACATGCATCAAAGCATCAAATGGCATTCTTCCCCTTCGGTGCGGGGCCAAGGATTTGCATTGGCCAAAATTTTGCATTGATAGAAGCAAAGATGGCTCTGACCATGATTCTACAACACTTTTCATTTGAGCTCTCTCCTTCATATGTTCATGCTCCAAGAAGTGTTATTACCACACAACCACAACATGGAGCTCAACTCATTCTTCATAAAATCTGAAGAATGAAGCTTATTCTTTAATCGTCCATGAAAATAATGATCACAAGGGACAGGTAGCCTTGCACTGAGCTAGAGAGCAGAGATTACTCTAATAAACAGAGATTACAGAATCATTGTTCTTCAATGTTTTTTAGTGTTCTAAACAACACGTCTTTAGTATCATGTTATTAGAAAGAAATATTGATGTAACGTGTTTGTATTGCATTCAACCAGTGCTTATATTTAGAGTCATGAATACAAACTAAATTCAGGACTGTCTTCTTAACCTTAGTTTTGAGGTAACCTTGGATTCCAAAGTTCATTATGAAGATAGATGGGAGGATTTCATGTGGAGTGACCCAGTCCCATATAAGTCCTTAATTTTTTCCCCTCACAACCGATGTAGGACTAGCATTTGCACCCCAACATTCCATTTTTTGTTCTACTTGAACTTTTAATTTCAAATTTTATGGGTTATTCTCACCTAATTTCGTGGGGAACTTCTATGTATGAGTTAAATGGAATCTTTGATTGCTTGAAGATAACCAAGCAACTCACCCCCCTATCTAGCCATTCATGAAGACACTTTACAACAGATGATGAATTTGAAGTGTCTGGCAAAAGGTATAAATTCCTTCTTCCTCCTCGAGAAAGGGAGATTCAAAACAAAAGGAGAGAATGAGAGTTATTGCGAGGCATCTTGTACTTTAGAATAAGTGCTTGAAAGTGTATAAGAGGAATAGGGATTCATTTTTCCGTCTGAATTGTTTGTAATCAATGACAATCACCTGGTGAATAGAATTGGGATTTCCTTCCCTTCTTCTTTATTGATTTCTTTCTTGTCTTTCCTTATCTCTTCTTGCATTAGACCAAACCGAACGGGATTTTGTTCCAAGAGGAAGGTTGTGGAGTTGGAACCCAACTCAAGGGAGGTTATTCTGCTTTCTATGATAGAATATTTACTTAATGGGATCGAGTATTTGGGCATGGAAACAACCAATTTCACATTCTCAGATTTACAACTTATTATACCCAATCAAACATGATTTCAATCCATATACATTAATCCACAAGATCTGAATCAAATGGTGTTTTACAAAATTATAAACATTAGGCGGAAATAACATCATAATGTAAATCAGGTGTACCTGAATCCATTAGCAAAGGTTATCTCTTTGTTCCCTTTCAATCAGTCTTCTCTGTGTGTTCTCCTCCTCGATGCAACCACGTGCAAATAGATCCAGAAGCCTGCAACACACACGATCCAAGAGAAGAAGCAAGTATGTATTGTGATGTACCTTGAGTATCTCTCTCCTCCTCTTCCTTAGTCTCTTGCTGTCTTTTTCCTTAGGTGATGGATTGACCCAATGCTGAGAGAAAACCTTAGGAGTAGAGAGGAGGAACATTGGCAGTTTCAAACACATTAAGCTCTCTTCCAATCAAAGAGGGTAACTGACCCATTACTTCTCTTAGTCGTTACATGCAGAGGTATGAATGTGAGTCCCTTCATTACAAATTCAAATGGTGTGGGCCACCATTATGAGAACCGCTTCATCTTACATTCTCCCACTTGGCCCACACCATTATCATCATTGAATCTAAAACAAGGTTAAAATTAGGCGCACGCATAATTCACATTCAAATAATCATAATACGGTTATCATCATAATGTTAATACTAAAATACCCACAAATGCAAGCAATGGCGGTTGCACATTATCTTGTCCAACATGGTCACTTCCATCACTACAACATAAGTGACCCATTTAGCATAAGCCTTAAGTGAGAAATTTTATAATGGTCGACATAAGTGTTTTAATACAAAGACTACTACTGTTAGTGATAAACAATCACACATAATGTATACAAATAAAATAAGATAAACAGGAATAACAATATCAGAAGCACTGTCATGAGTACTCAAGTGTCGTATATCATATAAATATATAAAGCAGTCCACAAAATACATTAATAACATCAAATACATCAAGATGAGTTACGTTCAAGACCCATTTTACTGGCATGTTCTTTAAAGGTCTTTATAGGTAACCCTTTTGTCAACGGATCTACTATCATGAGCTGAGTGTTGATATGCTCAATAGACACAATCTATTTCTAAACCTCTTCTTTTACAACAAAATACTTCAGTTCCATGTGTTTCAATCCATTGGAGTACTTCTCGTTCTTTGAGAAGAAAACTACTGCGGTGTTATCACAATATATTCTCAGTGGCCTGGCAATGTTGTTGACAATCCCTAGTTCTGAGATAGAGTTTCGCAGCCACATTCCTTGAACAGTGGCCTCATAACACGCCACAAATTCTGCTTCCATAGTGGATGTAGCAGTGATAGTTTGTTTGGTGCTTTTTCCAAGAAATTGCTCCTATAGCCATCATAACAAGTAGTCAAACGTTGACTTGCTGCTGTCAACGCATCCACCAAAATCTGAATCCAAGTAGCCAATGACTTCGAGATTCAGATCTCCTATATGTGAGCATGAAGACTTTGGTACCTTGTAAGTATCTCATAACTTTTTTTGCAGCTTTCCAGTAATCTTATCTAGGATTACTTTGATAGCTGCCCAACATACCTACGGCAAGCTGATGTCTGGTCTGGTGTAGGTTTATGCATACATGAGACTATCTACTGCTGAAGCATAAGACATTTCATCCATCTATTTTCTTTTTAGTTCATTCTACGGACATTGCATTAGATTGAATTTGTCTCCCTTTTGAATAGGGGCATCCTGAGAGGAACAGTTTTGCATTCTGAATCTCTCCAATATTCTTTCTATATAGCCTTTCTGAGACGGTCCTAAAATCTCACATGTTCTGTCATGGAATATTTCTATTCCAATTATGTAGGCGGCCTCTCCCATATCTTTCATTTCAAACTGAGTAGAGAGAAACTCCTTAGTTTCAAACATCATACCAAGATTATTAGTGGCAAGCAAGATATAGTCAACGTACAATATCAAGAAGATATATTTTCTCCCACTAACCTTCAGGTATATACACCGATCAACGGTGTTTTCCTTAAAACCAAAGGAAATAACGGTATCATTGAACTTAAGATACCATTGCGGGGAGGCTTACTTCAGACCATAAATCGATTTCTTAAGTGTGTATGCCATGTGTTCCTTTCTCTCTATGGCAAAACTCTTAGGTTGATCCATACACATCTTCATCTAGATTACCATTCAAAAATGCAGTTTTAACATCCATTTGGTGCAACTCCAAATCATAATAAGCCACGAGAGCCATAACTATTCTGAAAGAGTCCTTCCTGGATACATGAGATAAAGTCTCTTTATAATCAATGTCATTCTTCTGAGTGAAACCCTTGGCCACAAGTCTGGATTTATACCGTTCGATATTGCCGTTTGAGTCTCGTTTAGTCTTAAAGACCCATTTACATCCGAGTTTCTTGTATCCTTGGAGCAATTTTATTAAATCCCAAACTTCATTCTGGTCTATGGAGTTTAACTCATCTTTTATAGCATCTATCTATTTATCAAAATTTTCACATCTTATGGCTTCTTCGTAAGTGATTGGATCTTTAACAGTCCCCAAATCATAATCCGATTCTTGTATGCAAACCACATAATCGTTCGAAATAGCAGGTCTTGTAACGACCCGACCCGATTTTTCGTCTTTTTTGGAAAGGTTCATAGATATTCATATCGGATTGGGAGTTTTGGTAGCAGTAGAGGGAGTGTAGGCTCCAAGGTGGGCCCCAGTTTGCCCGGTTTCGAGCTCGGGAGCTCGGAGGGCATTTCGGTAATTTTAGCTTATTTAAATATTTTTCATGCACAAATAATTGGAAAACACAGTTTAATTGTTTTTATTAAAAATAAATTTTTCCATGACTTTGAAGACATTAGAATTTTTTTTTTTTTTTAAAAAAAAAAAGGAACCAAAACCCAAACCCTAGCTCCCTCATATATAAACTCTCTTCATCTCCTTCCCTCCCATCTTTGCAAACCCTAGCCCTAGAAGAGTAGCCGCCACCCCTTCATGGAGGCTCCCTTGCCGCCCATCTCTCTTTCTCTCTCTCTCTCTCTACTCTCTTCCCTCTCTTCTCATCTTCTCTTTTCCCTCTTGGAAACCCTAGAGCTGCCGCCCCTCCTTGGAAGCCCTAGCCATGCCGCCGCCGTTGTTCTCTAAACTCTCTTCTTCCTTCTCCTTAGCCACGGTTGAAGACCCCTTTGCCACCACCGTCTCTCTCTCTCTCTCCCTCTCTCTTTCGGTTCTCTTCCCTCTCATCCTCTTCATCTTCTTCTCCTCTTTTCTTTCTTCTCTATTCACAGCTCCTCTTGGTCGAAAACCCCAACTCCCCAACCCGCCGCCACCAGCATCCTTTCGCCGTCTCTCTTTCTCCTCCTCTTCCTCTTCCTTTCTCATACCTTAGAAACCCTAATCCCTAAAACCCTTTGCCCTTCTCAAGCCCAGCAGGCCTGACCCAATCCGACCCAAGCCCAGTTTCTCATCTCAGCGGTCAAGCCCAGCCCATTTCAAACTCGGCCCATTATAGGCCCGTTTTGGGCCCAACTCAAGCTCATACCAGGCCCATTTTGGGGTTGCTTCTATAGTATTTCTGGCCCACTTTGGGAGTGTTTCTGGACTGTTTGAAAGCCCGTTTCCAGCCAGATTTGTGGGACCATCCTAGTTTTGCGAGACCGTCCCAATTTCTCAAGCCCGATAGTCCGTGCATCTGCTCCTTCAACTCTGCAGCTTGTTTTATCACTTGGATTTCGAAAGCACGCACACAGGTGAGGGAACTCATCACATTTGTTTTAGCATACATGATTTGCATATATATATTTCCTATAACTACTTGGGCATGGAGTACGAGGAATGAGACCTTTATGGATTACGAGCCACTCGGTAAGGGAACCGTTTTGATAAATGTGGCAAAGGCTCATTCCAGTGTACTCGTGTCATACTGCTTGTGATGGCATGTTCGTTAGTATTTTGATAACATGTCAGTTGATTAATATGGTAGTGTGCGTTGTGTGATAACATGTTTATTTGATTATGTGATTACATGTTGAGTTACCAAATGTTATAACATGTTGAGCTTGACAATGTGATAATATGCTGGATGGACTGTGAAGTATCATGATATGTATAACCTGTGGTAAGAAATGATATGCTTTAGATAATAACATGTTACATGTTTGTTTGATAACATGCAATTGATGGTAGTATATAATACTGATGATTATGTGATACGCCATGTTAATAGCATGCTTAGAGATAACGGTGCATACATGTAACTAGTATACATAGAAAGTCGGTGGAGTATAGGTACTAGGCAACATCAGGATCTAGAGACTCTCCCTAGCTTGTCGGGTAGTTAGGGTCGGGATGTTGTGTGGGACTGCGCAGTGGACGCGTGGTTGGGATGTTGACTCCCTTGTGAAAGGAAATGGGTAGTTGTACCCCCTTGCATGAACCAAATGGTCGGTCCGTCTTGTGTTTCTCAGATACACCTATGAGAGAGGTGTAATCTGATTTAGAGAACAAGGTGTCCGGGAGTCCCAGATAAGGACTAATTGGGAGGTAGTTATGTTAGCCCTAGAGAGACCGTCGGGTTGAATGTTGGTTCACTCAGGGTAGTCTTGGAGGCCCCTACAGTCATGGTACCCGAGTGCGGGGTGGACGAGGCATTCCCGGATGACCGAGTAGGCTAAGGAGGTGCTCCCCCGCTCACTGATTAGAGGGATGATGCGGTGAGAGACAGCTCCCGCTAGTATGACTTGTTATCCCCGGATGACCGAGTAGGCTAAGGAGGTGCTCGCCCACTCATTGGTCAAGGGATGATGCAGTGAGGGACAGCTCCCGCTAGTATGACTTGTGATCCCGGGATAATCGAGTAGGCTGAGGAGGTGCTCACATGCTCATTGGTCGAGGGATGATGCGGTGAGGAACAACTCCCGCTAATATGGTTGTGATTCCCCGGATGACCGAGTAGGCTGAGGATGTGTTCGTCCGCTCGTTAATCGAGGGATGGTGGGTGTGATATTCCAGGCAAGGACACCTGTAAGGTGGGGACAGCCTGCGATGTGATGTGATGAGATATTTTAGGCTATGACACCTGTAGAGTAGGGACAATTTGCGATGTGATGTGATGAGATATTGTAGGCTAGGACATCTGTAGGGTGGGGATAACCTGCGATGTGATGTGATGAGATATTCCAAGCCAGGACACCTGTAGGGTGGGGAAAACTTGCGATGTGATGTGATGAGATATTCCAGGCTATGACACATGTAGGGTGGGGACAGCCTCCTGTGTGATGTGATGAGATATTCCAAGCTACGACACCTATAGGGTGGAGACAGCCTGCGGTGTAGTGTGAGATGGGATTCTAGGTTATGACACCTGTAGGGTGGGTACAGTCTGAAGTATGGTATTCCAGGCTATGATACCTGCAGGGTGGGTACAGTCTGAGGTATGGTATTCCAGGCTAGGACACTTGTATGGTGGGGACAACCTGTGGTATGATGTTGTATAATGTTTCGGGCTAAGACACCTTCGGGGTGTGGATAATCTGTGGTGTGTGTGGGTTTTCGTGGAAGTGGCCCAAGAAGTAAGACGGTCGTAGAGTACGTTGAGTGCATACTACGTCGCCCTGGGAGCCAGATGGGTTGCATGTCTGTTCGTCCACATTTTGGCTGAGTGATGTGGCAGTGTAGTTACCCACAGTTATGACTTTGGAGTTCATTGTCGAGACTTGTGTTGGGGGTGTTGACTCACCGGGAATTTATGGGCGCCTAACGAGTGAGTTCGACCGACTCATTCGCTAGAAGACCTATAGAATTCCGTGAGGGGTGCTTATGCCAGTTGTGTGGAGACTGGCAAGCGGGGCCCGAGGTCACAGGTGTGACTACTGGGGGTCTGGTACTCAGTTGAGGAGACCACAGATGAGTCTGGTTGGTAGTCCGTTGAGGATTAGCATGGTAGTTACCCCCACGTGATAGTTTGTTTGGACTCCAGTGAGCCCAGCTTATGGGTTAGTTGTGGTACGTGTGCGGGTTGTCCTTTGAGGGTCATAAGACTGGATAAGGGCTAGAGACCTTGATCTGACTGAGGATCAGTGTGTGTACCCGTGGATGGGTGGACTGCTGCAGTTAGGCATATAAGGGAGTTGCATTGGGTTGGTTAGAGGATATTCTGGAGGCCCGATTGACGTGGGCCCGTGTGCTAGGGGTACACGTTTGTATGGTCATGCATGTAAACATTCTAGACATTGAAATGTCGATATGATTATATGCAGTGTATGCTTGATGACTTATGATGCATGTGTTACCCTCACTGGGCATGTAGAGCTCACCCCCTTGCCTCACAGGTACTTCATAGAGGAAGGGTTGGCGGGACCCTCAGTTGGACGTTGGACGTAGAGTTGTAGATTTGTACTTTGTCATGGTTCCATCATGTAATTGAGGACTTTCTGATGTATTTGAGATATGTGTACTTTTCATTGAGTTTGATGACTATAATAATGGAATGAGGTTATTGTTACCGATTATGACTAATACTTTATTGGTACTATTGGTTATTGGTTTAATTGTGGGTTGCTCGTGATTACTTTGAATTGCAGGAGCAGTGTCCCCCATTTAAAAAAAAATATATACCCTGAAATAGTAATAGATCGGATTTGGGACCTTGTATTAATTTAACGTACTCGTAGCGGGATGGGTCGTTACAGGTTTCCTTTGTATTTGAGACCTTCTTAAGGTTATTTCTTATGGCTGTTCTACAATCGATTCATCAGTGGTGATGGCTTCTTCTTGGAGTAATTGATCATTCAAGTGTTGTTATGTTTCATTATATTGTTCAATGACATTAGGAACAACGACAGCAGGCTTCGAAGTTACGGGCATAGGGACTTGTACCCTCACTTCTTGTACATTCACACTTCTTATTATATCAGTCCCACTAACTTCACCATTCTCTATGAATCTTACATTTTCGGTTTCTACAATCCTTAGTCTATGGTTTGGGCAATAAAATTTATACCATTTGGACTTCTTAGGGTAACCGATGAAGTAACCATTGATTGTCCTCTCATCAAGCTTCTTTTCATGTGGATTATATATTCTTGCTTCTGCAGGACAACCCCATACATGTATGTGTCTTAAACTAGGTTTTCTTCCTGTCTACAGTTCAAAATGTGTCTTATGAACTGACTTACTAGGAACCCTGTTCAATATGTACATTGCGGTCCTTAATGCATACATCCACAACATAATAGGTAAAGTGCTATTAAACAGCATCTTCCTAACTATATCCATAAGTGTATGGCTACACATTTCAGCAACACCGTTCTGTTGAGGCATACCAGGCATTGTGTATTGTGTTAGAATACCACGACTTTATAGGAATCTAGCAAACGGCCTCGGGTGTTGACTTGTTTCATCATATCTTCCATAATATTCATCGCCCTTATTAGATCTTATGACATTCACCTTTATATCTAATTGTCTTTCTACCTCAGTGATGAATATCTTTACGGAATTAACCACTTGAGATTTATCGTACAACAGATAAATGTAACAATAATGTGAAAAATCATATATAAAGGTGATAAAATAAGATTCTCTACCAAAAGATGGAACATCAAATGGGCCACATATGTCAATGTGAATCAATTCAAGTAGCCCTTTACTTATTGTGGCACATTTTTTAATGTGTTTGGTTTGCTTACCCTTAATACATTCCACACACACATCTAAGTCAGTAAAGTCGAGACTCGGTAGAATCACTTTCTTTACTAATCTTTCAATTCTATTACAGGATATATGTCTCAATCTTTTATGCCACAAAATTGAGGAATTTTCATTAATTAATTCACGTTTAATACCAACATTATGATGCAAGGTTAGGACAGAATTTATAAAAGCATCATCAAGTTTCAAACGATAAAAACCATCAATCATCAACCCATATCAAATAAAAGAAAATGATTTAAATAAACTAAAAGTATTTTGTCCAAACCTACAATGAAAACCATCAAGGTTTAATTTAGAAATTGAAATTAAGTTTCAAGCAATGGTGGGAACAAAAGACAATTAAGCAAAATTCAAATGATATCCAATATCAAGAAAGAGATGATAGGTTCCTATGGCTTCAGCTGGTACCCTTTCCCGATTGCCCATGTAGAGAGAGACTTTAGTTGGATTAGTGTCTGGATTGTAAGGAATCCCTACATCGTATTACAAAAATAAGTTGTTGTCCCAGAATCAAGCCACCAAGTGTTAGAGAAAACTTCATTTAAATTAGATTCGAAACATGCTGAAATGTAATTTATACATTTCTTTTCGAACCACACTTTCCTCTTATGGAAGTCTTTCTGAAAGTGTCATTGCTTCTTGCAGAAGTAACACCTCACACCACCAGCTTTCCCATTTTCATGAGCCTGGGAACTCGTACTAGACTCATAAGATTTGACATTGACTTTCTTAAACTTTTTGGGCTTAAATCCCATTTTCTTTATAGGCTCTTGACTAGTGAAATGATTGACTAGTGACTCATTTGCTTAAGTATGGTCTCCTCTTGAATTAACATACTGGACAATTCACTAACTTGCCATTTAGCTTTCATGGTGTTATAGTTAATTTGAATGACCCATACTGAGGAGGTAACGATTTCAAAATAAACTAAACCAAAAAAGAGTCATCAACAATCATTTCTAAGTTCTTCAATTGAGCAGCGATGTTGGTTATCTCAATCACATGCTCATACATGCCACGACTCCCATCGAATTTCATGGTGGTAAGTCTGGCCATAAGTGTCTCGGCTAGAGACTTGTCAATAGACTTGAACTTTTCTTTTATACTCTTGGGGAATTCTTTAGCATTATCAAAAGTAGGTAGGGAGGACTTGATATTGTTGGTCATTGTCATGCATATTAACTTGAGGCCAAGTCTATTTGACTTAACCCACGCTTCATGGGATAACCTCTCTGCAGTTGTACTCTCATGAGTAATAGTAGACTTATCATCAATCAATGTCTGATCAAGGTCGAGTACACCTAAATGAAACTCATCTTTTTCTTTCCATTCAGAGAAGTTTAACCCATTAAGCATGGGAACACATGAGGATCGCATATGCAATGGAACAGATAATGAAGCTGCAAAATAGACATAATTTCATGATCACTACATAATGCTATGAGTTTTAAGTATTATTTGAAACACTAAATAATTTATCTTAGTGAATAGTATTATCGAATCTACCTTTGTGAAATCTTATGATACACTATTCAAACGTTACGGTGATTCCCAATCACCGATAAGACTAATCAACTAAGTACAAATGACTAAATATCGTAGGCACCTTTGAGTGTCCGTACTAAAACTAACCACAAGTACCCGTCAATTATCCTACCCCAATCCGTTAACCACTCGGAACCGTGCACCTTTGGGCCAACCTATTATCTGTATAATTAGGGATTACAATTTGCAAGGTTATCATTATTCAATACTTGAGAAGAGTAATGAATCTTGGTTATAAGACTCGAAATTCGACTCATTCCGATTGAGCAACTTTGGTACCTACCAAATCGTATATTTATGTGATTTTAAGTAAAAAACAATGACCTTACTATATTATAGAATTAACAAAGTTTATATTCAATTCAAAAAACTTTCATATAAAACACATAT